>LR736896.1:1804613-2100559 GCA_902654985.2 Oryctes borbonicus | reverse complement strand
GCATGGTCAGCGAAACGTCAAGTAAAATATTAACTACACGACATCACCCGAAAGACATTTCTACTATGGATTACGGTCGTGCAATCCTATACTCAACTATTAAACAAAGAAATATTCGTGATCGAAATATACATTTGTCGGAATCGCATTCGCTGAGTCCTGCCTCTATCAACTCTTTAAGGTCTAATCGATGGTCTCGGTGGAAGCATCTTCAGACACTCTTTGGAAAAATATTTTCTGGAAGTTTTAGGCCCAGATCTGAAACTAGGTACTACTGAACTTCCTGGAAGATGCTTGTTCCGACAGTTGGCCAATAGGAAGGATTACTTCTAGAATTATTATAGCTCCATAATTTTATATTTTTACACGTGCATATTTGAGAATTTCTTTATTCAAAAAATTAGTTTTGTTATCGCAACTTCTTTCTAACATAGACCTCCGCTTAAATTTTTATAAATGACTCGTTCAAATATTCTGAAATCTAAGATTTTTATGTTTAGTTGATCTATTGTTTATGACGCATTATTCTGTTAATACTTTAAATTATTAAATGAATGAATAAATGAAATTAATTTTAAATTAAAACATTTTTTTTTCAAATATAAGTGGTCACCATTATAACACGACAAATTTTTGAGAGTTTAAAATTAGGGCGAATTAAACGTCGAAAGGACTTAAAAAAGCTTATCCCCTTTTCATTGAAAAAAATTCGAAGATAATGTATCTCTGCCATCTTGAGTTACAGAATAAATATTTTTTGTTTCGAAGCAAATATTTTAATTAATACGTATACTTGTTAAATTTAATTAATATATCTTAGACTATTTTCGAGTTAGCAGGGGGAAAGACTATTTACTTGTGGATTGTATTACTGGTAATCATTTTTGTATTTTAATTAAGAAAATGCGAAACCGTGAACTTCCGAATTTTTTTTTTTTTGTGTTAATAAGCATATACTAATGTTCAGATTAAAGGCGAATATAAGGCTTGGAAATACCACAAAATCAGTTTTTAAAAAGTAGGTGGTGAACATAAGTAGGAAATTCAAATGCAGCAAAACATTATTACGTTACCGTCACAGTCTACGTTAAAAACATATTTAAATGGGTATATACCTAGATAGATAGATGCTGATGCCGTAGTCCTAGATTAATCCAAAAACCGAAGAAAAGCGAAATTGGTTGTTATTACATAATAAACAACAACCTACGATAGTTCAATTCCTGTACTTCCAATTAAAGTTTAATGGGTGAACAATATTCACTCATTAACTAGGTAATTCCTAGAATTATTTTCGTTTAAAGATTAAATCATTTGCGTGACCAGATTTACCTGTCCAATATTCCACTGCGCACCGTCAACCCTAAAATTTAGATTTTTGTACACTTTTGTTAAACAATACATTTCCTTGGGGAATCATCTAATTTTAGATTTCGCGCCCTTACAACTTTTAACAATAACCATAGATATCAATTTTGTTTTTAAATAGTTTAATGAAAAACTTTGTGTTTTCTTTATTTATATAAAATAGAGCTGCTTTTATGTGAAAACGCCTTAAAGCTGCTTTTTCTTTAGCGAATGAAAATTAATTTAAAAATAGAGTGGAGATATAGGGTATCCGATCTGTTTTCTTCGAAAACTGCGTACGTAATCTATGAAGCCACGCAATACTTTAAAACCAGGCAATTCGGCCGTTAAAAATGTTGTTACAATGTATCCATACCTAAATTTGAATTTCAGGAATGCCGGTGTTTCTTTTCTAAGAGGTATACTCAGGTAAAAGCAAAACATCTTTAGAAACAAACATTGAAAGTAGGCAAGCTTGCTAATAATGAGGTTTTTTATCGCGGGATAATTTTCTTGTTTCTTTTTCTTATGTGGTAAAAATAGCATTTCTAGGTAGCTTCTGACAATCACCGCGGACAATCGAAACCAACGCGTATCAATCATATAAGTAGTAGCGTCGCTAATGACCGCGCCATCTTGGTAATCGTGTGTGGGCTCCGTTCTTTTTATCGAGCACCGGTAATGGGCGCTCTCCTTTCAATATCTTGACAGATTACGAATGGTGCTCGATTATGCGTCACGGACTCTATTCGTATCAAACTTCCCGTGATTTCTAATTGTAACGCGCTCATTATGCTTTAAAGACGCTGTTAGCGCTCGGAAAGGATTAGGTAGGTTTCATATTGTTACAGCTACCGTGTATTCACTTCTTCTCGCGATGTGATTCTTCTTTTTTCCTTTTTATTTCCCCTCGGCGTTCATCTTCTTTGGATGGTACGTTTTAATTATTCCCAGAATTTTTGATGTCGTGGATTCGACCAGCATTCAATATTGACTGTCATTAAATACAGATATACATACGTACGCCTGGTATGTTTAGATGGAGAATAAAAGTTTCAAAGCCAGTTTCAATGTTAATGACTTTTCTTTATTTCTGGACGTATTTGAATTTAAAACCATTAATTAGCTCTGAGCTTACGATAGATGGAAGAGAAAGAATCAAAACCGTACTGTAAATTCCAAAAACAAATAATGTATCGCAAGTAGTTTACACTGACCCTCTAACCTTAGATAGAATCTTAGATAGTATTTTTGCTTTGCGAGAGTAGCGTCTTTTTTTACAAACGAATGCTAGATGGCGCTATGGAGATTTATCAGTACTATTTTGGTAAACTTTTATATTGAAGCAGCGACAGCACAGAAATTGGCCGAGTGAGCTTGCTTACAATGAGCGTTTAAAAAAAGCAATTTTGTGGAAAAGATGAACATTTCCTGTAAAGATTTTCGTCGGACGATCTTTTACGATTTTGGTAAAGACCTCACCCAACAAATGCAAATTGCTTAGTCTGTAGGATCGGATCTTACAACTTTTTTTAGTATATTTATAAGGTTAAGAAAGATAATATAGATTGGTCATTTGAATGTCTTATGTGAATGTTTTAAATATATTCAGATAACCTCGGAAATG
Organism: Oryctes borbonicus; assembly: GCA_902654985.2. NCBI lineage: Eukaryota > Metazoa > Arthropoda > Insecta > Coleoptera > Scarabaeidae > Oryctes > Oryctes borbonicus. Next base: position 2,097,585 of record LR736896.1, on the reverse strand, counting down.
AAGATCTAGGTAGTTTAAGTAGAAGACCACTGACCATCATCATAAATAAAGCGTGAAATATGGCCGCAGTATCAAAAGATTAGAAAGTGGGAATTATTGTATTTATTAGAATTAGAATTTATTAGGAAAACCAATCAACGGAGTGTCACAAAATGCGGTGTGAAACAGCTTCAATTATAGAAAAGTGAGCAAAAAATTAACAAAAGAATACAGAGTTTGTATGATAATTATCTCAGCTTTATGAGAAAGAAAGAAATTCATAACAGTAAAGAATGACATCATCAATCAGAGCGGCAAAAGACGAAAGTTAAGGGATGATGATCTACTACTCTCGCTGGAGCTAGACCGAAGTCTTTAAGCTCCTTTGTCATCTCGTAGGGAGCTTCTCCTCGCTGCTGAAGGTATTTAACAATGATCGGCAAAATAGGGGATACATTTGGGTATGTCGTTCGTCTCTGAATTTTGTGACACCAGATCGAACACGTCTCCAATCATACGACTTTTGAGACGTTAGACGGTCCTATGGCGCATCTTGATAAGTGTATTCTCGGATTTCCTGATTCTCTTGGATACCACCCAGATATGTTCAGCTAAACTGGGAACACTAATATGTTTTTTTAATCAGGGTGTTCCTCACATACCACGGAGCGTTCCCAACACCCTGAGTACTGTGTTGTGGAAGAGTTGCAACTATTGCAGTTGGGATCTAGAGCTTGAGTTTTTATGTTAAGACTCTATATGCAAAAATTGGTCAAAGACCGTTTGCTTGTACAATAGAAGCTTTGTTTCAATGCCCAAAACTGCTACAAGTTAGTAGGAGTATTTACGCTGATGCATTTTCCTCCTAAGACTTCTACCTGGCGTCTCTAGGTCAAAAACATGTCCAAGGTACGACCACGGGACACGAACGCCATTAATGTAGATACTCTCGGCCAATAGAGTGCAAATAGGGGTCAATAACTAAACTGTTTCGAACTTCTAACGAGAACAAATAACGAAGGACCAACGAAAAAAAGTATGAGAAGTCAAATCGGCTAACAAAAGAGGGAAGGGTAGCTCAAACAAACCATAGAATACTGAAATACCTGAATCCTGAAAAAATGTCTTGGGCAATAGTCAAATTAATGACGAGGACCGCGAAAATATGAGTTGTAAAGAAGAATTACAACTGAAAATCTCACTCTTAAGGGGAATTGATTGGCTTGGATGTTTTTTACAAACACGAGTAAGCAAAAGAATTTCCAGAATCCCAAGTTTAAACATGAAAATATTTTTAACCGCAATGGCGATCTACTCACAGCATCTTGGAATTGTTTCATGGTATTACCTAAAACATTTGTATAATACCAACGCCATTTTCTTATGATAGTTTCTTCTTCGTCAGTTGGAAATATTAAAAAAAATCAAGATATATTTTACCTTCCAAATGCTTAATTACAGAAATCGTTGTCTTCTGAATGAGCCAACAATTTATTCAGACTGTTCTGCAGCAATAACTTTATACATAGCGTTCACGTCCATAAAAATTAAAAAAAAAATCCATGACTAATTGACTTACTACATCTAAATAAACTTCATGTTCAAATTTAGGGTATTCAACTCAAAATTTTGCAGTTTAGAAAGAATTTTGCCACGTTTCAAGAATCCTGGTAAGCAGTTCTAATAAAAGTTGCGCTACAAAATTTGCAGTATCTTTTCTTTGTTTGAAAGTCAAGTGTCTTTAGATATATATAATTTAGAGTAATGCTAGGTAATTTGTTTACCTTAATTAATTAAGCTTAGTGAAATGTTGATATGCAGGATACATAAAAATTCAAGGACACAAATGTTAAATGTATATTTGAAATTCTCATCTTGAGAAATATCTTTAGCTCGTTTATTTATTAAGATTATTCAATCTTAATAAATAAACGAGCTAAAGATATTTCATATTATGTAATCTTGAATACGATACCACACTTTCACATATTTAAACAGCGATCTCGATCGTTTCATCTTCAATTAAGCATTCTCGGAAATCGAAATGGGAGTTGGAAGTTAATTTTGAAGTACCGGAAAAATAACTTTAACAAATACTTGACAAACTTGATACCTTCATAGAATATTAATTTAATAATCCAGGTTTAAGTTTCAGTAATTTTTCTACGAAAGTTTACTAGAAGATCCTCCGAGGAAATAAAGAGAATTCCAAAAATATGTGGAAGCGAACAGAGGACGTGTAAATTCAATTGATTCTTGATAAAACTATATATCTTGTTTTATCGAAAATATTCATTAAACTAATTTCATTAGATATAAAAAAAGACAGGTACAATAGTCATTGTCAATTAATTTCCAGATCGTCCAGATGATCTACTTACACGATAGAAAATCGATGCGCGTGTGGATGTTCTGAAAAATTTCCTTATCTCTCCTTACCCCATTATTTATTTTGGTTATCGCAAAACAACCTGGCAGCTTGGTTATCACCAACATATACCTAACGCTGATAAGTTGAACCGATACCTTAATATAAATACATACTCTGATTTAATCACAATATTGTGTTGATTAAAAATCGCCGAATATATTCGCAAATAAATCACCTAAATATATTCTAGGGAACTTGCTCGTATGGCTCTGCAAGCGATTATCTCTAGATTTTAATATTAACACCGACTTTAGAAGGTTATTCTTTATTGTTTTATATCGCTCTTTGGTTTTATCAATTTATCCTGATTCTCTGTAGTGAGTTAGATAAATAGAATATCTACAAATAAATAGGAAGTTTTACAGAAAAAAAGCAATTGCAAAAGAAATGTAGTATCTCTAAATTTACAATTTTACGTTTTAAAACGAACTGGTTTAAATTGATTCTTCTACTCCCCATATTCTCAACACATTTAAAACCAGATTTGGCTTAATAGTTCCATTGTATAACAACGAAGGTGTTTTTGTATAAATAGACATTATAAACAATAACAGAAGTATAGGTTTCCGGGTTGAAACCGCGTCGTTATCGTAGCTTCCGCCGACGTACCGTGGCCGATTATTCAGTTGGGATTTCCAAGGTAGTCATCGTTCGGATTTAAATTGTTACGATGTGTGAAGATTTCTATAGATTCAGAGATTTTTTTAATAACGAGGGTTGCGAGATAAGATGCGGGTGAATTTTCCAGCTCACAGCCAACGCATATCCGGTTACACCCGACAACCGTATACAACACTCTTATTCAGTAACACAAGTTTTAACCGATCGCTTTGTTCCCTAGAAGTGCACACTACCGCATAAACATGGAATCTGGTACGCACCAGGGGCTTCCAGATGTTTGCTGTCTTTGATGGGAAAGTAATCTGAGGATTTGAAATTGGGTTTGAAGATGTTGTTCCAAAAGAGAGTCTGCTGATGCGATCCGTGACGGGGTAAATACGTTTGCTTACGGAAATTTGGGTTAAATGAGGAGAGTTGGTGTGCAGAAGGGTTGATATAGCGCTTAATGGTAGCTTGAATATCTTTCCTAGAATAATTTGCGGATAAGAGATTCGGTGATGTGGTACAGTTCTTGAGGAAGCGAATTAGGTTCAAGTATGGAAATGTCCCTTTAGATTAGAGAATTAATAATACTGCATTTTTGCGCTGGATGATGGCGTGAGGAACTATTGAGATATCTACTGTGTGTATGCGTTTTCGAGAAACGGAATGTCCTAGCGCACCATCAAGACGCCGGTGTACGAGAACATCTAGGGAAGGAAAGTGTTTAAAAATTCGTGTCCATGAGGCCAAACGACAAAAGTATCATCAACGTGCCTGTACCAACATTTTGGTTTAAGGTTGTGAGATAATAGGACTTGTTATTCAAACGCTTCCAAAAGATATTGACGCCGACAAGATACAGAGGAGATTCCATAGCTGAGACTTGCCCGTTGTATTTACCAAGAAACTGGAAATAGATAGCGGAAAGACAAACTTCAACCAAGTCAAGCAGATCATCCGGCTGGCCATTGGACATGTTTTACATTTTTCTTGAAAATTCTAACCATATTTAGCTCTTTTTTTCAAGAAAATTATATTTTCTAGGATACATATGAAGCTGATTGGGAACAACGGACCAAACTATAGGACTGTATTGTACATACGATCTTATCCGATTTTCATTTGTTTTCAAATTACAAATAAACAAAATTTCATACATGAATATTTTCTTAGTCACATCGTTCTTTTAATAAATATTCAAAAATATCGCCATTGGCCATTGATTTTTTGTTTTACAAGAATAATTGATATTTTTATTTTATTTAAAACGTATTAACTCAAAAACAAGAAAATTAGGACCATTTACAAGAACGATAGGTAAATTTTTCTAATTAATTTGAAAACAAATGAAATCGAATGAGAACATAGGAGCTTCTTCCCATTATTTTCTCATATACAATGTACCTCTGGAATTTGGTTCATTCCTTCCGACTCACTCTGTAAATATACAATGACCATATTTTTAAACAAATGATTCGGGATTGGATAAGGAATTCGAAGAGTCTTAACTTAATGTGGCTTACTTCTATTTTGCCCGGAACTCCTCAATTATAATTTACAATTTGCATCCGAAAATAAATTTATCCATCAACTCATGCAAAATTGGCCTATTGTTGTAGAGAGGTTGCCCATTCCTGAAGTAGACTATACAAAACAAAATATGTTTAATTTCGTCTTTTGTCTAAACTACACGAATGATCTTCAAAAATTTTTATAAGCTGTATAATGATCTCAAAAAAACAAAACTATAAGATTCCAAGAATCAAGCAGATAGATAGATCAAAAATTTATACTTATTTTCTTAAGGTGCCCAGAAAAAAGGGAATTTTAAAATTTTGGTGGCTGTTGAAGTCTAAAGCTTACATTAATCTTCAAAATACAAGTTCTAAGTTAATTTGTGAATTATTTGATGGGAAAAATAAAACACACGTATTAATTGCATGAATTTTTTATATTTAGAAGAAATAAATTAACTTTTTTTGTACACATCATTTCATCATTATTATTACTTTTATCAGTGAACCCGAATATCTACACACACGTTTAATAGCTATAATCTAATAAAGGTATCTACATAATTAGGAATGTTTTGGTTGTTTTTGATTTCACAATATATAACGCATTACACTGGCCAGGTTACACAAGGTACAATTTGATTCTTCCTTTTTTCTCAAAGTTTCGTATTCAAATATTTACACATATACAAAAATTAATCATTTGACGTACATAGAGTTCTATTTACACGATGCACTTGTTACGAATTGCATTTTGTCATATACTAAAGCAAAAAATCACTTAATAAACATATGTCTATTAAATATATTGTACCTACAGTACAATATAGTGGGGAAAATATCAGCAGGATTCAAGCCTGTAATTTCGTTTCTCTCCTAAATAATCGGAGTAGTAAGATGATGTCAGAAGTACAGGCCTGTACATTTATTTATAAATACATACATCTCGATCTACAAGGTTTTTAGATCGTATCACCTATGGAAATGATAAGCGAATTTAATTTAGTTTTTTTTTTTCATCATATACACAGATTGCTGATAAAAAGGAACATGTTTGTTTGATGAATTTATCTGGACAAACTATATAGATAAGTAATTTTTTTTATTAATAATTTTTTCTTTCGTTTTCTGAACATTTACAATTGCGAAATGTTCAAAACTCTAAGTAGTATGTCGAAATAAATGTTGATTTGTTTCAAACATGTAAAGCAACATAGATCTTTATCTTGTTAAGAAATACCTTTACAATCAAGACTAAAACTGGAATACCTTTTTCCCTAAAAGAAAGTGAAATACATGAAATTTATGTTGTTTTTTTTGTTCTACGACAATCAGGATTTCTATGTTGCTACACGGATTTGAAACGCTCTGTATATAAATTTGTTAAAGTGTGTTAAAAGTAAGACTTCTGGTAGAAATATCATAGTTCAGGAAATGTATGCGTGTCGCTTAAGCTGGTTATACACTTATCCAAAGATTGATAAACTCTAAAAATCATGGAGCCAAAATACGGAAAGTAAATGGAGCAGCTATACACTTACTTGCACTGACTACTCTAATACACTACATCGTAGTAAATAGTATACGAGTCCTGATTATTATATACATTTGAATCAAGCGACTGAAAATTATGTTATAGTTAAAACGTGGACGAAAATCATGTTGGTAACAAAAAAGTTCCAATTTTAGTAATATTCTGTGTTTGTAAATTTACAGCTCCCTGCTCTGACAAATTTAATAACTGTCATTCATTGTAATACTGTACAATTGTACAACAACTGTACATTGTAATAAAATAAGAAACGCAGACTCTTATTTTATTAGTTATTTTCAATAATTTTACAGTGTTGCCACATTAATTCTATCGATTGAACAATCTGTGGATAAATGTATAGGACTAGCTTTGCATTTGTAATCTCAAGTTAAATGTCAAAGGTTAATGTAGAAATAGATTTTGATAATCTTAACCCTTCGCGTATTTCTCTTGAATTGTGCAAGTGAAGCAGATACTGTCTCACATGCTTTCTTTTTTTAATTATACCTTAAAGGGAAAACTAAATTCTTACTTTATCGCTATCCATACTTAATCATTGACAATATAAATTGGCAGTTTAAAACAAATTATTTTATTATTACCGTAATAACCTTTGATTGATCAACAAATAATAACAGTTCTTCATAAAAAAATCACATAATTTGCACTAGATTTGTAAAAAAATCTATTTAAAAAAATCGTCTTTTAGTCGCTGCATTATACGACCTCTGCTGGGTTCCGGCTTCACCACCACCCTCGATGTGCTTGCATTATCGGGTGCGTATAGGCGGGCATCATCATGTGCGCGCCCGGAATCTGTAAACTTTCGGTGGGTTTGGGTCCGTTACCGCTCAAACACGGTTTGCCGTCCCGGACTAGTACGGGAACGGCAACTCTTCTCGGGGAGGGGGCGGAGTTGTTGTTCTGCTGTTCGTGCATGCCTTTCTCGTGCATCGCTCGCTTCGTCTTATATCTGCAATTAAAGAAATTGGAATTATAGTGTACGCATCAAATAATTTCCTTTCCTCTTAATATAAAGCTCATTGTTTTTGGAAGTAAATAATAATAGTGATAATTAATCTTTACCAAGTTCAACGGTCTGGTAATTTAAGTTTTAGCAACATGACAAGAAGAGAATCTGATACGCATACAATACAAGAAATATTACTTCTTCCATCTAGATAGTCTTGTATTAAAGAGCTGCACTATTGTAAATTACTTTAAAAAATAAATATGATACCATCGTACTTGACTTTAAGCCTAATGGTTTTAATAATTGTAAAAAACAATTTCGATGCTGATTTTTGGGAGACGGACATTTTATAATTCACTATCAAAGCATTTTCTGATACAACAAATTGCACCTTTGGCATGCCTAAAATACGCTAAACGTTTTAAAAGCTTACCAAAAGTAATCTTTCGCCACATATTGGAGTTTCAAAAATATGGAAGAATATACAAGTTCCCAGTTATAAAAAAAAGACATATTTTATCATTTTTGGAAAACCAGTCATTAAGGCAGTAAATTTGGGATGGACAATTTTTGCATGAGCTGGTTCCGAAATTCGATAGTATTTTTTTGTTTCCAAACAGAACGCTAAGTAACAAATTTCATCTTTCTTAATCTAAATAACTACAAGATTTCAAAACCGATTTCCTCTATTTTACACCTTTGAAGGCTAAATTTCCAAAAATCATTGCGTAGCTACACACAAAACGGAACTACTGTTCAAATTTCGAGTTCGTGATTTCAATAGTTTCGGCTCTGCGTTGACGAGTCAGTTAATCAGGGCTTCTCTCTCTAAAATTAGTATAGTATATGAATGTATGTATGAAGCAACAAATAGTAAAAATGAGAGTGGGGGAGAACATTTTAATGTGTAATAAATAAATTACGTAATGTAAAATAGAAAATAAAGGATTTAAATATTTGGTTTTGGAGTTATACCTTTAATAAAAAAACCACCATGACTGCCACTGTTTTTATATTTTCCTACTGAAGATAAGAATGTCAAGACAAAACACGATGATATGGTTTAATAGAGTTATTTTTTTTTCATGTTTGTACTTATTGCAGCAATCTGTACGTCTGCTTTACATTTATGATCTGTAGAGAGCTTTTAATAAAACATTTCAAAGGCAAGCACGATGGCATAATTTACGACAGTTGTTTTATTTTTGCAATTTTAAATTCAATAAAGGAAATCAGCGCTACCTAAGTACAGACCTTATTTTTTCTAAACAACATGGATGTGAACTATATTACATATTACTATCAACAACGATTAAATCATATGCCGAAATCGCTACCGCCAAAGAGCTCCGACGTTCAATGTATTGAAGAACAACGCGACAATCCTGCAGTGCTACAGTGAAAACATATTTTATAATTCAAAAAACGATTATCTTTTTGTTCCGGCTTTTTTCACGAACATCTTTTGTTGGAGCCTATTTGTTATCAAACTGCCTACCGTTGCTTTCTTTCTGGATCATAGCAGTATACTCACGTTTCATCACCTGTAATAATGTACACCAAATAAGACGATCCATTGTCAGAGCGATCCAATGTAAATTTGTGCTATACCATGCGATTTTCTTTTTAATAGAAGTCAAATTATGGGGAAACCAACGGACATAAAGTTTACGTACTATCAAATGTTTGTGTAATATGATATCAATTTTTTTTTCACACCGATCTTTAAAATCGTTTGAATACTTCTAGCAGTAACATGCCGTTTCCCTTCAAACATCCCGTAAAGTTGCACAACCTACTAGGTAGACTCATTGTCTGAGGAAAGAGAGCAGCCCTCGTATATCAGCTTTTGAACAACTCGTGTTGATCACGACAATATCATAAGTGAGAAGTATATAATGGTCACAAATTCAAGCTCTGAAACGGTCTGGAGTGAATATGAATTTGAAACGAGGCTCGATCAAATCGATGTTTTGTATAAAGATTTGTATGGCAAAAGGTATCAAACGCTTTGGAATAGTCTAACAGTAGTAAGGCAATAATTAAACTTTTATCGGTGACTTCAATAAAATCATCTATTAGTGCTATCGGCATAGCTTTAACTCTTAACCTCTTCTGAACCCAAACAGAGCATATGTAATCACCATTAACTTTAAAAATGTTAAAAAGATCAAGTAATTAAATATTGTAAATAGCGATCGCAAAAAAATATACTCGCTTAGGCGTATATGATATTAGGAATAATTAATATCTTCGTTATTGATTTAGTTAATAGTGAAACTACAATTAAGAAAAAATGCTTTAGTAGCTGTATTTGTTTGAAATTGACAGGATTCAATACGTTCGAGAAAAACTACAATTAAATTAACAGATTCACACACTTACGATAACTTTAAGTTTATCATATTCCATTTAATAAATATTAATTATTGTAATTCCAGTTTCAATTATCTCCCTATAAAAAATAATCATGCACATATTGAATTTATTGCACGTGTATAATTGATCAATAAAAAATAACTAGGTTTTTAAAGCTGTAATGGAATGAATAGAGATACCTGGTAATGTATGTAAGTAATAAATAATACACATTATGTTATTATCATTCCCATATCTCTATATTCTTTTGTGTTGTAGATTTTTAATTTCGCTTTAGATAATAAATAAAATTCTTCACTGACATTGATGCACGTACATAGTTACAATGACAGAACCAATCTTTAACAAGTTATGTACATATTCAATTTGCTTATAGATAATTTATTTTTACAACGCCTGTTTTGATAACAGCTTCCGTTGTACAAACGATTTTTGTTATTAGCTAAACGATATTAGACAGGTTATTTCCATATCTTGGGAAAGCGATCTGGGATGATCGCAGATGAACCGTTCTTTTTTCTATTGAAATTGTTGCATATTCAGTTTATTTAAAGATAAAATACGTTCAGACAAGCAATAATTAATTCAGATGTTATCAATGTATGTACAGAGCAAACATTGCGCACCTACAGTTTGTACTGGAAATAAATCGGATCATGGAAAACATCTGACCTATATAGACTTTAACAGAAAAAAACACGTTCTAGATATATGTAGAAACGAATAAAATCCATCGAAATGTGTTGATCAGAGAATAGAATCAAATGATGTATTGTTTAGTATATTTATTATCAATTAATTTAGACATTGTATTGATTTCTGCTCCTGCTATGAGACATGTTTTAACTTAAATTAACTGAAGTTACTGTGTAGTTTCATGAATATTACGAACAGTTTTTTACTCCGAATCTGTTGCAAACGGTTGCTAAGTATCGTGTCTAATATGTCAGGTATTATGAAAGATCGCTACTAAGTTATGCAAATATTTTATTGCAGATTGTGTGAAATTAGTTTTAAAATATCTGTGATAATTATCACGGGTCATCAAGATTTCGAAAAGTTTATGCTTCCGAAATTAAAATATTTCATTTCTCAACGAATTCAATGCGCTGAACACGATTATGACTAAGAAAAAGCTGAATTGGCTACAATGAGTACGCATTTTTTGAGATATACATCTGTAAATATTCTGAAACATGTTAAAAATACCTTAATTGTGTTTTTACTTTTTCCTGGCCTGTCGTTTGTAATTGACGAGAGCAATATCTGTGATGAGCGTTGGATAATAATCAGTCAGCATTAATTTGAACCTATTTACCTTGATATCGTTTCACCATACTGGCAATGTCTTGATAAAAATGTTCGCTCTGCTCTTCACTGATTTGTTCGCAGTTATTAAGGAAAAAATTCAAATGAGAGTGAATCTTACTTCAATCTCGATCAGTTTCTCGTAGATTTCGACCTTCCTATTCCCAAGTTTCCTTCTGCTTGACGAAACCTGTATTTCTTTACTTTGAAGAAGTCTTCCGAAGTTGGGATCTCTGATTTGAATACTAGTCCATTCTTATCTATGTTTTTACCCAAGTTTTTGATGAGCCCGAACTTTACATGTAAGAAATAATGATTTGAATATCTCTACAACTGGAGCCAATCAACTCTTTTCAAAGTAATATTCGCGTTCGACATATTAAATTCATTCAGATTTGGGTATCTTAACCTAAGACGCAATTTCATTGTTGGTCAAAGTTACTACTGTTAACTGCGTATTCAATGTCAGAAAGTTTTATATCATTATTTATTAAATTCGGTGGATCATTAATTTAAAAAAAAATAATTGTTACATTGTTGTTATAAATCGTTTATTTTTGTTATTTGAAAGCGCAAAAGAAAGTTTTCAACTCTTCCAAATTTAGCGAAGTAGCGTTGGTGGTCTCCGTTTTATCAAAGTTTTCCTCGTAAATACGAGTACCTGTTCTCGTATTATTATAATTAAATAAAATAGCAAAATTTTAAGTCCTCAGAAGTTAGGTTATTAAAAATTATAATGAGACTCTTTTGAAAACATAACTTCTCAAAAAGAAATTGAAATATTAAATGCGTGAGATGTAATCTAATTTTGTTTTTTTTTTTTTTTAACAAGATGATGTGAATATTAATCAATTTATAATGGGAAAAGAATTAACAATTTTATTAACGTTAACAAAAGTTATATTTCCTTTTACAAAATATTGAAGTTTTACAGTTTAAAAAGTCAATTCTCAACCGCCAGCTGTTTCTATAAAATTTTTTGTTTATTTGGCTAAATTAATTAATTTTAAACTATTGTAATTGTAATTCTTCAAGTGACAATATCGCACCTCGATATTCTTTGCTGCTCGATGCAGCACCCAACCCAAATCCGAATCATGTTTTTTTTTTCAAATCCCCTTCATGATTTAATAATTTTGAAATTCAGGGATCCAAACCGATTCAATATTTGGTGTTTATCCTTTTTAATTAATCGAAGAATGTTAAAAAATTGTCATTTGGTCATAACTTGCAATAAGTTCACTTTATGGATAAGTAAATAAAAGTAAATACATTTTTTTAATACGACCCTACTTTGATCACCCTATGACTCGTTTATAAAGATGTTTTTAACAGATGTCGTAATGTTCTCAGACAAATTTCGACTCTTACCTGTGATTCTGGAACCAAATTTTCACTTGCGTGGGTGTTAATCTTATAATTGACGCTAGATGTTCCCTTTCCGGAGCACTAAGGTAACGTTGCTGTCGAAACCGCCTTTCCAGCTCGTACGTCTGGGCTTTTGAGAACAGCACCCGCCGTTTTCGCTTCTTATGGCCGGTGCCCTGCTGTTGCTGGCTTGATTCGTCTTCCTCCTGGTCATCTTCCGGATTCTGTAAACCGGAATCGCTCCCGTGGGTGACCGGAGTTTCGGACGGCATCGATCTTTCAGATATCGAAGGGCTGGTACTGTCAGGGCTTAGTTGCTGCTGGTGATGAGGAGGTGGAATGCCTGGAACAATTGAAAACCACTCAAATATGCATATAAATTAGGGCTTTTTATCAGTATTCCATCCATGGAGCATGTTCAACCACTAACCCAGATCCAGCGGTGGATTTTTGCAACGTCAAATGTCTTACTTGCTCAATAGCGCTTGGGGATTTTTAAGAATTGGCCTCTAAACCGAAATAATTAGTATTAGAGAATATTAAGAAATTACAGGGTATGAAATTTTGAACGAAGCCAAGAGAATTTGGAAATAAACATTTGAAGCGAAAATTTGTTGCATGGTAACCTTAGCATTGGCACGGTCTATGTGTTGTTGCACGACGGTGTTGCGAAAGTAGAATATTTGAAGGATTAAATTATGCAAAAGCTGAAGATCAATTGCTGCAACACAACAAAAACGGCATAATTTGGCATGTTGGATGCTGAAGGATGCAAGATTGAAAAAGCCATAATTAGCAGCTTTACTAGGAGTTTCAGAAAGCACGGTTTTCAGAAATCTATACGAATACCCTGGGCTCCATGAATGTTTCTGCTATTACAATTGCATATCCAGATTTATAGCTGTGAAAATTTTTTGACAGTTTGTGGAGATGAACCAGATTTAATTATCAATGGTATATTACGGGCCCCAGCTCTCCTAAGAAGTTTACAATCACCCCATCAGCAGGGAAAGTAATGACAACTATTGTTTAGGATTGCCAAGGAATTTTAATGGTTGATTATCTAAATAGTACGATAACACGAGCATTTATGTGCAAGCTTAATGCATCGCCTAAGAGTTTTTATTAAAGTAAGAAAGCCCGGAAAACTAGTGGAAGGTGCCCTGTTGTTCCACGACAATGAACCAGTCCACAAATTAATACTTTCCTGCTGCTCTTGCTGAATGTGGCTTCATAGAAGTTGACCATCCACCGTACAGTCCAGATTCAGATGCTTTTTTTTGTTTCCAAATCCCAAAAGGACACTAAGAAGAACAATATTTATGGACGATGATGAATTTTTAAAGGAGGATTTTTTTTTATAATGGGGGATATAGGAATGTAATTGAAACGATGTAATACTTGTATCCAAAAGCTATCGAGAAATAAATTTAGGGCAACCACATATTGTGTAAGATTAAATAAATAAATAAATAAATAGATAGATAAAATAAAATGTGTTATAATTCTTAATATAAATTGTTCTTATTTGAAAAAGACAAGGGTTGCTGTGCCAACATTTTTTTCTCTGTGAGTAAAATATGTAAGAAGGCTTATTTAGCAACGAACTATCCACCGTTTCTTTATGTCTATTAGCGCAAATGAATTTTAGGGAAGAAATATATTATTCTGTAAATTCAAATATAGATTTGCATCTTCAATCCATCAATCAGTTTTATATCGTTATGCATGTGTTTTTGATTACATTAGCGATTCTACCAAATTATGTTACAGAATATCACGTACACAGGAAATATTACTAAAAATTATTTGAATAAAGATCCTATCAAATTCGTGACTCATATTTGATATGGAGTAGCATCATTTAACAAAATCTCAATTAAAAAAAAATTACAAAAATAAAAAATTGTGATAAATACAAACAATTTAGTTTTATGTATCTTTTACATGTGTATACGCTTGTCGAGAACAAGATGGTACTTTACTTGAATAACAAAAGTGCGCAACTTATGTTGAAGTAGATTCTTAATCCCCGAAAAATTCACTCAAATTCATATCTTTCAACGATGAACGATTTTATAATGATTTCGAGTGTATGTATCAAAATCAGGAAGTCATTATTATGATATAATTAATCTCTTAATACTTCTCCAATATGATTTTATAATAACGGCATCGTACGTGTTATTAAGATGATGATAGGTATAAAATACTTATAAGCAGCTACTTATTACCTGATCCTCTACTCCAACGTAAGTAATTTTTATAGTATTTTACGGTACTCGGTGTTGCGATAAAATCGGTAAAATGTCTCAAATTTAATATGCGGAAACTTTCTTCTAAGAAATAGCTGTATTATTATATCTACATTTGTACATGTATGTTTGCGTATGATATCTCATACTTCTATTTGGATATTTCAGAAGAGATTTTAAGATTTTGCGGGTTTCGCAATGGTGTTTTCGAAAATATTGAGTTGCTTGCTTTTACGATTACGTTAAAAAATTTTTACGGGAGTTATCAATTCAGTATAACATGTGCATTAAACAGAATGATTCGATTAGTCTACATTTTGACTTGAAAAAAAACTATTAATTAAACTAATTAATTAACTATGTATTATTTTTACTATCTATACTACTTTAATTATTAAATTTGCGCCCGAAAAGTCTTTGTAAAAATTCTGCTTTTTAAAGAAATTAGCTTATCGTGAAAAAACCAATATCAGACGCACATGGTGTTAGTAAATTAAAAAACGTAAAAATGCCACAAGGGAGAAGTGGTGCTACTTATTATTTTACACAAAATGTTTATAAAAGAAAGTTGCTTGTAATCCAAAATTAAATTTAAATACAAAATTTAAAGTGGAAATTTTGAATTTTATGCTTTCATTGTTTTCTTTTTAATCCACTTGCCAGAATTCCAAAAGTAAGAGCGAGACTACAGTTATTGTCAATATTAACCATCCTTGTGTCATATTTGTCACTGAATGTCTCCCAACTACCATTTATTCATAGTTTTGCGAGGAAATTTTTACTAGTTCCTATTTTATTGATGAAAATTGAAATCAACATATTTATCTGCGTCCTTTGGAGAATTTTCTGTTTATTCTCATTTCTTGATACTTTCATTTTTTGGCAGCAAAACCAAATGGCGCTAGATGGAAAATGATGGATGCTAGATGAAAATAAGGTCGGAGAGGTAGCAGGTGATATAATTAACAGAAATAAGTTGAAGTTTTGACGTTTTGACTAATAACTGTAGATGAAATTGAGATACATCAGTATACTTCTGAAGCAAGGCATAGTGGAAACAATGCACTACGAGAATGAATCGGATCCGAAAGAAACAAAGACTATTCCATCGGCTGGGAAAATAATAGCGGCTGTATTTTAGGATAGTCATAGAATTGTGATAATCGACTAGCTTCTAAAAGGAAAACAATAACATACTAGGCGCCATTACTTAACAAGCTGAAGCCAGAAATTGCAGAAAAACGCATTTGAAAAAAAAATATTTTGTACGAGTTGATTCTATTCACAAGATCTGGTCCCCAGCGAAATTTTTCTGTATCATATACTAAAATTTCGCTCAGAGAACAGAAATTTTCATCGAACGAGGAAACCATCACATACGTAAACACCTGTGTTGCAGATGCCATCTACGGTTTTGTCGTATTAAAGAGATGGGAGTATCACAAGGTACTGATGCGCAACCTCGACGTGAGATAATTTTTGTCGGCCCTTCATAATGGTCATTGAAAGTCATACTGAGTGGTCAACTGGTGTACCTTAGCTTCAAACAGGAACTTTGGCATAGTACACAGACGGTTCGAGGGCTGAAAGTTGAACCTAACTACCACCGAAAAGTACCTCAAACTAATGTATTTCAAGCAAACATATTTGTATTAAGTTTGTGTCTCAAAAAGAACCTCAAGAGAAGAATACGTGGTACAACCATAAACATTTTCATAGACATTCAGGGAGCTCTAAAAGTTTTTAACTAAACTACTTTACTGTAGCTCTCAAACCAAGGAATCGAGAGAAATGAGAAGGCCGATAAGCTAGCCAAAGAAATAGCGTATTTGTCTTTCATCCAAACAATCAGGAGGAAGTATTCATATTAGGTTCGTCATAGTCAGCAACGATAGTGCTTTTAGTAAAAAAGCAGGCTTATTGACAGGTGAAGCAGACTGAAAATGTCACACATAAACTAAGAAGAGCCGAAGATCTATTCTATTGTCTATGCTGACAAGATATGTGCAAATATGTTGCCGTTAGTTACAAACAATATTAATATTTCAGCAGGCCATTCGCAATACCTACTGAATTAAAGTAAGACAATCTTAAAATAGTATTAAGGTTCATCAAAAGCCTCTGTTCTGTTAAAGACCGTCTATTCAGATCGCAGTCATCAAAGACTTCAATGCCATGGTTCTTCTCAATAATAATCGCGAAAAACACTTCCCTGTGAAATACTTACTTCTGTTGGTATTCTGGCAAATTTAACGTACACTACGATTATGAATAAATTTAGGCCCAATAACAGTAAAATGAATTCTATATTTGAAATATATCTCAACCTATACCAACTCAATATTTCTGTGCGGCTAATCAATATATTTAACATTAACATTATTCTTTTAAATTCCAATCAAAAAAGATTTATAGAAATCAATCGAAAGCGATGATATGATATCTAAATTTGAATGGAATGTGGATTTCCTCTTCAATCACTTTCTAAGGAATATTATTCAGAAGAGAAACATCAATTGTTTGTAGGCATTGATAAAAACCTTTTCAAGTGATTTTATTTTTTCCAAAACATAGGAACCAAAGCAATTTCAAAAACCGATAGAGTATTAGGAATGCTGACACAAATACGGTGTTTCTAATATTTTTCCAAACACAAAAGCTCCTGTAACAATTCCACTGACATCAAATTTAAACCCCGTTACAGTGCGTAGATGCTGCTACCCTCAAACAAACTAAAAAATAACATACAGATGCGATTTAACAATGCTGGAATAACCCACGACCGGTATCATAACGTCATCGGAGGGTGTGAAGATTATTAAATCACACTTTTCAGGGGTGAAATCGACTAGACCAGAAACCGCACGGATTGGTAGCAATAGTACACGCCTTCATATATATATATTCTCCCGGCAGCTGTGAAAGAGTACAGCTGCTCTACGAAAGCCACAGTCGCTGCGTCATTTGTCAACGACCATTCGACTGATGGACGACAGTAAACTTTACGTTTCCATTGTCAGGAGAATAGAACAGGGGTGACAAAATTTAGAACTAATTAGACGTGGAAGTATATCTACCCATCCACCAAGGGACGAAGCGTTGAAAAGAGACGACGTTGCGTAACCGAAATGAAGGAAGATGGAGCAATCGCAACAGTTATCTGAAGGTTTATCTTTAAAATTGGCGCTTTTTTTTTGTTGGATTTCAACTCAGTTCGTATCGTAGAATGTGTTTCGTTAATTGCGAAAGTTGATTATTTAAAGATAGCCTTGTGTCGATGAAAATCAGTGCACCATATTTGCCGCCTTATCTGTAGATAAACTCTTTTTTTTTTCTAATGGTGTATACGGTTAATTTTTCGAATTTGACTGCCTATCAATTTAATAAGATCTAAAATTACATTAGCAATATGTATTTTTAAACATTAACTACAATGGATGTCCATGATTAAATTTGTTTTACCGTATCGTTTTGATTTTGTACTCTTCAATTATGCGAAAGTTAGTACTAATTGAATAATACACATTGGAGTGCGATTGAATATATTCTGTAACTTGAAATTGTTCCAAAACTGATTAAAATTTTTAAACACTTCAAAATTATTTTATCCGAAATCTATACAATAGAAAGTTAAACTAATTTCATTTAAATATTTTATGAGGTATGAAATATTGGTAGCATGTTATCCCAGATTCAGAGACAACTATCAGGATCTCGCTTGTTGCAGAAGATAGAGTGTAGGTTTAAATTTGGCAAAATTGCTAAATTTAATTCATGGGTGTCGATTACTTTCAAAGCCTTCTGATTGGGAGATATATTAGAAATACGAAAAATTTGTTTGTATCTTTTACAGTATTATTATAGCAACTTTCTACGTAAAATGGAATGAATATATTTATTCTTTAATACAACATTTCGAAATTTCCAGTAGACCATAAAATTAATTTTTTTAAACGATGGCACATTTCTTTTGTTTCTCGTTAAATAGTTTATGTTCTTATTTTTTTTTTTTGTTCATTGTCCGGTAGGGAATTAGCTGCAGAGATATTTTGACAAAAAGGTCTGATTAGATTTTGTTTTAAAGTGCCCTGTAGGTTTTCGAATTTCGAGTGAGGTTAATAATTATACATAAAGTGAGAAGTGACGCACATTCGTTACAATCAAATTCCTTAATAAATCACAAAAATAGACGGAGAAGAAGAATCTAATTCTTTTTTGTTTTATTGCCAAATTAGTAGTAATGTAATACAGAAAAGCTATTTGAAAATACAACAGCGATTTATTATATCCACAATTTATTAATTTTTTTTTTATATAATATTTAAGTAAGTACTGTAAAAGTATAGCATTGAAACTAACAATGAAAGCAATATATTTTATCAAAAAATAGATTAGTATGAAGTAGCCAAAGAAAAATTATAGATCTTAGGTTAATAGCCAACAGAAATTACGAATGGTGAATGAAGGATGGATATAATAGAAGTTCTTTCCTCGTAAATATATTTGGTAATCAAAAAATGCGGCCGATAGGTTATTTAAAAGTAAGTCAAATTGGTGTTAATTATTTACCAGTCTAGACTTTGTAAAGCCTAAACTCCTTAGATCGACAAGAATTTAGGTTACATATACTTCGATCCAATTTCTTTAATAGCAACAGCAGGAGTCGTGATATTTACCATTTTAAAAGCTCGTGACAGGATAAATAGAGTAATTCTTACCAATTTCCGCTGGCGCCGTCAGCGGCCAATGTCTTGTCGGAGGCGTAAGTAATGTTTGCCCGGAAATGAGATCGTGATGGCTCGGATAATTTGGTGGTTCTGTCGTCGCCTCTAACCCGGGCGCCCTATCGTTCAGTTCGAGTATATCGCTGATGGCAAAGCCGGCCGTTCTTTGACCGCCATTGGTAACTTTCATACTATCTAATAATCTGGAACAAAGGAACGCAATGTTTAGTGACGAAATATCAAACAAATGGTTGTATAGCATTGCTTCGCTTTACAAAACCCGCAATAGTTTGGAAAAAAACGTAAATGTTGGAAAACACGAAAATTTTAAAGGTATTTCCATAGATTTGCAATTAATGATTCAAATTGGGTCATTCCTAATTTGACACCCATTATAATATAATCTAAAAATCACCCGTTTTTCTTTTGCTTAATTATTTTATCTCTTTTGGTCAAATCAATTCTTTTGGAATAATTTTTATAATCATCAATAAGGTTTAATGTAATTATTATTTCTCTGGACACAAATTCATTCATCATCTACAACCTTTTGAATGTAAGATATGATGGACGTGATTGTGCTAATCAGCTAAATTGATTCAATGTTTGACGTTCAAAATAATTTTTATAATTGTAAACATTTGTGTTAAAATTTTGTTGCCATGTAAGCTACGTACTAGCAAACAAAAACAAGTAATGTTTCATATGATTATATTAACGGAAATGTTCCATTTTATTGGATGTTGTACCTACGTTATTTAAGAAACGTAATGTATACCCTTTTTCCAATGAATTTATGCATCCCAGGAATTTTGCGTCAACATTTGCATTGCTTGGGTTATTTTTTGCCGAAATTATTCGCACCTGTTGCCGGTGATTAAGGAATTCTTCATGTTTCCTGTTAAGCCGTACCCATAGCAAGACTATTACAACGAAAGTGCAGCGGTTCTCCTTTTTTCACGTGTACAACGAGGCTAAGGGCTGTAATATAACGTACCTCGAAGTGGAGATCATATTTTCAGGTATTTTACAACCTTAAGTACAGGTGACAATGGGCTAAATCCTCGAGAATGATGGAAAGTCACGTACTGGCAATCAGACGTGTCCGTTCGACAAGTGCCCGTATACCTACGGGCACCAGTGCTCGGTGACCATAAAACACCTGAATCATTTAACAAACAATTTACACACTCCAAAGAAATCTATTCAAGATTGTTTGACTTGTTAAAGTGATCCGCTGCTGCCGTGGTGAACACAGCGTTTTCTCTTTTTGCCTTCTTTCTTTTCGGATGAGCCTTGTTTACCAAATACTCCCTTATAAAGAAGATCTCGGAATTTATTCCATTTCCCGCTTAATAAAGACGTCTTCGGGTCGTTATTTTAAAAACCAACATTTATGTATTTGATTTAGTCAGGGATATTAACGCCGAGATAGTAATTTATTCAACACACAAGGCGTAAATGTGACGCTGTTTCAGTATCATTAGTATCATCCTTTTCTCTTTCAACAACGAGATTATTTCGTGTCAAATCGACTTAATATGTACTTCATACGAACGTTATACATCGATATATCGTTTAAAACGATTGATGTTTCAATAGATATATCCCAAAAAAAATCTAGGAAATATGCCATTAAATAAATATTTGAATAAATTCCTTTCAAAAGCAAATAGGTAGTAAAATGTGAGAAATGTACTTCAAGTACATCATACAATACACATAGCATTTTATAAATATTGTAATAAGAGTTTCATGCGCAAAATATGTTGAAAATTTATTTTTTTTTAAATAAAAAAGTGCATTTTGAAATGCTCTTTTATTAAAACACTATAAGTCCATTCACTTTAAAATCATAACATTGGATAAATTAGGGAAATATGCTCTAGGTTTATTATTGGCTAACTTACACACTGTACGAAATGTGTACGAAATCTCATATTACGAAAAAAGTAAAAATTTTATACATAAAAAAGAATATACTGGGTATTTCGCTAAACTCGTTAGAAGTTTTAATGAATGGAAATTTTGAAAGAGGTAGTTATAGCATTGGGCCTATTAATGTAAAGTCGTCTACGAAACACTTCTGGTTGAACCCGGAGTGGTTAGCAACTTCTTATTTCAAGTACATTGGTATACTTTTAATATGCCGTGTAATGAGTGGTATAATAATCGTTACTTGAAAGATAAGGTGCGGTACGCATGACCTTCCATTTCATTCTACAAAAGTAAATACCTTAAATCTCCGTTACATTCTCAAATATTTAATTTCAACAAGGGCGGTGCAAATGCTAACATTTCAAATGATCGTAAATATCTCGAAAACAGTGGACTTTAGGAGTAAGGTGCCTTAACACAAATTATTTACATGCGATGTATACAATCGATTACGCTGCTCATTAAGAAAGTCGATGCCAGTGTTTTAAGATAAGAAGTGGCAAATACCTGCATTTACAAAAGTAATTGAGTACAAAAGTACTCATTACGAAGTATTCGAAGCCGTATATAGTAGTATTTAAAATATTACCAAGTACCAGACACCTTCTATCAAAATTGATTGAAGCAATTCAGTTGAGACCTTAGAGCATTACTTCAAAGCACTTTATCAGAGTGAATATATAAGAGCTTGTCAAGCAATTGATAATAACGAGAATAAAAGAATTTTCAAAAATGTTGAAGCAGTGTTAAAGAATAAATTTGGAATTATGGAAAATTGGAAAAAAAAAGTATTTGTGAAGGCAAAAGTTCTTTTATTAGAATGTTTGGGCCATGTCAGAGTGTTTGACTACAACGTGAATGAAGTTCTGAAGGTTTTAATTGTGCAATAGCGAAACTTTGAAATATACCAAGGTTCTCATGGTTACGCGAATGAGGTGACATGTAGAGAGTATTTCCTTAAAATTGAAGCAATTCAATAAGGGGAAAGAATTGCGGAGAGCACCATTTTAATGATGGCCACTTTCTAATTTGATTCATATAAGGGATATATAACTCTTTGAGGTTTTAAAGAAATGCTTAGTACAAGCCAGTAAATGCATTTACAAAATTTTGTAAAAATATTAACTCAAATTGGTCAGATGAAATTAGTTTGTTTTTTGGACTGCTCGTTTTAAACATCAATCCAAATGACCCACACCCGAAACAGTGATAGAATCTTATGTTACCATTTCCATAAATGTATTCAAATGCAGATTTGAAAATTTGGAAAATGGATAATAAATGAGACATATATTAGATACATTGCCGTATATTTTCAGCGTATGAGCATTTTGTAGAAAACACATAACATTCTTTTCTAGGAATTTTTGTACCTATAGGGAATTACAACGATGCCTTTTTAATGTACTGTACGGATAATATTTGCACATTTTATAATTCCTGCAATGAACACGGTTAAAACTTGTAAATATTGTAAATAAATATCAATTCTATATACTTACTGTACAGTCTAATCAAATAACAGTTCACTATACGTATACAGTGTATGAAATATATCATTTTGCACCAACAAGTATGTGTGAATCATCAGTGTGGCTTAATACATACAAAACAATTCCCTCAAACTTGGTCACATTTAAAATAAATGTTTTTTTCGTTATTTGCTGCCAAGGGACGACAAGATGAACTCCCTCGTTTGAATTCAAAATCGAAAAGTTTGAAGATGAGGTTATCACTAAAATTTGCATACCTCTGGTATTGATGGTGTTGATAATATTCCTACTCATTTTTTAAAACTAACATGAACAAATTTTTTGCTAATTACTTGAAGCACACCTCTCTACATTAACGATGTAAATAATTATAGTTTGTAACGGCTTTCTCAATATTTTTTGAGAACGTTGTATCTAACCGACTATACAGCTTTTTTGCTGAATACGACTTTAGTTGTAAATGTTACTATTACCACTTTGAAGCGTAAGAACTTACTATGTAATACTCTACTTGATCTGTCGAAGGCATTCGCTAGTATAGTCGGTAGTATAGCTTTATCCTGCTTAAAATCATATTTGAGTTATAGACTGTTGAGATCATCGTGTTCATTCAAATCCTATTACTGCTTGTAAAGGTGTGCTTCAAGCTAGTATTTTGGAACCACCGCTTTCGGTAATTTATTGCAAATACAATCAACAGATCCATGTTGATTCTTTCTTCTCATTCTTCTCTTGTAGTTATGGAATCTATACTTGAGACAACGGTTCGAAGTAGTTGACCTTTCTAATAATAGTAAAACCATTATAATACTTCTAAAAAGAAAGGAATTGACCTGCTATTTACTCAATAAATGACTATGATGTACAACATTCAACATGCCTTTTGGGTCTTGCTATGGATGTCTTAAGTGTAATGATCATATAGATATTCGCCCGTGTTAATGAATTGCTTATAAATGTTATCTAATTATAATACCTTTTAACCTCAAACTTTACAGTTTATTTCTAGTACATTGGATAATAGAGGTCAGCTAGTGAAAACAGTAGTCTTTTACAATTCAGTTCGGTTACTTATGTGCAACATCTAGAGAACCCCAAGGTTGAAATCTGGAACCTCGCATCTTCAACATTTTCATTGATTACATCTGTATTTTGCTCTAAATCAACCTTAACAAGCTTTAAACCTGGTGCAAAACTAACAAACTCAGATTAAACACAAATAAACGTGGGGTTATACGTTTTACTCGCCAATGTAATTCAGGCGTTTTTAACTATATAACTTAAATGATGATTTGTTGTTGCGATGTGAACATAGTAAAAATTTGGCAATTTGATGCGAAACTGAGCTTTGTAAAATCAGCTATGAGCTGATTAGGCTTCTTCATTTGCAACTTCAAGGCTTTCCGTAATGCAGATATTTTAAAGTTTTTACTTTGATGATCTACCTTCGTTTGGAATATGCATCTTTAGCTTGGTATCATTTTAGCATTTTCATCATTGCCCAGTTTAATTTAACATTTTACATTTGGTAAAGCCATCATTTTACTAAAATCACCCGTGTACATAATGACTGCCAACTATAATAAAATCTATGCACAAATAGATATTAACATATGTTCAGTTGGTGAATTAAGTGGTAGTACTTAATAACCTTAATTCTTTGTAGTTTAATTCAAATGATTATTTTCAAAAGTAAGTAATTTGTGTTTAGGAATAGTTACTTCACAAATATAATGTGGCATAAGCATACTTCGGGAATTAATTCTCAAGAAGTGATTAGGATGTGTTATTGTTAAAAGTCGAACCTCACAGTTCAGAAGAATATCGTCAACCGTGCTGAAGTCCATGAATCCCAGTTTTTAACATTTCTTATTGCATATACCAACGATCCATACACAATTAGCTGTTTTCTATCCACAACAGTATAGCTGACTGACAAACAACCGTGATCCCGGAGGTGCCAGTTAAATATGAACCATGAATTATTAAAAATTAAAAAGCAACACTTTGCAAAATGTGAAATCAAAAATTTGCACAACTGAATCTGTAGAACCTACGACGGTCCTAACTGCTCTAAACGACAAAATTAATATATACAAAGATCGGATAATATAAAAGCAAATATCGTATACTGAGAGAAGGCCTGTTGTTGATGCAATAACAGTATGCAGAGATTGAAATATTTGTTCTTAATGTAATAGATATACTCTGAGAAAACAACAACAACAAAATTCTAATGGGAACATATAGTTACACTAGCTCAAAAACGTTAACAAAAAAATCTAAATTAAATTTATGTTGCCGTAATTGAATTGAAATTTTTGAACTGACTAATATTGTTCCGAATATAAAAAATCTCAACGAAAAACTGTTTATTAATTTAACAAGCAACTTTTTCTGTGTGTATCCCTTTTGCTTCTGTTTGTGGTGTTTCAAGTTCTGGACGTTCCTTTTTTCAATAAATTATTATAATTTATTGAAAAAATATAATATCTATGTACATCTCTCAACTATAGCGCGATTTGTCTAGATCTTCGATTTTTGTTTATAATTTTTACTGTTACGATTTAAGTTTATCCCTTCATTGCAGGAAATTAATAATAGTTATAAACTAGTAACTAACCCTGGTAAAGCTGACCTTATTGCCGCTGCCGAAGAACACCAAGCACCAGGAAGCAGAGCTGGTGCCCAGGGATGTAAGAGCAAAGGTGGCCACGCTAAAAAAGGTGCTGCCGACGGAGGCATTATAGCTTCCGTCGGGATGCTCTTCTTCTCTTCTTCAGCCACTTTTATAATCAAAACTACCACTCGCACGTATGACAGTGTCTCACAAATCCAACCGTTCGCTTTCCGACGTCTTTACGAATTTATTATTTCGCTATTTACCGATTATCGCGATCGAAAACATCGAATCCATCCTCGCGAGTTTAAGCTCGGTGCACGCGGATATTTATAGAGTTGTTTTTTCAATAGTTCTCCAAAAACCACCACCGTACTCCAGGATTCAACGGGAAATTCTGTTCTGGGTGTTCAAGTGGTACGGCACGCGAACTCTTCAGGTCTTCTAGAGGACCACTGAATAGCACTGAAGAGTCTCTCGACTCGATGGTCCTCATAGACTCTCACCCTTCGACCAATCGAAGAAGTTGATGGCGGAGGGTGGAGTTTCGACCGGCCAATGCTGACGTTTTCACGTAGCGGTATCGACCCGAGGACACTGCTCAGAATGTGACCTCTTCTCCTGTTACAATTCTCGCTTTTAACGCGAACATGGTGCGCGGGGTGAACGAGGTCGGAAGAGGCATCTAAGTGCTTTTAAAGTGGTAATTGTGTCGGACAAGAACTTACGATTATGGCCGTTTTATTTATTGTCGTCTCTTTTGCTTTTTTCCTCTACTGTAGTCGTCGCCCTGGCGTATAAATCTTTGTTCCGGTATGGAAATCAGCGGAATAACACATGTATTTATAAAGGTTTCGGTTTGTGCGATTTGATTTATAAGTTTACTTAGTGGATTCGGTTGAGCGTGGACGAAACCACAAAACCCTTTGACAAAAGTTGCAAATAAACCACCAGACAAATATGAACTTATTTATTTTTTAGAGCTAGCCATAATCAACAGTTTGCTTTACATTACGCAATGTGTAAATAAGACTGGATGAGCATTCAGTTGTTCTCTTAGTATCCTTATAAAAAAGCTTATGTCGTTGTCATATATGAGATTAGAGTAAAGTAGTAAAAGTAAGCAATACAACATTGATCGTTGAGAAATAATAAATCAAAAAATCTCAATCATTTAGTTACATCTCACACCGGAGGCTGCAAATCTTCATCCATCTGATGTATGATGAATTTATGTTAAGATTATAGTCTGTTACGAATTTTATGTCTTGGGATTATGTATATATTATTGTTTTCCTTATTTTTTGCAAAAATGTTAGAAACCTCGAGTGTGTTTGTAAGCCTTCGTGAAGTAACATGTACCAAACATTCTACTTCCAAGTTTTATAAAGATTATTCAGGATTTTCCATAGCAGTATAGCAGTACAGGTTCCTTAAAGTATCAATAAACAATCATGACTTGTTTTAGTTTTTTTTTAGTTTTACTTTAGAACCATGGAATATCAACATAATAAAAGAAAGTTATTAGAATTCAATACATTTACTTAAACAAATAAGTGAAAAAAAATATCATAAATGTTTGTTAATAAAAAGTATTACCTGCTGTTTAAACACTAAATTTACAAAAATTTATAGTGATATATTCTAATAGATGAATAATCCAATTAAATTGTAATAAAAAAAAATTTCTGTTTATTTCCAATAACTTTTACAGAAATTATTTTCTTACAAAGTAGGTGTGTTGTGTTTATGTTTGTTTCTAAGTGTTTCTTGAAATCCTGTCTTCCTCCCCTTTCTCGTTAATATTCCAAGTTCCTTTCTTCCAACTCCCCTCTGGTGGTTTTCTTTTTGCCTTTTGAATCCTTCTGTATTCTCTTCAGAATACCTCTGGAATTGTCTATTTATAGTTTGAAATGAATGTAATACTTTTTCGTTCGGAAAATATTCCTATTGTTAAAACGTGTCAGTGTTTCTGTGTACTTGTTTATCCATTGTCCCAAGGACGCCAAACCAACGACTTAATATTTTGAATGGTTGGCCTAACAACGATCACTTCTAACGTTATGAATTTAAACTGCTGGATTCCAAATAGCGTGTGAGCTTTGTGTATTTTTACAAAAGATTATTGGGAATAATTAAGACTTTGACTATCCCCCACAAAGCAATATTAAGTGCAAGTGCACGTACTTCACCTCAATAACCTATTACACTACATTTAGAATTGGCCTACAGATCACTTAATTTGCTTTCTGTCGGGAAATATACGTCACTTTTGTAGATTCTCTCAATAAATAGTTTTTAGGAGAGGTAGCAGCAAATCAGATGAAAGACTTTGGTCCTTTCAAATTCATTATGACTGTTTTGCAACATTAATTTAAAGTGTATTTGATATATCTAAGGTAAAAAGGACAAGTAAAACTCAGCAGTTCACAAAGCTAACAACGACTTTTGCTTATTAGCAGCACCATTCAACTAACACTGGACTACGGATTATGGAGTCCAAAATTTTAGAAAGCATGTTCGTACCCGGAGATTTTCATGACGTTTTCGGTGAGACGTATTTTCACCTCCACATCCTCTTGATGTAGATATGGTCACCTGGAAATTATTGATTAAAGGGTGATTATCCAATAGATGATTGTAGGTCGATGAATGACGTTTCGCAAGCCTTAATATCTCTTCACACTTTATTCGAGTTTAGAACTGGCATGGCAGTTTAATACTGTCGTGTCCAAATGTTGACGTTATATACTGTTATAAAAACTAACAGCAACTAATCAATTATTGCCAATTATCAATTATTTAATCGATCGATTTACTATTGCTGGACAGACTCGTATTTATTCGTCTCATGAGCGTTTATTCAAATTTGTTTCCAGTTATTGTTCCACGAGGTGGTCATAAAATAATTAAGGAAGCACATTGCGAAACACAAGTTTCGACATAATTCAAAGTATTCATTTCTTATGTGACTTTAGCAACATAAAAAAGAACCTCGTCAAAGCCAAGCATATACTTTGAAATACGTGTTTCCGATTTTTTTTTAGTCAATCAAATCGCGTCTGCAACGTTACTGCCACGATGTCATGCATTTTCCACATCCATGTACCACATAAAGGAAATACCACATATACCGCAAATCCGGTAGTGGTGGTCTCAAGAAAAGAACTGCTGAAACTATTTAGGATAAGGAGGCATATAGCCTTCTCGATTATGTTCTTTATGATTTGGAAATAGAGTCCAAACTCTACTTATTGCATATGTCATGGGTAAAAATGGCGAAATATATTTAGTCTCCTGAGTTAGTAAATAATACCTCTGTTGGTTGATGTACACGAACACATCAATAATTTTATCTAAATTATATCACGTAGATTCAAATAGAAAGATTTCTAACTAAGTGAATTCGACGGGACACGGGGGCAACATGGCAATGGTTGAGAAACCAAAATAAATGATATTTTTTTATAGCATTCTTTCAAAGATATTGCCAACGCATTTAACAAATAACATTCACTTCTATAACAATAATGTACAGGTTCTGTTGTTGCTATGTTTGTATCGACAGAGTTAGGTTGCCTAATATAGGGTACTTAAATGTTAGGCGTATTACAGTTCGTTTTCCCTAACGCATACGCGCACACATAAATTACGTAACACGGTCACAGTCTATCGCGAAGCCGTTCGCGTACGTCCGGATTGGCAGAAGGACTGGAACCCTTAAGAGCCCTCCAAGCCTCTGATGGCCATACATTCGTACCCACACTTGCAACAATGACACTGTGTTACCTAGCTCTTATCCCCTCTCAAAAATTCAGCGTCAATACTTCAAACATCCTTTCTCATGCTAACTGCTAACAGGAATAATCTTTGCTTTAATATAATATGAAACAACCATGTATAGCGAGGGCTGGATATATGTTAGAGATTAGAGTATCGTTTTTAAACCTTAATATAACACCTTTTGTATTTTTCATAACGATGAATGTTAAACATAGAAGTAAATCATAATTGTCTTTCCCTTTCTGCAATGTACTCTTGATGATGATAAGTGTTGAACTTCAATAACACAACAAAATTTCAACAGAAAATATACCTGCGTGAAGTTAGCCTTACTTTTTTTTAAATTGATGATGAATTTGTTCTACATTGTTATAAAGAAAGTCAAAATTGGGGTAACAAATTGAAAAAAAAAAAAGACTTTCACCCAGCCCTGCTTTTTGGAATTCTAAAAGTTGTCCAGGTTGATCTAGTTGTTCTAAGTATTTTTCCAGAATTTTGGAAGATCGAAATTCTGAGAGTTATTCTAGGTTGTTCCGATTGTTTTAAACATTGTTCCACGTCACAGGCTTTTACCTCTTACAGATCAAAAGATATGGCCAAAAAACGAAATCCGGGTAGATGCCTTTTTTTGAAAAATTGAAATTCTGACAGTTGATCCAGGTTGTTCTAATTGCTGTAAACATTTCAGGACATGATAATGAGAAGTTGACTTCCAATGTGTAGAGCCTACATCCGATATTTGAAATGGATGGTTCATGTCACGGATGACCCTTCATTGAACTTTTAATTTGTTTCTAAAAAGAAAGCAAAACGCAAAACATAAGCACA
The DNA here is from genome assembly GCA_902654985.2 of Oryctes borbonicus. NCBI lineage: Eukaryota > Metazoa > Arthropoda > Insecta > Coleoptera > Scarabaeidae > Oryctes > Oryctes borbonicus. The sequence continues at coordinate 2,067,855 of LR736896.1, read as the reverse complement.
ATGTTTGAATACTTGTAGCTTTCATTAGCGCTCGTTAAATGCTCGGATATTATGTCTAGAACAATTATAACAACCTGGAACAATTCCCTGAAATTCTATTTTAAAAAAAAAGTGGAGCTAACTTCACACTTTCTTATTGCGTTTTTTGGCCATATCTTTTGATATATAAGAGAAACAGGGTCTGGAACAAAGTTTAGAGTGACTAGAGTAACCTGCAACAACTCCCAGAATTTTAATTTCGTTAAAAAAGGGAGGCTGCCCAAAGTTTGCTTTTCGGGCAAATCTGTCTGAAATTTTGGAACATTTAGAACAACTAGAACAACCTGGAACAACTCCCCGAATTTAGATTTTCAAAGAAAGTGGGGCTGGGTAATAAGAAATAGCATGCGCACGAACAATGACGTGACTTTTTAACCACCAGATTGACATTTTCTTCTGAAAACTACAAAATACGGTTTATGTTTTTCATATTTTTGTTAGTGTCAAAGAAAAAAGTTACTTATTTTCTAATATTACTTTAATTTGCCATTTTTCAATGCTCACACAGCTTCATTTTTTTGTCAAAATTGGATTTATTGGATATGACGCAGAAAAATTGCCGAATCATTTGGTACAAGAATCAGGCAGCCCTTATTGAAAATATGGCCACTAGCTACTTATTTGGAGCTGCTTGACTTTTTTTGCCGCAAGAACAACGCAGTTCCTAGAGTGTTGTGCCGATGTTCTCGGGATCGAACAAAAAAACTGTATAATGCTCCTTTATTTCTCAAACGAGAAAAGAATATAATGGAGCTGGCTGCAAACATCGGAGGCAAATGATTGAGACGAATACCTTTCCTTTTAATACTATCTAATAGAGTTTCTAATATTAGTGTTTTTTTTTAAGAAATCAACTAAGAAGAGGTCACCAATTGTGTGAAATTTATAGTTTTTATCTTCTTTAAGCGAAAAATAGGCAGCTCTAAAACTAAGAAAAAATGCCTTCTCTATGAACAAAATACAGAATACAGAATAGAATCATAACGACTATTTAATTGAACTCAGATTTAAAAATTTTTTTTGGCAAATTTGCTAAACTGGAGTTGTCTGGTTCTTACATCCACTCCTTCAATTATAATTGTATTCTTGTGTCTAATTATGTAGCTATCTGTATAAACAAAATCAACTTATTGCATCGAGTTAATATAATTTCATTTTTATTTACGTAAAAATACTACGTACAATACTATTTAGTAACAAAAATGTATGCGATGTGCCACTTTTAAATAAGAAATAATTTTGTGCAGACTTGACTTGATTTCGAAAAATAAACCTGCTAAAAAATTAAAAAATAGAGTGTTGAAAATTGACAAATAAGGATAAACTTTAAAAAGTACACAACTTTTTCCTTTGATATTTCATAAAAAATATTTATTTTATTTATTCCATAATAACAACAGTAAATTCTACCCTTCAGTCCTTTATAGCCAATAGTAACCTATTACAAGACTAAAATCTCTTCAGCATTAGCTACCTATGATTAGTACTTACCGATGCTTTCCACTTTACGTAGATTAAGGATATTACCTGCTTAAAAGAAGCAAGGTACCTAAAGTTTACTACTGGAAAAACCAGCAATTCCTTAACCTCCTATTCCCCAGGCGTTTATGATGCCTACAAATACTGTAATCCTTCATTCTATGCGTATCAGACACATCGTCGTTCTTTTATTCAATCCAACTAATTATATAAGCAGAAAGACATGTTAATTAATGTCTGGTGATTATTCATGCTGATGAATTATATTATATCCGCTTGGATATAATAGACTCTGAACTCTGAAAATTCGTTTAGAGGAAGGGTGTATGTCTACCTTAAAAGACGATTTGTTAATGACGTTCTTACTGGATCCGTACATTTAATAGTTGTTTGATTGAAATGTTAAATGATTAGTTTTGATGTTTGTATATTATTTTTTAAGTTTCGTGGTATTGAATACCGTTTTTGCTGCTTCGTTCATAACAAGGTCTCGATTGAATTAAATGTCACCTATAACAAATAAACAATATCTGCAATTGTTATTCTTTTGCAAATAGATGTATCGTTTGAATGAAAACGCTTTACTAAACAATTCATATTTAATACTTCCTTTAGCCAAGACACACATACAGCAATACCAAAACTAGATTTAGAGCAACTCAAGATTTCCAAATTATCCAGGTGGCCGTATATTCAACGTTTATCGCAAAACTTTTAGAAGAAATGGGTCTACCAATACCTCAAAAAACTACATAAATGTGAAATGGAGAACCAAAACCAGAGATTTGAAGATTGAAGATACTATTATACGCAAGGATGACAATCTACCCTCTCTTAAGTGGAACATCGACAGAATTACTGAAGTTCATCAAGTGAGAGACAATATTGTGATAGCCGTTATGGTAGGTAAAGGTAGACCAAGACTGGAATTATAAAACGATCATCCAATCGAGTTTGTCTCCTGCCAAATGACGACGAAGATTAATGTTATTAATTTTTGGAACTTACTGTTTTCAAGGTGTACTGTACATTTGCTTTAGTGCAGCGTTTCTTTGATGCACGCTGTACAGTGATACGGTATAGAGCATGCGCACTCAGAAGGTGTACGTGACTATATAATATTATATATATGTATATATCAATGTGTAATTGTTAGTTATTTTGCATGGACTGACTGTTATGTTACCAAACAAATAGTTTTTTTTTGTTTGTAGCAAGTTTTTATTTTCAAAGAACAATAGAGCAGGAAAACCCCCCGAACAAAGGAGATCCGGCATAAGAGGACCTGAAAAATCTGAATTAATGAAAATATAAGAAACTTGTGTGACTATTTTGAACTTATTATTATATTTCATTGTAATATTTCAATAATGTGCATATTAAGCTTTATAAACTTTTAATATTCATTTTTACAGAAAAAAACATAAAAACAAATTCTTATTTCCCGAAGTATTTTATAATAATCGAAATACAAAAAAGTAAGGAAACTGAATATTGTGTCAAATTATTTAACAATAAGTTAAAGGTAACATAAAGTAATTTGCTTCATGTTATTAAAAGTTCCTGAACATGAAACTTGAAAGTTGTCCTTCATTGTTAATATTTTAGCGTTACCTGATTAGGCTCGGTTTTACGTAAGCTAAGTTTAGCAACACCAAAGCAAACAATAAGCTTTATTCTGCAACAAATGTAAACATCGCTGTAGAGTATAAGTAATTTATTATACATCATTCACAATTATCAACATTTGAAATTACTTTTTGGTACAATGAAATATTGTTTTTATGCATCGCCCTTGAATTTAAAAAGAAACGAAGCTGAGGCTGTTTTAGAAGTACGGAGAATTGGTATTAATCAATAAGTTATATTATTACAGTTTTGCGCAAACCTACTTGAGTATGGGCAACAACAGCTTCCCATAAAAGAAAGAAGATTGAAATATTCTAATACTTAATTGCGACGCCGTATGCATTTATTTTTATTACGGCTCTAGCTGAAAGTCTTCGCTATCCCGTATTAACAAGCTTATTCTTTTAAAGTTTTGCCGATATTAACCAGCCAAAATTACCAAATCCATTTAGAATAGATACCTATTCATTAAAACATTTTTACATGAACATGTCAAAAAGCAAAGAAGAAAAATATATTGTGATAATTTAATACAATAGAGTTGTGCGATGCCGCAAAAAAGGCATAATCAAATATATTTTTCTTATATTAAAACAAACAGTCCTTTAAACTACGTATCATAAAACCAAAAATTCCAACTTTCCAAAGCACCAGAAGTCTATAAACCTTACATATACCTATCTAATTAAATAATAAACCCGGTCCGGTCAAATTCTCCAAAAACGTCTATCCTATACGATGCTGTGTAAATTTTGACGCTTTTTTGCCTGTCGTTTTATTGCCCTTACGGCGTTATCGCGACCGTCCGCTAAATTTCAAGAGCTAATAATGTCCCAACTTGTGTATACGTTGTGCCGTTGCGGACTCTAAGGAGTTGCCGAACACCTGTGCAGGTAAATCGGTAGACAGCTCGCCGCCAAGCCGTCCGGACCACCCCGTAGGCACTTCATTCACGAACGTTTAACTTTCATAACAGACTTACGAGGGCCTACATCCGCCCGAACGGTCCCTTCTCTGAAATTCTACTATATATACTCACCTCTGAGGCGCAATAGAATGGATTGAGTTTTGCCTAAAAGCTAACGTTAAACAGTACCGATTCTTAATATTGCAGAACGGATTTAAAAGGCGTTGGATATTCGAAAAGAAAATCTGACGAGATCTGTCGATTTCCTAATATTGTTATTTTTGGTCCGTAGTAATTGCTGATGAGCTTTTCCAACGAGATGCATTGTGTTGAGATATTTCTCGGGACCTGTCTTTTTAGCATCCTGTGAAAAATTAGTCACGTTAAAGGGATTTTTGCTATTCCCTAGAAAATCCGATGCCTACTTCTCATTCTTGTTCTATTTTCTAATTTACACGAACCAAAACTATTAATCATTACAGAGTATTTCGTGGCGATTTGAAATCTAAAGCTATTTGATACGAAAACAATTTTTTAAACCCCTACAGGGTAATTAAATCTAAATTAAAATATTGTTCTAATACAATAGGTTTGTTAAGTTTGCCATGCTATTTAGCAACTACTACGTTAGTAGTTCTTATATTGTCTATTCATATTACAATCAACGTGTACGTAACATTTTTGCATTAGAATTTCCAAATTGCCCGATCTCAGATCAAAGGGCTATCTTGAGAACTTACAACAATCTTATGCGCAAATACAGAACACAGTAAGAAGAAAAAACAAAGAAACCGTGTTGTGACTTAAGTGTTCAAAGGAAACATGCGCTTGACAATTGAAGATGAGCCCAGTAGTGTCACACCAATTCCAGATTTCTAAAAGTAGTTGCGATAAACTGCATAGCTTTCAGCAGCTTTTAGAGAGAGACTAATTTCCCCGAATGGAATTCTGTGAACTGGATAAGCAGAACTAATGAAAGTGCAAATGCTTTAATTCTAAGTCTTTTCTCTGATTAGGAAATATCCTTGTTCAGTGGAAGCGTCAATAGTCAAAACACTAGAATATGGTCGAGAGTGAATACTTAATTTCTTTTAGCACACATACATGTAGTGGTCGCAAGAATTGCACGTGTGGGCAGGAATAGTTGGAAATCAAATTATTAGATATTTTTTTTTTTATAGAGGAGAGATTAAATAGTCAAAAATACCTCTAACTGTTAACTGACATAATTCTTCAGAATTTCAGAAGTTGTAAACACTCATTTTCCTCATGGATGAATTAGACCAGACTTGACCTACTTTGACTTTTTTTTATTGAGATTATATGGCATCTATAGTGTTTAATAACATTAGAGACAGGTCTTGAGATTTAGAGCAATTGAAAACTTGCTTCTAGCATTAGTACCATGCAGCTGCAAATTGGAAAAAGACATTTTCTTCGGACTTTTTTCTAGATGTTAATTTATTGTCTTTTAGTGTTCTGTTGGGAAAGAACTTATTCAGTAAAGGACGTAAACATCTCTGACTTTTGGTATTGGTAATATTTATTTTACTGTTAAAATCACGTAACGCAATTCATTTTAATTTAGTAGTGGACATTGACTAATTTAAGAAAGAAACAAAAATGAATTAAAATTAATTACTATCTTTTTTGTTTAAGCCTTAAAGCCTTATAGAACATACTTAAACCACATGTGTGCATAAGATTATCCAAAAGCCAATATGAGAAGATGAAGCTTTTACCATATTATTTCCTATGAAGCGCCTACAAAAAAATATACTATATGTACCACCCTATATTATTACTTTGTTCATTTAAATTATTTATTTTATACATTTTACGTATTTTCTTTTTAGATAATTTAAAAGTATGTTATGTATTAAGAAATAATATGTCTTTTATTTTCACCTTCTAGGATTGTTACGGTAAGAACATAATTTTACGAATGGCGACACTGGTTATCAAGCGTCTACCATAAAATATTTTTAGGTAAACGGTAGGTCTAATTTATGTATGCTAAAATGATCATAAATTTAATAAGCTATATCTGTACTAAACTTGTTACATGTTGCGTTGCGTTTTTATAATTTATTAAAATGATTATTTCTTCAATTTTAAACTTGTTAACAACGCATATTGGTAATATCATTAAGTAATAAAAAAGTACAAAAATATTAAAAAGAAACGTTTATCACCATTACATATTTGAGATTCGTGCTACTGTGTTCTTCTGAAACACGTTAGTCATTATACCGTGTCGTACCGTTGTCGTTGCGTGAATTTCGAAGAGGTGCGATAAAACTGGCCAGGGTAAATAAATAGTGAATTTCTCATAGTGGTGCTGCATTTCTCGCATTGTCCGAGGTGTAAAGATTACTTCCGGCGGGTCGGCGGGGCGTAAAGTGTTCAACGCCATTGTAAATTGGGGATGCGGGTCCGAATCACTCACTACCTGCACCTGATCTCGAACCATTCACTTCACAAGACACCATTTATCGAAAAAGGCAGTATATCCGGACATATTTTACTATAAAACAACTTTACTACGTCCTTTTCTTTCATTTCAATTGTCTTCTGCGTCTTCGGTTTTTGAGAAATCGATGGCGTAGTACTCATTCATAGAAAATCTCATTCATTCCTTTGAGTTTTTTTTCACCTGAGATGTGAATCTTGATTGGTTTCCATGTATTTGGAATTTTTCAAAAACAAAAACAATGAAATTGTTTTTTACTAAAAATCACTAAATTACTAAAAAGTTGTTCTACATATTTGAAAGTATGTAACCGCAACAGTGTCTTGCTCGGGAACGTAATTTCAATTGCAAGTAGAGAATAATAAAATTGTGGATAATAAACCACAAGTGGAAATTGAAAGTCAGTTTTGCAACGTTAATATTTGCCCAATATGACACAATCCATACGTGCACTTCAATAACTGCTATCTTGTAATATATAAACCCATCATTAGCTCCTTTTTGCATCGATAATATTTTTCAAGCTTTCGTTTTAATTGGTTTAGTATGTCAAGTGGACAACGTAGACCACCTAGAATGCACTGATTTCTACTGGTACAGCGCCATCAAGTGTAATACTTAATTCGTAATTGTTTACTTTAAATTCAAGTGGTAATTATTTATTTCTGGAGACGTTTGTGTTCGATAATGTCTTACATGAGTTATTTATAACCTGCAATGTTTCTGTATGCTAAAATATGATTACAATATGGTGGCTAAATGTCTAGAAAGTTATGATCACAAGTTATTTATGATCCTATTATGTTATAGTTGTATCAGAACAGGCTGTACATACTATCACAAATTTCTTGAACTAGAATATAACTTGTATTAGTGATCCAAAAGTTGATAGAGTTTCAGATAAGAAGCATCAATACGATTATGCTTTAGTTACAGTACATTAATAATAGCTGATCTGTACCTTTACGTAAGCGCTCTCCCATTCCGGGTTGTCCGATGAAGGGAGAGCGCCTGAAATAAAGCAAACGAGGCGCGCGGTCGACGGGGTTGGAAAGCTAACTACATTTGCCAACTAAAAGGCGTAATTTTGTTCGCTAAGGGTGGGCGCAAGTACATTAACAAGTGTTCAGTAATTTCACGCGGTAGTGAAAGGACCATACCGGGTGCGGTGCTGCTAACAAAAAAATAAATGAATATCAATATTTTTACGTACCAGATTCGATCATTTGAGTACTAGATGGCTCTCTCGGAGTTGAGCAAACCGCATCGGGTATTTCTCTTAAATAATTACTAAAAGGCAATCCGACCAGAGTGCAACATTTGATTTGCATGACATTTTCTTTTGTTGTATTTTGCGATCAAAATGTCTTAAATGTCAACATTTGGTAGACAAAATACACCAAACGGCTAAGCGATTAATCGAAAAATTTGCAGAAACTGGGTTAGTTACCAATGAAAAAACGCCGATTCATAGTTAGCTAGGAGCGTCTATCAAAAATATTGCCGCAGTTACTGAAAGTGTTGCTGAGAATCCATCAACGTCGACTCGCTACCGTTCACACGAGTTGACAATTTCAAAAACCATTTTACAGCGGCTATTAAAGAAATATCTTTATCTTAATCCTTATAAAATCCAGTTAAACTCCAGAAATTAAGCCTGCAGATCATCAGCCTGTAGAAGCTTACCTTTCCCAATTGGATACTGAAAAATCAAGCGAACGCTGAATTTTACAAAAAATTCCCGTTTAAAGATGAAGTGCATTTTCATATGGATGAGTATGTGAATACCTGCAGCTGTCGTGTTTAGGTTGCTGAAAATCCACGACAAGGTTATCAGAAAAAAATACATCAACAGAAAGTGATTGTTATTTGGTGTGGGTTTTGGGATGGCGGGGTTGTTGTGGCCTCCATTGGTCCATATGGATTTGGACGATATGTAATTTCAACAAAACGGGACAACTTGCCACACAGCACAAGAAACAATGCAGTTGTCGCAAGAGAGATTTCAGAACCACATTATCTTACGTAATAGCAACAAAAATTGGACACCGTGTGATCTAACGCCAACTAATAAGCTTAGGGATGGAGTTTGAGGCGTCATTGGTAAAAATTGGGCGGCAAATATGAGCAAATATTGTCGAAAATTATACTCAAAGAGCAAGGTTGTGCCAACAGAGTCGTGGCGCCGTTTTTATGAGATACAAAATTACTTACATTTGTGTTCTGCTATTACTAGAGGACGTTAACAGCAGTATGGGGAGGTTACTTAAAAAATTAGCCGAGGCTTTGTTGTGCCTCGATAGATTAATTCTCTAATTAAAGCAATAGGCAGATTCCAAAAGTGGAAACCGTAGAAGATATTTCGATAGTATTAAAGGTATTGAAAAATTTGTTTTATTAATGTTCAAAGACAGGGCCCTAATTGAAAATTAGTTTTTATAAGTATTATAAAATGTCATGGAATAATTTTTTACAAATTTAGTTGGAATAGAAATTACACCTTGAGCGCTATCTATACACGTACGCACAGGAAATGGCTTTCAACAAAGGAAGCTGATGAAACTACTCATTCTAACGAGCTTCCAATGAATCAATTCTCGTTTAATATGAATCTCCAGTGGTCTTTTGTGCTGGGCGGTTTACTGATAATACTGTCAACTCCTTCAGGGTTTCTGAAAATATATTCAGGTCAAGTGATTACGTGTATTAGCTTTCACGTGTTTACTAACATAATATGTGACCAAAAAAATCATGCTGAACTAGCTTCCTCGTGGTATTGATGGAAGGCAAGCGCAACACAAGGAGAGAAAAAATACGCTACCCACGACAATGTTTCTGTCTACCCGGCGTCATCAGCGTGGTTCCGAGAGTATTTTATCGCTACCATGTGTCGATGTTGCCTCGCAATTAATGCCATCGCATTTCGAAACGACAAGCCAGACATACCTGCCGCTTAGAAAACAGCGACATAAACCGAGTACCGTTCCCCGAGCCATTCTTCAAGCAGCTCTGGGACTGCTTGACCACGAGATGGCGACGCAAAGAGAGCTTTGAGAAGCTGCACGTGTGAATATTCACGTATATCTACTGGCATGTGTGTCTTTATTCTGTATACCGCATACTCCTCGCTGTATCTTCTTCCACATCCATTAAGGATTACGTGTGCGTCTTTAGAAACAGTGATTCTATATTTCCTGTTAGTAGTTCCATTATTTCAAAAAAGTGAAATCTTTATAAAAATGCTCTGGCGATAGAATCAATATTGGTATTTCCTTTGTATCTCCTTATTTTGCAAATATTTCATACCATTTCCAGTACATTATCTCAATTTATTTTTTCGTCGTATTCCGTTATAAATAAAAACAGATTATTGGTAAAACACTTATTATTCGCATTCTAAATAATAATGTGATTTCGATAAAACCACTGTCACAAAGATATCCGATACAAACAACAACGTAACAATTTATAACGTTGCACTCAAGAAATAGTAGCCACGGTTTCAAAGAGATAGTCTCTTGATACATCAACGATTTAAAATAGCATTTCTGAAGTGATTTTCGTCTCATTGAATACTTCAAAATTCTATAATTAATAAGTCTGTTGTAAAAATAAATTACACCAAAAATAGAATCGATACCTAAATCGATTTAGATCTTAGACTTGTCAATTGTGCTTAAAATAAATTGTTACAGAAGCAGGTCCACGATGACTAATCAATTAGAAATAATTTCGAATAAAGCTTATGTTTTATAACAAGTTTCGCTATGGTATATTAGTTCAAGAAACAACAATTTTATTCAAAATAGTCTCGTTTTTGAGTAAAATTTTGACCAATTAATATAGTGCGCCTCTCGACACTAATAGTTTTAATATTACCGTTGTCTTTTTTGAGTTCTATTGACATGTCTACATATTAAATAAATACATAGGTACATTTCGCCAGTTTCAATAACAATTTATTACATTCACGGTTTAAATTTATAATATTCAAGCATTATTATTCCCCTAAGACAGAAAGCAACCCCGCGCCGACCGCCACTGCAGGGTATCTACAATACCTCAAAACACTAACTTGGATTTCCCCACAATTACAGAAGTTCCAACAAATCCGTTCCTCAAATAGATTATTGTGAATTACAGTTATTAACGTAAGGGAGTTTGCAAGATATTTTACATACCTAGAAGAAAAGTACTTACATTGGAAAAGGATTAATGAGGTTTATTTCAGTGCGTTCAGCATGCTGATATAAATCCAACAAAAAAATATAGCAACGCAATAAGAGGATACCGAACAAAATTGAAGTCTCTCGCTTAGTATAATAATTTCGTAAGCTCCTGCAAAAATTTGAGAAAACTGGTACGGTTCGCAATAGAAAGTGATCGGATCGACCAAGGTTAGTAGAAAAAGAAATTTTAGAAAAAGTTTAGGACGTTCTTGAAAATTCTGAAGGCAGCTTCTGTATCCCTATAACATGAAAACGGCTTTTGTACTTAAAGGACAAGATAAGCAGAATATCGTGGAATGGCTAGACAAAATATTTTGGAGAGATTTGTCTCATTTTGTAAGAAGTAGCGTTGTTAACATAGGCAACTGCAGTATGGGGCAGAAAATAGTTCAAAGACGGTGATAGGACTACACGATACTACTACTTTTACAGATTTTTTAACAGGACCTTATCTCTATGAAAAAATGGAAATTAAACAAATGAAGGCAGTAACGGCAAATGAGCATTGAGACTACCAGCCTTGTAGAATCATAATATTGACGACATTGTTCTTATGCAAGGCAGTGTTCCGCGTCAACAATGTAGGGACCCTACTACGCAACACATTTCGGGATCTTATAATCAGTAAACATTTTCCAAACAGTTCACCTTCTAGATCAGCGTTTCTCAAAGTGGACGGTAGCGCTCCTTGGAGGGCTTTTTGGATTTTCAGGGGACTTTGGGGCCGACAAGGGGGCGGTGGACGGCTAAGTCCTTACGCTTTTCTGCTTTTTTATTTGTTTTTGATCGGTAGAATTTCACTATCTGTATTAGCACAAATACTCCTGAAATCGCAAAAAAATCTACAAAAAATATTAATATTATTAACAGAGATGGGCGAAGTAAAGAAAGTAACTCGATTTTTACAGCGACTAGACAGACTCGTGTTTTGTCGACTCTCAGAAAGCCGGTAGGCAACATTAACCCCTTCTCCTGAGACGAATAAACGCGAGTGTATTTAATCGCTTCAAGAAAAGTAATCGGTTCCCCTACCTTGCCTATCTATGATTATTAACTACTAAGCCTGCAGAAACGAGTATACTTTCCGTGCACTTCACGAAATTAGCAGAGACTAGACGGACCCGTGTTTTGTCGACTCTCGGGGAAACCAGTAGGCAACACGAACCCATTCTCATAAGACGAATAAATCCAAGTGTGTCTAGTCTCTGCTAATTTTGTGAAGCGCAGCTCGTTTCTCCAGGCTTATTAATTTCTGATAAATGAATTCGTGTGAGAATTATTAAAGCTTATAAAACGATTATACTATCTATCCGAAAGCGTTTTATGGATTTGAGGTGCGTTGAAAATAGACTGGCCCCAAAAGTACCCCTATACGATGGAGAGGAGGTGTGGGGGCATTAGTCAGCTCCTCTGTACAGCAAAGGGCTGAAGCACTGAAAAAGTTTGAGAACCGCTGTTCTAGATCACCAGGCTGAGTATTAATTATAGGATTAGATACTTCAAAGAAGAGATATTTCTTAATAGGCCTACTACTCCCAAGGAATTTAAGCAATCGTTATCACATGTATGCACATTACGGTAGCGATCACCACATTTCCTTACGGACAATTTGGTGTTTTAATTTATTTGGAATCTAAAAAATCGGCAAAATTACTGCCACTTCAAACTGGAAACTTACTTCTAAATAACTCTAAGAATTGTTTCTTGGGCTGTTACCACAATTGATAAGATTTAAACAGTGAGCTTTTTCTTATTTCTAAAACAAACGCATAAAAAGTCGAAATTAAATCTAATATAATATAAATTATTAAAAAAAATTAAAAATTATTTAAAGAATAATTGGCGAATTAAAAACTTGTGTAGTCGTATTTTTGGCTTGATTTCTTTATGAAGCACTTATTTCAATCCGAAAGAATAGTTTTTAAAACACATTTAGTGTTACAAGGCCAACATGTTCATTTAATAAAGTGAGTTTCTTAAATAAACCATCACAGACTGTAGCGAAATTTGTTAAATTTTCAGGCGACATTTTTGAAAGCCAGTTACGAACAAATAGTGCTAAACCAGGTAAAAGAGGTTGTTTTTTTTTTAATTTTTAATGTAAATTTTGCAGTATCTTTTTTTATTACTTTTGTCTTGGAAGATGCAAGAAAATGACTCAACGACTCTAGTGAAGTGAAAAGGCGCGGCAAACGCACCAATCCACAAGTAAAGATTTTCAAAAGCTACCATTGCTGAATGTGGTTTATAGAAATTGACCATCCCATCCATATGGTTTTTGTTGCCAAATCTTTCAAAGCCACTAAGGAGAACAAAATTTATGGACGATGACGAACTTATAGCGGTTATTGAAAGGTACTTTATAAACAAACCTAAGGAATTTTTTTTATAATGGATTAGAGATGGGCTTATATTAAAAAATAAATTTTTATTGTTTTAATTTTTTTTTCATGCCTAGTCCGAGAATATAAAAGCGATCGCTCGTAACTACTGTACATATTCATAGTCCTATCAAGCATTCCTATTCTAAATTTAATTGATGATCATTTTTCATGTGAAGAATATTTAGCAAACGATGTACCGTGTGATACTTTTCTTTTATTCTGTGCAATGCATCTTTTTATCAAAATAAATGTTCTTTCTAAGTAAAATTTACGTCTAATATATTCTGCTCCAACATAAACGTACTTGCTTATATTTGTCTCTATTTTATATATATTCTAATGCAGTAGTAACTGTAAACTTAAGTTCCACGTAAAACGGAGTCGAGGATAAAAAAAATGAGCAGGGCTGCATTAAGATTACAAATTAGAATAAGAATATTTTAAACGAAAATGGCGAATAGTGAGAGTTAGTGAAAATATAGTGAAAATAGTGAAAAGGGAAAGTATAGTTAATACTTGTGCGTAAGTTATTGTTCATTCTAAACAAGTATTTCTAAGGAGTCGGCAATTTAAGAGAAAAATGAATAATAAATTTAAAACATATTTAAGGTTTGATCAAAACTGTTCAATGATTGGTTCAAATCATAAGAGACAGCTTTAAAGAATTACATCAACCACTTGCTACTTCGGACATAATGCTACGAAGGCATTCCTTCTACTACCACTTGTTAGCCAAGATAGATAAGACAATAATTTGTCGATACATACAATTATTACAAATTATGTCAATAACACTTGTTTAACAAACATTTGTATTCAAACAAACTCGAAAATATTTTGAGTATCTCCTAATATAATATATGATCACAAAAAAGCTTAATGGAGAATACTATGTTTTTTTTTATTATTCTTTATGTAGGTTACAACTATGTACATGTGAAAAGTTAAATCTTATCGTGATTGAAACTTCAATCAGCAAACAATTGTAGTAAGTGCTTAAAGTGATCTCCTTCGACTTCAGAACAAATCCCTACTCGTCGTTTCATGTTGTTAAATGCGTTGAAAAGGTGTTGAGACGTAATCGTATCAAAAACATTTTGAATTGCTTCTTTAAGTTCTTATGTTGTTTGTGGTGTATTTCTTAAAACTGTATTTTTAGCTGTGGAAAAATAAAATTATCTAAAGTAGATCAGGCGGACCTGAACGAAAATCAACTACACGATCATCAAAATATTCAAGTAATTCATTATTTGTAGTGTTTTATGAGCTATGGCATCGTCTTGTTGGAAGAATCCATCCTTTGGTTGGTAGAAAAGGTTGCATTTTCTGCGTTTATCGCTTCATCAAGTAATGCTTACATCAAGATATAAGCGTTTCCACTTCAACGGATATGCATGGTTTCTTTGTTAGTAAAATCATTGAGGCGGAACGAAACTTCGCCTGAGAAGAAGAATTTGACAATTCATGTGATTTTCAAACCAGTTGCACCCTCAATACGTAGTCAATAGACTTGAGTCCTGGCGCAACACGAATTTTATATGAATATAAGCTGATACGCGACACCTGCGTACTAAATTATCTTCCATTTGCTTTTCTTAACATAGATTGCGCCAATTTATTTCAGATTATTATTACGCCACTTTTCAATCTAGAATATCATATCGATTAATCTTCTGAGGAAGCTCTAGCTATGCACAAACAACATTCATACAGCAAATAATGGAAACATGTGTGGTGCTAGAAGATCTTTATCTCGTCGAACGCTTTTCAAATAGCTTGGAGTGCTAACTCTGGCAGGACTGTATATCTTGCAGGCCATAATATATGTAAAAAACAACGAAAGATTTAGAACTAATAACTCGTTTCATGATTATGAAACTAGGTATGGAAATTTGTTTTATGTCCCATTACGTGTGTGCTCTCACCACAGTACCGAGATCAAATTGTTCAATGCATTACCTTAATACATTAAGAAACATTGCTAACAATAACATATTGAAAGAAGCTTTAAAACAATACCTAGAAGATAGTTTTCTATTTCTAAATTTTAATAGGATTTGTTAGGATTTTAATAAGGACTTTCTTTTAGCATAAATTAGCTTCCTGTGCTTCTTAATTGACTTTTTAGGTGAAAGGTCTGTACCTACGACTCTTTACATCCACAATAGCTTCAGCAGTTTCTTTCTTGAGTCTATTCGCGACTTACTTACTATCAAATTTAGCAACGCAACAAACAGTTTAATGACATAAATCAAGATAGGATATTGTAAAATATGAAAACTGAAAACGAAAAGTAAACGATTGCACAGAATAAAACCATTCCAAGTTCTGCTATTTTTGTCAGATACGAAAATAACTTGCAACCATACACGTTTGATCTTGAGTTTCAATCTTGGAATTAACCGTCAGACGTAGTTGTAACCAATATAAAAAATAAATCAAAGAAATAGTGTGGCCCTCTCGATTAGATTTTCCTATGATCATATTGCAGTTTTTCTTATATAGACTTTCTCTACTTACGAGAATCTGTAATCATCGTCCAAGTTCACATAATCCGGAGGTATAATATGCCAGGAGTTATCGTAACATTCTTCGTATCCGTTGGCGGCCATGTTCTTCTTCCAATCGAAACTCTTTCACTTCCGGTTGAAGATTTTGGGGTGCTTCTTCGACTATTCTTCTGCACTGTCACTCCATCAATCAATCGCGCTGATGAGCACTTCGATTTTCTCGAGAGTTACTGTATACCTCGATCGGCAGCGATATTGTAACCGAGCTACCCGATGATAAGAACGGGATTGATATCTCGCAACAAGCTGGGTATGATAAGGTACGGGTACCAGGTGAACAAGGCGCCATAGTGATAACGATTGGTCCCTATCTATAGATATTATATGTTTGTTATATATTTGTAACGTGTTCGTATGTATATGTTTTCATTATGTAAATGTGTATAGGGTAATGCACAAATGGATTGTTGACAAGTGATTTTAGTTAAGTTTTTGATGCCCGGGATTATTTAGTATATTAAGAGCTTTTACGAATTGCATATATCATATCGTTAAAGAGATATAGATTAGTAAACCAATACTACATGCAGCAACGTTCTGAGATTATCGTTAGCTTCCAATTAGCGCTCATCGTTTAGCTTCTCGTTACAAAATATACCATGTACAAGGGCTATTTCTATATTCATGATTCATGTTTTTCAAAAGCAAAAAGTTTTTTAAAAGCATATTGCAACTATATTTTATTTTCAAATCTCAAAAAAATACTAAATTGGACAACATTTAAGAACGATGACGAACTTACAGCGCCTCTTGAAAGCTATTTTGTAGATAAACCAAAGAAATTCTTTTGTAATGGATAGAAATGTTATTGAGACGACGTATTCAAAAGCAAGGGGACTAGCTTTTGAATACGTCGTCTCAATAACATTTCTATCCATTACAAAAAAAAATTCCTTTGGTTTATCTACAAAATAGCTTTCAAGAGGCGCTATAAGTTCGTCATCGTTCTTAAATGTTGTCCAATTTAGTAATTTTTTGAGATTTGAAAATAAAATATAGTTGCAATATGCTTTTAAAAATCTTGACTTGCGGACTGATACATTGTCGTGGAGCAACATAAACAATAGGCCTTCAGTTATTTCACAAGTATTTCAATTATTTGAAAACTGCCTCAGTTACTTTAAAAGTAATTAAATTAAATCTTAAATACTTAAACAAAGTATTTCAATTATCAAGTATACTTATCAAATACCCTCTGTCAAAAGTGCTTCGATGTACAAGTACTACATCAAAGCACTCTCTCAAAGTGCTTCACCCACCTCTCCTCTAAAACGGTTAATGGAAATAATCATTCTATCCTTTTGTTATTATCATTTGATCTGCCGAAAAGCACAACCACGGTTTTAAATTATAAATTGATCTCCTATAAACTCTAGAACAATAGATTTAGACTGCTCACTAGGTTCTTCTAGATTCTTCCAGATTCAGTTGAGTTGAGTCCGTTTACTGATAAAAATGTTCTTGTTAAAATTGCAATGTAACTGTTGTAATGCGGTTGGTGTACATGTTGCACTAATTGATGTGGTGACTACTGCAACATGATTATACGTCCCACTGATTAAACAGTTGGTGGTGAGTTTGTCACCCTTTAAAGATCATGTGATGCAACATTTGCAGGAGCATTTGAATAGTAATTTTGGTGAAAATGCTTGTTAAAATGGAACAGGATCAAATTTCATACACAACGCACTTGCTCGCACAGTAATAGTAATCGCAAGAATAAAAATCGTGTAATGTTCTGCTCATAGTACTGCTTTCTTTAAAACGTCGCCTATTTATAAGTTGAGTATAAGTTTGTGAGACAGTGTGCCGAGTGACGAATTTTTCATTGTGTCTGCTCCTGTTTGCGGTTGTTTGATGGTTGATTTGAAGGAATAGTGTATCTATCTATATCGCTTTGAGTCAAACGACTGAAACGTTCCAGCAGTAACCAAACATCAGTTGATGATTCCTTAGATATGGATGGGATTATCTATAAAGACCTTCAAGTCAGACGGGTAATGCAGAAACCTATCGTGATGTCTTAATCCTGCTAAAGGAGGATATGGGAAGAAATGTGAAGAAATGCGAAGTCACAGCAGGTTTTGACGAAAAACAACACGGCCGGTGTTCCACCTGCAACGTACTCGCCTAATTTGTTCCTTGCACCTTTTCTCTCTTTCCAAAAATGAAAATCAAGTTGAACAGGCGAAGATTTAACATGATTATAGAGGAGATTATAGCTGAATTGCGGATGGTGCTGGACACATTATCAAACAAATCTTTCAGAATCTATTCGCAAGGGGACTGCTTTGAAGTTGCCAGAGGTGAATTAAATCCTTATACTCTTTAGTTTTATTTATCTTTACTACACCCGACAATTTATAAAATTAATGTTTATTATTACAGAATATTTTATTTAACATCTTAGTAATGCTTTTCATATTGATAATACGTTCTTCCATCATCAATGATTCTCTGTAAGAAGAAGAGAATGCAAACCATGATCTAACATAACTTGTATATTTCTAAATTTAGGAATCTTCGTATTCTTAATAAATCTGCCAGAACATAAAGAATAGCAAAGCTCTACGTGCATGTACAAATGTATGCATTTATAGCGTATTCGTTAAAGTTGACAGTACTCTGTGCGTTCAATATTTGCTCAATTATACAGACACCTTTTATCTATTTATCGTTTATAACGTAATGTAGTAGTAGATATCTTAAATAAACTCAGCAGGTATGTAAACAGTATCGGTCGTCGCTGATACAACTTCGGTTTATAAACTTTTATATTAGTAATAAATGCTACATTACGCCATCCATCATAATAAAACATCCAAAGTATGTGAATTAATGATTTATTTCAAGTGAAACGTAATTATCCTGGTATATAACAAGAGGAACTGTATAAGCTCAATTTTGGACGGACCATAATTGATGTGCGCCAAAAATGAAAGCGATACATTTAAAAAAGACATAATAATAATAAAACACGGTTTGCTGTCTATATACGTAAGAATGAAAATTTGTATAATAAAATGATTGTTTATCCTTATATGTGCTAATAAACGACCATCTTATGCCAATAAGTTAATGTCTATGTTAGGTTCAAACGCATTTAACATAATCAGACATTATCTCTTCAACCATATGCGTTTATTTACTTTATTTTTATTACCAACATATACGTATTTCCACAACAATAGAACAGTAAAGCAAACCATTTGCGTTAGAAGCGGAAATATACAATACACCATACGTATTTGATAGAAGGTGCTGAATAAATTCAAAGCCTGGAGTTCTCAAACTTAATCAGTCCGCATCGCACTTGCAGGTTTAGTATTTTGTCCCGGGGTTAGATATTCATTTTCGATTGATACCCAAAACTCTACTAAACTGGAAAAAGTAAATTTTGTTTTCAGGCCCGTCGCCTGTTGTGAATTCTGGTGGTGTTTGAGCATAGAAAGGATCTTGAATCAACGCAAATTTCTCGACACTGCCCCAAAGCATTTTGCAAGCCAGTCGATGAACTTTGAGAGCAAGTCTTATAAAACAACAACTTTATTTGAAGCCACGTATTTGTAAATTCAGAGCAACAGTGTTGACTACCATCCTCGTTGATTTTTCTTATCCATATCTGCAGCTTTTTCCTAAACGGCGCAACCTTCTCTTAAAGTTGCGAAATACGTCTGTTATTGCCTTGCAGAATAGATTCAAGGCATTGACATTGTCAAATATATCGCACAAACATGCTAGTTTCAGCAAAAATCGGGTTTGCAAAGTACTTGGGAGTTTTTATAGCCTTCTTTTGTAGGAAAGTGTGAGTTTATTAATGTAACACGAATGCACGGGATAAGATGTTGTCGCATGAAAGCTATCGTAAACCGCAGCAGTATAGCAGGGCGTTGTGTTGAGCTCGCATATCCATGCATAGCTTTATAGCTTTTTGAAAGATCTGGCTTTCAGTTTTCACGTAGTTTACTACGTCTACGATAAAATTCAATTGAAAGCTCATCGACTTTGATTCAGATACTTCGCTATGGATGCAACTGGTGTGGTGTTTTGCTGCGAATAACCGCCTGCAATCCTCCATAGCGGCCAGAGATTGATCGAGTTCCATCAGTTCACATACCGATGCACTTTCCCAATCCATCATTTTCAATTATAAACTTGTCAACCATCTCAAATAAATCTTGAGCTTTAGCGCTTCCCATGATGCTTTTGCAGAACAGGTCTTTAATCATCGGGGAAGCGCATATAACAAATAGGGTTTACGTCTTTATTACTGCCAGTAGCCTCATCAAGTTATAAACCAAATTCCGTGCTTTTCACTTCCTCTATCATTGTGATCCTGAACTGATGGAACCTCCGACTAATAGTGTTGTTAGACAAAGGTACTGTTACGTTCTCCTAGTTTGGTGTATCTTCCTTGTGAGGCGAAAGGACCTCTGGATCTATGTAAAGCTTATATGTTTGCTCGCTTAGTCAGTTGCTCTTCAAATTAAACACAATGCGTACAAAATATATGATAAAATAATTACGTACTCTTTCTAATATATAAAAATTCCAATACATAAATAGTATATTGTATTGATTGCATAGTTCTCTTCATTTTTATGTACGCATTTAAATGTATGGAAACGTTCAACAACAAATAGCCGATACCTACAGCAAAAAGATGCTATACAATGCGCTCTTCTTATTTATTGTATTTCTTCGATACCTTTAGTATCTTCCTCCGAGCTTCTGTTCTTATACATAAGATGAAAACCAAATATTGTGCAATGAATAGACGCTGTGTTATACGTAAGCGAAGAAGCGACGGATGACAATCAGAGTATTATGCTTTACCTCTCGGCGGTAACTGGCCAGGTGATGTCACAAGTGATGAAATTTGGCTGTACGAGTGTGATTCCAAAACCAAACAACAATCATCACAATGATATATCTTCTCCTCGGCACATCAAAAGCAACGTCAAGCCCATGGAATTATTCGCACCTTCAAATCCTAAAGAGACTAAGGAAGGATATGAAAAAGAAATATCCAGAAAAGTGGCATAGAAACATATAGCAGTTTTTATATAAACCGCGAGGTAAATAGCGATATTAGGAAGCATACAGCACTTGTTGCATATTATTCAAGCCATTCTTCGATTACAGCACTTTTCCAGTATCTGGAAGAGATAGATAGTCTGTTATTGGGATTGTCCACGGTTGCAGAGGCCGTAACTCTCTCCAGATTGAAGTTCGAAGTGGATCAGAACATTATAATGCACGAATTTTCAGGCCTTGAGGATGACGACAACGGTGCCTTAGTTGGATTCGAGAGGTGCGAGGCGCGAGACAACTTCCCCATTCGGGCATCGCCATCAAGTTGACAAAATTGTCTTCTCGGTTAGAGTTAGTAACTTCGTATGGCCACACGGCCTCTAGTCGCATGAGTGCTCAATCCAGCACCAGGAATTGTGTGTCGTTCAATTTACTGAGATAAAACCGCTTATTGGTAATCTATTCCTGAATGGCACAAAGATTCACTAATTGGATGAGACCAAATACTTGGGTTCGATTATGAACAGGAGGCCCATGTAGCGTGAGCATTTCCAACAGACTACGAATAACATCTTCAAGATTGTTGGAACAATATATCCATTGATCTGCCGTAACAAGAACCACGACAGCGCCAATGAATATTCAGATTTTAAAGCAGATCCAAACTAGGATCCTTAGGCACCGTCCTATCTCAAAGCATAGACCCTACACCGTGACCTCAATTTACCGAGTGTCCAGGACCTGGTCAAATCGACGGATGAGAGCCAAAGCTTACCCCAATCCGACAATAAACTTTACACGTGAACCCGACAAGGCGCAAGCCACAGTACCTCAGTATCAGGTAGGCAATAAACACAAACGACCAAGAACCCGATCAATTGAATCTGTTGAACTATTAGAGCAGGACCAAGTTAACGCAAAGATGAGAACACCGCAGTTCGGGGGTATCGAAAAGATAAAAGGAAGCCTTGGTATCCGACTTTAGATCAATGTTACGGTTCCTGGTGGAGTTGAAATACGCTTGAAGCCCCCCTGACGACGCGAATCTCGATAGGCAGAAACGTGTGTGGGTTAGTATTTTTTCTCTCCTCGCATTACTTTTGTTGTTATGCCGTTAACACGAAGAAGAAGAGATGTTTAGTATTATTTTTTGGTTATCCTTCCTAGACATTTTTTGATATACTTTATGTGAATACTGATGTTGATTTGCTTTCATTGAATGCTTTGAAAATTTAATCGCAGCATTAAGTAAACGAAATATAGTTTTAAATAATTTAATTTTATTAATAGATGTTATACATATATTACATTCATAAATATGATCACAGTAAAAATTATTGGCTAGTTTAAAAAAAAAATTAATAATAAAATTACAAATACGGGCCCTATTAATTATATAAATTATAAAAATATATGTATAATTACAAATAATACGGGCTTATTCGTATAGGATACAAGAAGTACAATTGTTGTCTGCGAAAGTAACTAAATATTTTAATTCACAAATTAACAAAGCGTCTGTCAGTGCTTCTATGCACCGGCGCTGGTGTTGCTGGTTCTGTCTTGCTTATATTCTCGATCGAACCATAAGAGAATTCGTCATTATCGTTCTGATAAAGACCACTAGATGGTACGCTGGATGCTTTTGGAACAAGATTAGAGTACTCGTCTTCACCACGGGCCAAAGTATACATGCTACGTCCACGAATTCTTCTGCTAATGGAGCTCCCTGAAGAGTAATCACAACAAAAATCGTTTCAATTAATTTTGCAGCGTTAATAAGACTTTGAAATACTAACCTACTATACCTAAGTGTTCCTGGATATCGCGCTGAACATCGGAAACATCCCACATCGCTAAAAAGGCTGCGCAGCATGACTGCGTCGAATCTGCTCTAGCGTACGGCTGATACGAAAAGCTGTAGTGATGTGCAATGGCGGCCATACACATTTCGATACAAATTAGGAAATTCTAGAGTGATGAATGAAAAATACAGATTAGCTATGTACAGGGTTAGTCTACAGTTTGACAAAATGTATTTATGCTCTAAACAATGATAAAACCAAAGGGGTGGCTACTAAAGGGGTGACCGCCATCAAATGAAAAATAAAATTTGTTTTTCATTTGATGGCATTTAATCGCTAAGATAGGCAAGAATTTTACTAAGAAAGTTGTTTGGAATATGGTTTATTTAAACACAGGTCTTAGACTAGAAAAGTTAAAGAAAAACCATAAATCAAAAAATGTGTAATTCTGTTTCGCAAAATTTTAACCATTAGGTCTAATTAAATAACAATTTTAATAATTCAAAAATAATATTTAATTAAAATGTCAAATTATTTTAATAAAAAAATTGTGGATAATTTTAAGAAATAACATAGAAGTAAAGAAAAATTAAATTTCAATGTCCTTCTTCCCTTTGTTTGTAATATATATACATAACGTAGTTGTTTGTTAAAATATTCTATTTGCTCTTACATATACACTGTATAGTCCAATGTGGATATATTATTATTAGTAATTTCAGCGCAATTCAAAGGCTTCAGTTACATGTTTCTGAGTAAAATCGGACTCGGAGAATCGATTCCCGCTACTCTCATTTGCCTATCTCGTTTATCTTTCGAATTACACCCCGAAAAAGGCTAAAGATAGGGATCAAAGTTTCCCAACATTCTAGAACTTATAGCTCGCTTACCGTAAGAGAGAAAATCGAGGTAATTTTTAATGGAACCAGCATAACATAACACGCAATGGAAACTGGATGTAATATTACATCAAAAAATTAGAACTAGAAAAAAATGTAACTTTGCTGCAAGAATATGATGCTTAATAACTAATCCATATGGAAAAGAGCAAGAATCTGTTAAATCTAGAAGGTCCTCTTAGCCACCCAGTATCAATGGATTTGTTGCTATAAAGCGTAAACGTGGTTTATGTTTTGTGTTACAAACCAGTATTTTATAAAAAATATATCAATATAAGCAATAACCAAGGACAACAAATAAATCATATTCACAACACAAGCTTCACTAGAATTTCATCAAGTAATAAATAATGAGACTTTTCGAAGCTTTTCAACAATTTATTTTTGTCAACATACTTACTTGAAGTCGTGTAGATATACTTAAGCCATCATCATTTGTTGTATTATTTGGTAAAATAACACCAGTGTAGACTAAAACATCAATTAGCACACCTTGGCTGTAATTAAATACATGTTACAATTAATATTATGAGAATGGAAGCAATAGCAATGTGAAATAAATTAAATTGGGCTACAATCGAACGGATACTTACAAAAATGAAAAGAATACAACTGCTTTTATACATAGAAACTTTGGCAGTGGTTTCATAGGCCGTAATTCCGCTACACTTGCCTTATAAAACATGACAAGGCAGTACATGGCTATAAATTGACTTAAATTGTTAACGGCAACTAAATATGGGAATGCTACGTCGCCTCTAAATTCACCTTCACCATACACATTGTTCACTTTACATATGCTGCAAAATTAATTAAAATAGTTAGTTTAATGATTTCTTACAACATTGGTATTTCTAATAAGTAATGTAAAAGATAAAATAGCACAATACAAAAAAATGAAATAAAAGAAATCAAATGTTTCATGCAATTCGATCTATTTATCTTTTACATTGCCCATCGTCAAATACTAAATCTAATCTACGTACAATGCAATTGCTGTTGTTAGTGGTCGAATAACAGTATATTGAAGAATGCCATGCTTACAGATATGTACAAATTCTCGTCCCATTTCCCAATCAGGCAAACAACACAACGGAAATATATGCTTTACTTGCGGTTTTAATTCTAAACTAACTTCGAGATCCATTTCCATATTTAAATAATTAAGTAAAAATTTCATAAAATTATAGATAACGTATGCTTCATAGCATTCCCTAGCACAATCAACATATATAGAATTTTTCGGATATGTTAAACCAAGCCACTGAAATACAATTAATATTTCTAAGATTTACAAGTTCCTAAACGATACTATTTGAAAAAATGTTAAGTATTACTTACCGCATTTCCAGCATAGATAGGTACCATCCAAAGAATCCTGGTGAATGTAAAATGATAATATAATATTGCATAATACTCTTTTCAAAGTAATCATACCTGATGATATGTTTTTGTAATTTTGGTTGTGTGTAATGAATAACGTGCAATATAATCTCCCATAACGATATCGGAATCGCCACCAAAACAAATATACCAGCAATAACTATCTCTTGATCGCGGCTATTAAAACCATTTTGCAAGGACTTAATCAGGAACAAAGGCACAAATACAAGCGCGGCAAGTGCGTATAAAAATATAAAAAGTGGTCGAATCCATAGTCTCCATTTCGACAAACAATTTAAACACCCGTCCAATAACATTTTTCTACTCTTTCACATATTCTAACAACATTAACTTATATTATTAACATGCTGTAAAATTTGATAAATATTTGTCAACAAGTCTGTTGTCATCAGCTGTTCTTACACTCAATTTGACTTAGTTTCTTTTTTATTAAATATAAGCAACCATGAAAACTAAAAACACTAAGATGAGATTCACTTATCACTTTTATTGATGATCATCTGATAATTTAATTGGGATTGGGATTGAGACCTCACAAAAGGATAACTTAAATATAATACGTAAAGGTACTTATTACACATACAAGTAAATCAGTCTATAAAAGGGTATTTCTTTGGTCGACTAAAATTCCGCTTCAATATCTTCTTTTTGTACGGGATTATCTTGCAACAAAACTATAATCATGCTACAACATTATACACAAATCGTTGATTATCAAGTACGATAAACTTATCAAATACTCACCAATATAAATATGAGAAAAACAGAATTAGATAATATCCTAAATGTATCATGCAGTCTCTCATATATTTCTTAATTTGGCCATGATTATAGATCTCCGTCGGTTCATATACACCAATATTTCCTCCGGGGACGTGCGCGATTTCATAAATCATCCAGCCAGCCATAGGTATATTTGCAAACACCAACATCCAATGGCCATTTAAAAGGAGCAATACACTTACAATGATATGTGTGTATAATTTTGGCTTCACCCAAAAATTTAACTTAGAGCAACATTGTTGTGCGTTTAAGTAATCACATTCCAAATCTGAAATTGTTATTACCTAATGGATAAATTAAGGGAAAAAAGCGAGAATTTGTATGAGATATTTTTCGGGTAGGATACATAATAAATCCACAAAAAAAGTAATGCTGCTGTATTGATCAATGCAAAGACGAATAAAACTTGGTCGGAGAATAACATATCAATATTTATATTATCTCCCCGCTTTGTTTCCAAGGGACGTAACTGTTTATTTACATGGGAACTTTTTTGATAACCTCTCACAATAAATTAACATTTTTAAGATTGGTCACAATAAATCTAACCAAACTGCCATCTATCGTATAAGCAATACATTATCATGATTAGTACTGAGTTTGTTCTATTTACACACTATTCTACTACAATTATATTGGATATATGACGTTACAAATGATTATACTACACTATATATTTTAGAACACATCTAATTATTTAAAGTAAAAATAAAATAAAATAATAATTACTATAAAATTCAATAATTGATTGAAATACTTACTAATACTTTTCTAACCGCTACAGATTGAACAGATTTATTGAAAAAGTTGACAGTTGCATAACAAAACATTAACCTATATTTTTACATCTGTCAAACTTCTTACTCCACTTTCTATTCGGATTAATATCGAATTTAACTCGTAAGGATGATTCATTAAAATGTAGTATCACAGTAATGACATATAGTACCTACTTATTAGATGAAAGTAAATACTTTATACCATTCATCTCTTCATAACTAAGCGTTAACGTTAACATGCTGTAATATAGCGCTTAAACTACATTGAAATCAAAATTTTTTGTGTAATGTATAATACCTGAAAGTAGAATGTTCATACGTGATCCTTGGGGAATCATATGTATTATAATAACATATCTAGCTGTATTTTATGCAGACTACGTAGTTATAAGATGGATAGTATTACCAACTATGTCGAATAAGTATAATTTTGTCAAATGTTCAGTGTATAAATAATATCATTTTACCATTTACAGTTTATGGGGCACATTTCATACAGTAATTTTTAATGTACTCGTACTTCTTTTAACTATATCACATTTTAAGGCAGTTGTTTCGGACCCGGGTACAGTGCCATTACCACAAACACGTATCGATTTTTCAGACATACATTCCGCAGAGCCAGGTATATGCACTTATAAATAAAAAGCAATGTTTACTTGACATCTTTTTTATTCAGCCGGTGAGGTCGATTGGACGATTTGCACTCGTTGCGAAACGTATCGTCCACCAAGAGCACATCATTGTAGGATATGTAAGAGATGCATTCGACGCATGGATCACCATTGCCCATGGATTAATAATTGCGTGGGTGAACGTAATCAAAAGTATTTTATTCAATTTCTAATATATGTTGGTAAATATGCTTCAATATCATACTTTATAACGTTTTAATATGTGTATTTTAATCTAGGTGTCCTTTCAATGTATGCTATTACTTTAATAATAATATCTTGGGCTTATGAATGTCAAGATTGTGATCCAGATGTTCCGACTAAACAAAGACGAATGTAAGTAATGACCATATTTCGATTTAATTTTTGAACATCTCTTTTACTTTAGTATGCACTGTGTGATACTGCTACTAGAAAGTGCTTTATTTGGCCTCTTCGTTTCTGCGATATTGACTGATCAACTCCAAGCCATATTGGGGGACGAAACAGGAGTAGAACAAATTCAGAAACAAGGACCATACAGACCCAATAAACCTAAGATGTTACTCCTTAGTGAAGTATGTGGTAGGCAGCATCCTTTGATGTGGATCTTACCATGTTCTAAACTTCCACGTAAATTTGACTCACCCTTAATTGATCACCATGTTTAATGTGTAAGATATCCAACTTTATTAAGGGAATATCAATTTTTTACATACGCTGTACACATTTTTTTTAAATAATTTTACTGTAAACTCAGGTTTATCTACTTAATTTATTGTCAGTTGTCAGTATATTTAAAAAAATTTTATATTTATGTTAATAAAATAATTTTATTTTATCGATTAATATTGTACATATATGAGTATTGCAGAGAGAAAATTGAATGAGGAAATCATTAAAATAACATCTTTATTGTATAAGTCATCACTATAAAATTAATATACAACAAACAATGTGTTCCAAGGATGTCACAAATTATGGTACACATGACAAATTAAATTGAGCTATAAATTCTAGATAGAAATGCGTTAACGATACAGTCGCGTTAAGTCTTTTAATGCGTGCGTTACTGATTTTGACGTATTCGACCTGTAAAAAAAAGAAAAATTACGAAATGCGATTAGAGATTTTGTTCTATTGTAGTGGTTCTTGATTTTATTACAGGCGCATCTAGTGACATTCTAAAGTAATGTAAAGAAGTAACAACTAACAAAATAGATGAAAATAAGGTAAAATAATGAAAACGTAAAAAAGATTGGGCTTTCAAAATTGTTGTAATGACGTTGCTTTTTTCACTTAAATTCATGTAATAAACACTGGACGACACTTTTAAATGTGATATCAGCAGATAAAAATACGAAATTAAAAATGTAATTCCAAGGAAATCCAGGATTTTTTAGGTAGGCACCTATAAATAGTATCTGATATTTACCTGCATACAGCTATATGAAATTCGTTAAGCTGCTGTGGTGAAACGGTTATAACACCGTTCCCATCCTTAGGTAAGCTTTCGACCGCATTTGCTAACCATTTCCCGATTAGTTCCCTGTCTAATTCTAGAAGTTCTAGAATTACATCGGCTACCTCCGGAAGCATATAAGAATGAAGGCAGAATACGCTGGCGTGGACAAGATTTCCCACTAATTGCTGTCCATATTCATCAAGAAGTTGTCGAACTAATTTTGCCCTCTCCTCATAGTTGTCGTGTTTTCTCCCGCTGCGTGCCGTACTTATCAAATCGTAAAAAAATTTCATAACGGACGTATTTGCTTCCTTATGATCCAACGAGCACGCTAGAAGACCGCATTGGAATATATGCGAGGTCGCGGTGCATTGCAAGAATTGCGTCGGCGCCCTCTGCATGAAACGCGCGCACAATCTGAAAAAGTCGTCTACGGTGTCGGGATGATTTCTCAGACCGTTGTCCTCCCTGAGCACTTCGAATGTGGGTCCGATGAATGCTTGTAGCATTTCAAGGAGGCCTTGTACGCACGCCATATCCGTTGCATACTCGTCCACTAATATACTGCCCAAGTAGAGGAAGCAGGAGTGTTTATGAAGACCGTATAGCACTATTATTTGACCAACGAGACTCTCTAAGATCTCCTTCACCTGTTGACTTACGCAACGTAGCATGAACCGTACGCTTCGACAACATCTTTCCATTATTCTCACGTCCGATTGGTATTTCTCAAAAGTTCTGGATAATACTGGCCATACTTCTAAAACGACCCCGCGGCAGGGATGTGTTTCACCTAGAAGAAAGTAAACAATCGTTTTCTGAATAAATCCATCATATAAATGTTTTGTTTACATGAAGGAAAATAGTATGCTAACATAAATCATGGTGTTATTATTAGTTTATAGAGCTGGTATTCCGCGCGTCCCGGCAGGACTTGATCACTTGTAGTAAGTATGTAATAGGTACCAAACTAGTGAATGGGCGAAGTTAATGTTAGCGGCGATGCATGAGTTTCTTGCGTTGTATAGTTGCCATTGTAATGAGTATGTAATTAACTATTAACGTGCAAAAGAGTAAGAAACTACCATATGCTGGGAAAGTACATGAGTTTATATGTTAAGAAAATTACAACTTACCTTCAGTTATAGTTAGCACAACATTTCTAAATATTGAAGAGAGTCTGTCTAGCCAAAGCACTGGATCCGTTTTCGTTCCTCTCACAGGTATTGCATCTTGCTCAATTAATTGACAAATTGGAGTGATCTGCATCAAGCATAGCTCCCTCAGTGCAGGTGGTATATCGCCATGAGGCATGCGGCCTACTATAGCGCCCACGCCTTTAAGCAACCCAATAACGGCATTATTCGTTATCGCAAACGTATCTACTTGATGCAACAACTGTAGCAATATCGGTATATGTCTGGGCATGTGATCGTTGCAGGCAGCGCAGATGTTTTGTAGTGCTGTAGCTGCTGCGGCGCCGATTCCGGCTTGCGGCAAACAGCACACCAAGAAGCTCAATATGGGATCGAGGGATTCTGGATGTTTCTCCACCCATTCGCAAAGTTCCCCTAAAAGAAGCACTGACGTATGACGTACAGCGGTATGGGTATTTTCTGGTATATTCAGTATTGCTTCTACGACTTTGGGTACGACTTCACTCTCTGTTCTGGAAATAAAACAGCAGATAAAAATGTATTTGGATACAAATCGTTAAATTTAAGTAGGTAAGGAAGGTAATGTGCGCAATAGGAGTATATAGTAGCCAAGAGATTAGCATCAATGCGGTTTTTCTAAATCTTGCAAATTTAATAATATTAAAGGGAAGTTTGTAAAATTGAGGTTTTTTTCTTAAGTAGATTTTGCACTAAAATGCGGGATACATTTTAGTTCGGTGCAAAATCGTGTCCAAACTCTAAATATGTGCAGGCTCTCTTAAGCAAATAAACCCAGTATTATGTTATTGAAATGACCTTTCTGACAAAGTCAAAGTCAAATAAGAAAGTTTGTGTAAAAATCTTCAAACGCGACTAAAAGCTATTAGACGTTTCAATTCCACTGAGCAAAAAAATAAATGAAAATTAGCGATAAGCGTCAATGGCGATGAATATGATTGGAAATTTTACTTTTATTGAAAATAGAATTGATCGATTTAGATATCGAAATATATACTGCGAGATAATATTACTGTCTGTGGGGCACTTGGGTATGTGAAATCAATGTATTTCCCAACAATACAATGACCCAAAGCACACAGTGACATTCGCAAGCAACGTTAAACTTTAGTAACGTAAACTGTTTTGCAGAACTAATATTGATGAAAATAAGTTAATATTTTATATTACTGCATTGCTAAAACTTAAAGCAATTATTCCCTATCATTAAACATTTCTCACTTCTCCTTTTATACATTCGATATTTATCATTTACTAAAGGAATAAAAGATAGCAAAAATACTTACGGTAGGACGTTTTTAGCAACAGCTTGCATAATAAAAAGCGCAGCTTCTGTTGAATCCCATGTAACACCAGGCGCTTGCAAATTAAGAAACATCTGCCTGAAACAACTACTGCTTCCAACGATAAAAACTACATCCTTAATCAGATCCGATACTTTCATCCTGAAATCTTTGAAGTCGTCTCCATCTTCTAATAGACCGTCATGATCAGGCTCCATTTGACAGTGCCTACAGAGAGCTGTTACCAGTCGTTCAACGTAGGGTCTGTACAATTCCGTTATGGCTTTGTTATTTTTCTGGTATAATTCTTCGCTGAGAAGATACCAGAGGTTGAACGTTATTTCAGCAACTTCGTAGTCATGGTGTCCAACGCATATCAGAACCAGATCGAATACTTTCATGGCAAAATGATGCGACTTATCCGTGCTGGTGTTCAGTATCTTTTCCAAGAAGGCCTCGCCCAATTCGGTAAATATGCGACAGTAATTCATGGACTTCTCTTGGTCTTCATTTGCTACTGAAAGGTGATACGCCTCTTCGAAACTCAAAACACTATTAAATAAATACGTCTCTAAATTCTGTTGGTTATTATTGTCCTCTAAGCATTGTAATAATGTACAGACACAATCGGTGGAGGCGTCGTGTAGGGCACCGACAATCGATTGATGTTTGTCACTTTCCTGTTTATAACACAAAACACTAAAAGCATGACTAACCACGATATGACCTGAAATGTCTTGCAGGGGTATTGCTCCTAGAGACACCCAGGACGTAAAGGACCGGACTATTTTAATGTTCACTTGCACATTTTCATGTATGTTGGAGGAGTAATTGCTGCAGCAATGTTTTAAAAATTCATTCACGGTAGGCGCGCACTGTTTAAAATCTTCTAATACTTCAATTCGTCGATTTTCCCCTAACCTTTAGGAACAGAAAGAAAATTAAGAAATTGGTAAGTACAACGTGTGACTAGTTAACGAACACAGTTTGTTCAATTAACCAAATTGCTCGTTATTCAGTCAATAAGGTCCAAAACCGAAATAAATATGTACTTCTTAGTATTGCAAAAATAATATACAAAAACAAAATCATATTCATTCGCCAAGCATCAACGAATCGGTTTAATTTTTGAAAGTGGTACAAAGATTACCAATATTATTAGTAAAGAGAAGGAAACATACGAGGGGAGATTGATAATTACTTGCCTCAGTAAGAGATGGCGTTACTAAAATTGAAGTAACTATTTTTCGTGAAGGAAACTTTTGACAAGAGTTCTATCAAGTTTTCAAATAGATACGTCAGTTAATTCGTGAATGACAGCTTTCTAAAGTAAACAACTTTTGTGATTTAACAACAACGGAAAAAATCAAATATGTGATTAAATATTTGTTTTTAAAAAAGAAAACGTATGATGAGAAGAAAGTGGAACTCTGTGAAATTTATGGAGACTCTACACCTTCGTTATTGACCATAAAATATTAAACAGCTGAGCATTTTTGGTAAAGAAGGTCCAGGTCGTCCAAATGAGGTCACCACATCAGAAACGATTGGAAAAATTCACGATATGGTAATGAAATGAGACTACTGAGGTTGTGAGCACCTCAATTAACCGGATGCACAACAGTTTATCACACGTGTGTCAACTACAAAGGTATGTTTGGTGTTGTTAAAATGCAATTCGAATGATTTTTGGCGCTAATTCATAACCACAGTGTTTTGGAATGTAGGCGGCGTAATCTACGTTGATCACCCTAAAAAGGGCAAAGCAATTAAGAGTATTATGCCAACTTATTGGAGCATTATAACAATGCTATGAAAGAAAAAGTTCAAATTTGGCGAAGAAACGACCACCATATTGCCAGATTTAGCCCCTAGCGATTATGAAGATGACGACGGAACTGGAGGAGAAGAGCTAATAAAGAAATAAGAGACAAATCCAATACATCAGTAAATCATTAGGGCATACAGAATAAGGTGGCTGAGGCATGTTGAACGACCGAGGCAGAACCGCATAGCAACAAGAATAAGATTCGGCGAGAAAGAGCAGAAAGAGAACCTAGGCCAAGGAAACAATGGCTAGTAACAATTTTGGAGGATCCACAGAAGGCTGGGGTAGCAGATTGGAAAAGATTAGTTGCGAATAGACAAAAACGGAAGAGAATAAATGAAGACTGCAGAAAACACGAGGGAAGAAATCTAAACTCGCGGGTTTTCAAAGTCGGTAGAGCTGATTTATATAAAGCTTACTTCCGTTCGCTGCCGATCACGTGTAGCGTAATGTTCAATCCTAACCAATCAACCTTTTGATCATTTTAAAGTTTAAAGTTTCGTTGGAAACCCATCATCATTGTCATACAATGTCTCTGTTAAAGGTCTGCATAAATTTAGTCCAAAGTTGATACCATTTTACGTTATACCATTTCCTGTTATTTTTATCAGTTAGTTGTTGTAGATGACCCTCTATATAAAGCACTGCTGCTGTGAGCAGATTTCAATTTTTTTTATGCACGAGAACTCGCCAATACAGAGTCTTATTGGAATACTATAGGAAACCACTATAAAATTTACTCAATAAAATCTAAAACAACATTAAATATTACTAACTTGAAGAACAAGATAATTTGGATTAAATCATATTTTATCTTAAGAATTTTGTGAGAGGATTCCAAACAGATCTTCCAAAATGAAATGAAAATAGCCTGAAGAAGATATTGCATCTCTGTCCAAAGTGATTACATTACACATTACAAGGTAAATGTTTATGAGCTTATTACAAACAAATTGCATTTTAATAAGAATAGCAGATAGATAAATAAATATTTCAAATATGAATGTGCTTATTTCTAATATTATATAATCTCTTACATACCTCACAGATCTACTTTCTAATTCCTCCGGTAAAACTGTTAACACTTCAAGTAATGCCCACAAATGTGACTGAGAAAATTTATTTATCAAATCTAAAGTGGCCCTTTGCCATGATGGCATTTGAAGAATTAAATCAGCAAGTGCCAAACTTAACTGCGTGACAATAACCGTATTTGTACCTTCTGTTATTTGACTTATATGACCCAGTAGTGAATCTCTCAGTGATAAATGCGCTTCCACAGGAAGTTCGTGAAACGATTGATGGATTTTTGTTCGCATTGTATGCGCAGCAAAGTAACATGATTCCAGGTCTCGCTTGTGGTGTAATAATTCATCGGCAACTGTCCATGCATGGACCTGCGGTAAAGAAAATGAAATAACACAATAGCGTATCAAAGTAACTGTAACTTACCGATTTTTGGAAGTCTGCAAGCCATTGAGATGCTCTTTCTTTCTCATTTGCATTGGGGTTGCTGTACAACGTCGATATAGCCAAATACACGATATCTAAGCTGGGCTTTTGCTCCATATCGTGAGGTAAAAACTATATATATATATATATTATATACACAGAGACCTACTTCAAAAATCCATCAAAACTCATTTTTATAAGCTATATTGTCAAAATGTCAAAAATACACTTCGCACACGACATAAAAATCTACTAAAAGTTGTATACAGTACTTCTAGTTAAAGAAGAAAAACTTATTACTGCCGATTATACCGCCATCTGTTAGTGAAATGTAAGTGATGCCTAATTTGAAGTTGAATAAATTGAAATTTTGAAAAGTTAATCAAACGCATATCAAAAAGAGATAGGTGAGTGTTTTGTCAAAGAAATAAACAAAAATGATTAAAAAAAAATTGGATTGTTAGGTACATATTTAATATTAGTTATAATTTAATTATTTCTTTCTTAAATTTGTTTAATAGGCACCATTTATAAAAATGATTTTGCAACAGAAAAATTCTTGAATAGTGTTTAAGCGATTTTTTTCATGGTTGACAGTTTAAAATGGGCAATCAAAATGCAAAGTGAGGCTGGCAGATTTGTACATAGAGGAGTTAATACGGACCCATTTGAAAGACAATCGTATGATGATCTTCGTTCTAAGGTATATATTTAAAACAGTTATATGTACGTATTATTTATAAGTTTTTTAAAGAAATCTCAATCAAAATTGGCAGTACGCGAAGATATTCTTCATGTTCACATTAACGATTCCACCATTTTACAAGATACTTACGCATTTGAAGAAGCACTTGGACAAGGGAGTTTTGGAAAAGTTATAGCAATATGCGATAAAAGTAACAACCAAGCATTGGCTATGAAAATTATACCTAAAACACTTGTAAATTATATTTTATTTGTTCTTGTTTATCTATTTAAAAATAATTCAATAGGTCCCAAATAAAATAAATGCAATACGTCAAGAAATTAACATTTTGAAGATAGTGAAACATCCCCATATAATCCATCTGCACAAAGTCTTGGAATCAAGTAAAAAAATTTATTTAATACTTGAAAAATGTACGGGTGAATTGGGGAAGTTGTTTAGGAAAACGTGTCCATTTTCAGAAGGCGATACGAAAGTAGTTATTGTACAACTTGCTAGTGTTGTAGATTATCTTCATAAACATGGTATGTATAGGTACATTATGTTTTGTAGTAGAATTGATTTATTCAATGTACATTTTATTGTAGATATTGTGCATCGTGATTTGAAACTTGAGAATATATTATTGGCACCAAATCCTGATGATCCAGAGGATACGTTATATATTAAAGTTACTGACTTTGGTTTGGGTATAATTAAAGGTGCTTATCATGAGATGCTTCATGATCGTTGCGGTACATTAACATATCTGTGTAAGTGTAAATGATTAGCTGGCTAAATTTTTTTTACCAGTATATCATTTTAGCTCCAGAAATTATAACAAAAAGCGGATACAGTCATCAATGTGATGTATGGGCTATGGGAGTAATAATGTATCTGTTACTTTTCGCAAAATTTCCCTTCTATGCACCTGTCGAACAGAAATTGATCAAACTAATATGCGAAGGAGATCCAGACCTGTCGCACCCATACGCAAGTGACGCGGCCATGCATTTAATTAGCAAAATGCTGACGAAAGAGCCGGCGTTAAGAATCACCGCTTCTGAAGTCAAACGTCATGCGTGGATAGTGGGATCCCCTCTTAACGAGTGCAAGCACGACAATGTCTTAGAAATGATGAAAATGTGGCGATCTGATATGATGGTTTGTTTAAACAAATACGTTATACGTAAAAAGAAACTATAAACGCTGCAAAGCTATATTACAACGCTTCGATTTCCTCGTGTATTTCCGTTGCATATCGTGTACATTGTACTATGCAACGGAAAGACACTAAGAAATCGGAGCGTTGTAAATGATGTCACCAGCAATCGCCGCTGTACAGTTTGCATATATCTGCTTGTCTTTCAATATTATAGTATATGAATCGAAACGGTATTAACGTGATTATGTATTACGAGGCAAAATGCACTGCAAATGTATTTAATTGAAAATACAAAATATACTCCTTATCATCAGTATTTGATATATCAAATACAAAATAAATTCATTCCTGGTATTTAAAATATGTAGTACTATAAAATATTTAATTTGGTACTTAACTCAATCATAGAGGTGCATTTGAAAATAGAGGGCATAGAGTGAAAGTTGGGATTAAAATTACGTTCAAAATTGTGGGTTAAATATTCTCCTTAGTCGTAATACGAAGTTTTCAAACATATTTGGGTACGACCAGAGTACACGCTCATTACCCTACTTTCTAAGCATGGAAAAAATTACCCGACATGCGCAGTAAGGTTGTTGGTTCATACAGTAGCTGCTTCGTAAATGTAGAGGAAGTGATGTTCCGCACTTTCAACCAACATTCTTATCTTGTGGTACGCAATAGGCATTTTCGATAATTGGAGGGATATGGAATTAGAGATCCACTTAGTACACGTTCCGATACATTTCATTACGTATCGAACCACTATTGAACGCTATTGATCCATAGTGATGTGAACCACTCCAATTATCGAAAATATTTTCGAACGGACCAGTACGTTATATTTTGAGATTTAAGTGCCTTTTTTAAAATTCGCGGGCAATTTAAATTGGTAGTTCCGGTATTTTCGCATAAATCGTCCGCGCCATCTATATTTAGAGTAAACAAACAATCTTGGCGGCGAGATTCAATTCAATTCAAATAGTTCGATGTCGAAATTGTTATAAAAATTAATTCGTTTTTCTAGAATCTATTGAATTAATTTTTTTTAATACTCCCCTTTTGTTGTAATGCAATAAGAATAAAAATACGTTCCAAAGAGGTTGCTACCATGAAATACATTTCTATATTTAGCGTATACTTCCTTGAAAATTACCAAGTGTTATTCAATTATTTTTGGAAAAGATGAGTCTATTAAACACCGTCATTGTCTAATTTTGGATGATACTAGTAACTTTAATAACTATTTTCAATTTATTATCGACAGTACACGGTTACTTGTACTTTACGTCTTCGATGTCCACAGAATAAGCCACCGTATATTTTGTTACAGTTACCACAAGGCACTGATTGCGATTGGGTGAGTACAAAGCTAAATGCTCCGAACAACGCTGTCGCATGTTATAAGAAAGCTAAGGAAACAAGCAATCGAAGCCAAGAAAATATGCCGCAAGAACCTAGTAGAAGTGGAGTTAGAAAGCAATCGCTAAAACTTCCCATACACAACATAGAATTCGATAGGTTTCGAGAAAAAGCAAAGCCAGATTCCCAAGCAACCAAGAACGGCCGATCTTCGAAAACCAAAGATAATGTGGGCCTTCCGGTCGCGAAACGTGCTGATGAAAACGGTAGACGCACTAGCGAGTGCGAGCCCTTTCTAGCCAAAAACAGAAAGACTCGGCGTAATTCTAATGACGACTAGAAAAGTTAACGCAAGTTGATGGCCTCGATCACCTGTAAATAATGATGGGAATGGGAGAAACAAAGACAAAGATGGGAGAATCTAGCGTTATTTGCAGTGAACAGAGATGTGAAAAAAATGTAGCGTGGACACAACTGACGCTTGCGTAGCGAAACCACTCCAAACTCATTATTTCTCTTTCTATTGTGTCTTATATGTAGCAATTTTTACTGTATAGCGACCATACTATCGAGTAGACTTAAAAATACATGCATTGTATCGTATTTACACTCGTCTTATTTTAAAATGTCAAGTTATTTGTTGCTTTGCGAAATATCGAACAAATTCTGACTATATTTAACATTTTTACACAATTCAGCATATTAGTGTTTATTTTTGAACGATTTATTTTTGTATTAAACATAGACACATCACAACGTATTTTCCTCGTCGAAGCTGCTGTAAACATTGTGACTAATAGTGTAAACGATCATTCTCCGTATTCGAGATAAAAAAGCAGCATAATGTTTGCATACACTGTGGGCCAAAGAAAAGGTATCCGTTACGTAGTTCAATAAACTAAAACTTGAAATGCATAATGAAATAAAGGCGACGTTATTTTACAATTTTAATTTGGGTTACTAATTCGATTACGTAATTTCTATTTTCGTCTTACATTTATTCACTGAAACTGTCTATGCTGAATTCTAAAAGAATGTTACGCGCTTGCTATATGGCAATGTAATTGAATTTACATTTCAAAAATTTAACCTGTGATTAATTTTGTGTGCAGTGAAGTGCATTGATAATTTTACAGAATGTTGTCCGATGTTACTTGGCCTTTCAATAAGCCATTGGTTTTCTTGTTGTAATCTACAAGTCATATTTAACGTTCCGTGAATTTCTAAGTAATCAGAATGAAATATTTAAAGAGGATTGGAATTTTATCATCATTCAATAATTTTATCTGTTATTTACAAAGAACAAAGAAATTGATGGTGAACTTAAATATGAATTTGATAAATAACAATGGGTATTTGATAAATTGTGAGAAGGACTTCAGTATAAGAAAAACACAAGTAAGAAAGTTTTATTGATAAACCATTGTCTAATTGTTATAAATACAGTTTTTTTGTACTTACAAAATATGATTCTTATTAAACATTACTACTAGTAGTAAAACTGTAGTGTGATACACACACAGCCGAAACAACCATCAATCTAAACGAACGATCGACAGCGGCTCCATTTGATTTCAACGTTTGTTCTTGTAGAGTTGTGGCGAATCTTCATAGATAGTCGTTCGATTTGAGATGACAGAACTTACCTCTTAGAGGTAGTGCGCGATACAAAACTTGCAAACAAATATCATGCGGACAGACAAATCAGGTTGCAAAAATAAAACACGAACAGTTAAGAAACAATTTGTATCCATCGTTTATAGTCACTCAAAAAAAAAATTATACAGCACTATTACAAATTTATCCTACGTTCAATTTATCTTATGTTTTTTTTTTCTTTAAGTAGACAAACATCATCGCATTATTACAATAAAAAACATCATCAACCTGAAGTAGTATTAAAAAATTGTGACGGAGCCCGCGCAGATACAATGCTTATCGTTATCGGTGGAATGGTGCGCATTTGAACGACAGCGGAGGACCGCGGTTGATAGTTCTAGATTTAGACTATATCATGGGAAGCCCTCCGTTGTCGGCCGGCCGCTGCACATCGTATCAAAGGAAAGTAATAGAGAGAGGGCGCTTGCGACACTGGACGCGGTTGCGAAGGCAACGTTCGAGACCGGTATCGCACGCACTCGCATACACACAAACACACGGATAAAAAAACAAATTACTTTTCATAATTATACAATAATAATTAAACCTAAATAACGCTTATTGCCCTTCTGCGCTCGCGAGTCACTTCGTAAGTCAACAGCGGTAGTAAAAAATAAGTAAACTAGTGTCGTGTTTAGATGTCACCGTGTTTTTGTTTTTTAAATCTTTTGTTTTTCCTGCCAGGACATTTTTGTACATAAACCATAATAATATTTAGAAGGTGTGAGACATCAACTTAATCTAAATTTATAGCTATATCTTTACACAAAATGGACATTTTTACAATCGAAGGGTTGCAGTAATAAGTTAGAGTCTTGGCCCGGGTCCGTGGTGAGTTTATAGTGAAATTAAATTAATAAAAAACGGGGCCACGGCGCCCAGGCTTTGCACTGCTAGTCCGAACACTGACACGACTTCGGTGTATTATGCATCGTCCTCTTCTTCATCAGCTGCTTCTTCACCTTCAACGTCTTCTTCATCATCCTCTGTGAACAATAGTAATAGGTTATTCCACGCCAAATCATTTCGAAATTTCCAAAATCTTTACCTTCGCCCTCTAATTCCTCTTCGTCACCTTCAGGAATCTCTTCCTCGTCATCTTCTTCTTCACCTTCAACGCCCTCTTCCTCTTCTTCATCTAATTCTTCTCCTTCAGAGTTCGCCCCGTTCTCCTCTTTTTTCGCTTTTTTCACGTCTTCTGTTTTATCCTGGAATCGATTAAACAGGAGTAAAATCCTAACTACGGGCGTATATATATTTTTTCGTTATTTAATACCCAAATATTAAACAAATGTAAATAAATTTGCATGTAAAGCAATATTCGTACAAATATGGTAATTCGCAAAGTAACATTTGTTTATTTGTTATCGTTAGAACTGTAGGTGATCAGAGAGTACAATAGGCTAAGGGCTATTGCGAATAGCATCTCAACCCCTAAACAGGTAGGGTGGCACCCCACCCGTTGCTAAAAAAGCGCGGGAGAAACAGCTGCCTCTCGCAACGGTTAACACAACGCTCGCCCGCTTGAAAAGCGAAAACACAGAAAGCGTTGGTTAATAAACATTAAAAAGCCGGCGAAAAGAAGCACCTGTTTGCCGGAAGTCGTCTTCAAAGATGCACGAGACTAGTTCCGCTCGAAGGCGCACGCGACATTAAAATAAAGAAGCTTTTATTTATAAACTACAACCTATCGCTCGTTTCATTCATGTGTATATCGAAATTGAACATAAATATAACCAGACGACTACTAGTTCTAAATTTACTATAAGCGTACCTGCAAGAGATAAGAATATGGTCAACTGATAAACTCCACTTATCTAAAAAATCTTGACTGGCATAATGTTGAAGTATTTAATAAGAAAATAAATGAAAGCGTGCTAACTTGTAAATAATTAAACATGCCCGTCTTCATGTTGTAATGCGACTAACAGGTCATCGTTATTATGATAAAACCTTACAATAATCACAAAAATATCAACCTTGAGAATATTTTGATATGTTGTATTATTAGACGCACGAATAATTTAAAGAAGAGCATATTGACAAAATACAAACAATTAATTACACCGTAAGAGAATTGAGAGAGTACCGCTAAATAAGTACAGAAAATAAAATAGCCAGCTTTACGAACAATGTGACTGGTAGGTAAGTTGATAATGAAAAATGGTTGATATAAATATTTACAACACGAGGGTTAACCGTACATATATCTCTACTTCTACTACGTTACGAAGCATATTTATCTCGAAGTATTGAATATAATTTTAAATCAAAGTATTCCCATTATTAATGTATTAAACGAAGCGATAATCTCTCTGCGGGTCGTTAATGGAGACTATTGATTTCGCCATCTTGAAATGAGACCCTAGCCTCTAACGAGGCTACATAGAAACTATGGCGGGATACGAGTACTCTGTTTATGTACCCCATACAAATACATAACTTTGGTATTTTCGGAATCATCATAACAAACGTTACTCGAAGCGATCAACAGCATTAGAATTATGGTCGCGAAAATGCCATCATAACGCGAACAATTGATGTACTAACAATATGCCCACATGGTAACAGCATTAGTTCATGATGCTAAAGCGTTACAGCTTACTTAAGAATATCTACAGCGAAAACAAAACCATCTACGTTGAGTGCGAGATCGGTAATATGTGAATATTATTCTGATTTCAAAGATGCTACGTCAGATGCAAGCACCTACTTCCAGAAAAGTAATATAAAAATGATACACTATGCTAACGCAATCTATATACTCACCTCTGCCGCTCTTTTCGTTCCTTTTAATTCACATTTCGCGTCGCCCGCACCTTTATCGTTGTCGATTTTTTCTACTGCGACTTCGCTGTTTTCTTTTGAACTCATTTTGTTTATATGTGTGATATTAAAATTACTTTCCTTAACAACTGTCGTCTACGACCGCTTAACACACTACTGACCGGCTCGAAGCAAGCTTGGTTCAAAAATTAAGATGGCGCCGCTCAAACCGAAGCGCTACGCAAACAACCGAATTAGCGGGATTTATTGTAACGATACCTTTGAATAAATAAATGTCGCCAGAACAAAAGTCAAATTATTTCCGAAGTTTATATGTGCATCTCGTCGGATTTTTGACACACAATAATCAGAATAATATTTATGTGTTTGCTCATATGAGGGGTTCGAGAGTACAACGGTTGAAAATAGCTTTGGGTTCGAGATTAAAACCGTAGTTCTCTTATGCCATCGCTAGGTGCGCTATTCAAATTGAATTTTTGGTGGTTCGTGACAATAAATAATGTTCTTAAATCTTTTCGTAAACTACATCGGCATATAATCTTAATTAAAATATACAGATTGTAATTACGAAGAATTGTTTTTCCTTATTTGCGTCGACGCAAAATGTTCCATATCATTTTTAATACTTCAATTATGTTTTTCATCTTGTATCTCTTTTCTCGCTAATGTGATTACTTATTACAAACATGTAAATCGTATACCGTTACATCGATAAGAAATGTAAATATGTTATAAAAAATTCATTTCCAGCTATTACACATAAACATAAAACAACTTATTTAAAAGTTTCTGTTAAAACGAACGAGAGCAGCCTTAATAAAGATTTATTGTTCAAAAACAGCGAAATCCAAATATACAAAGTTTACATATTGTCAGCACGTGCTCTAGAAGTTCGTCAACCGTAAGGTCGATGTTAGGCCATTAAATTTGCTCATACGTTTGATAATTAAAAAGGCATAAATTTTGAAGAAATGTGTCAAACAATACATCTACTGCGTGATACTCGCAAATATTTTGTCTTAATATCATATTGGATGGAAGCAAATGATTTACCATAGAGATAACGTAGATAGCAAGCTTTACTAATGGCAATAGTAACACGTGAATATTTGAGAATGAGTAATTTCTATAGGATTCCATTGGATTTTATCGAAAGATTCTAATTTAGTAATCTAAGAGTTTCCTTAAAATCGAAAAGATTTGAGACAGTGTTTCATGAATGTTTGGAACTACATGCCACTAATAATGGCTAACATATCGCCATAAATGTAACATGTGGTAGTCATATACGAAAACCATTATCTCTTAATTTTTTGATGTATATTCTAAGCTGAGATAGTTTATAATTTAAAATGTTATGACACATAACTCGATTTCAGTTTTAACATTAAAGTTTCAATCGTTGAATAAACGAGCATTCAACAGTAAATTTCTACGATGGGCAACTTGTTGCATTTAGTTTGATTAATAAGAGGATTTAATACTATATAGAAGACGTTACTAACCGTTTTCTATACTTTCTCTACTATTAGAAGTAGAATAAATGGAGAATGAATAAATTTAAGAGAATTCAAGGTAATGTCTTGTGCCGTCAATACATTTAAATTTACCGCCGAACTTCCGCCATATTGTTTGTGTCATATGTTCATCTCTCTTTCATCGGTTAACTTGCTTAGATAAGTTAGCAAAATGGTGAGTAGTTCGAAATTTTCCTTAATAATTCGGGATCATCGTTCGAAATAATCGTGAGATTTAATATTGTTTCAATTTATGTTAATTACAACTAATTTCCTCTAATTCTATTTATGCTCTTAATATGAGTTTGGATTATTTTTGAGGTTATATTATGTCGTTCTCGTTTTATAGGTGAACGTTCCAAAACAGCGACGTACGTTTTGCAAGAAATGCAAAGTACATAAATTACATAAAGTAACACAATATAAGAAATCAAAAGAACGTCATGCATCCCAAGGTAGAAGACGTTATGACCGTAAACAGCAAGGTTATGGTGGTCAAACGAAGCCAATCTTCAGAAAGAAGGTATGTTATTGCTCATAATATGTTATTCAAGTTATAATAAAATGATTTGTTGTAGGCGAAAACTACAAAGAAAATAGTACTTCGTATGGAATGCACAGAATGTAAATATCGCAAACAAATTCCATTGAAAAGATGTAAACATTTTGAATTAGGTGGTGACAAGAAACGCAAAGGACAAATGATTCAGTTTTAAATAAAATGATTTGTCAATACCCCCCTACACCTACTTTATATTTAAATAAACAAAT
This sequence comes from Oryctes borbonicus, assembly GCA_902654985.2. Classification (NCBI taxonomy): domain Eukaryota; kingdom Metazoa; phylum Arthropoda; class Insecta; order Coleoptera; family Scarabaeidae; genus Oryctes; species Oryctes borbonicus. The sequence continues at coordinate 2,023,639 of LR736896.1, read as the reverse complement.
GTGTTATAAATGTATTTTTATTTAAAAAATTTAGCTATAACAAAATTCCTTATGAATTTGAATTTGTACTAGATATATTTATATTGCTGGTATCAGCAGGAGAAGCAGGTATGACTTCGTTAGGTTTGCTGCAAATTAGAAAGCATTTCTAAAACTATAACATCTAACTTAATAAAATAAACTTACTCTAAAATAGAAGGATCGAGGTTTTCCCTTATCATTTTGAGTTTAACTGCTTGCGCTGGAACACCTACATGAACCATTTTGAAAAAACTAGCATATTTAGGATGTTGACTAGCTATTACATCATTAGGAGATGTAATAGCTGGTGTCGCATTTATTTCTGCATTGTCTATTTTAGGGAGTTCTACTATATCTTGTAAATTTTGTCTGTCCTGCTTCGAATTCTCTTTTTGGTGAGAGTTATTGTCATCGTCTGGTATTGATGCTAACTAAAATATTTAAAGTGTAAGAATTTTGCTTTAAATAAGCAAAGCTACTTACTTGCGCCTCTAAAATTAACAACGAAGCTTCTAACTTTTGTAATTTATAATTAAATTCCATCAATCTGGATTCACATGATTGCGAGAAAGTATTAAAAAACGAAATTGTATTCGTTAAGAAATTATTAATAAATGTAATTGTCCGTTTTTGTTGAATAGGTAATATCTACGTAGTAAAAATTCATGGGAAAAAAGTATTTTATTAACTGTATTAATTCTAGATCGATTTATTTTTCTAAACAAAAACTTACCGTTTCATAATCTATATTCAAATCTACATTTGGAAGTTCATCGGTCTCCATAATTAAGAACAAAGAGAAAGGCAATTACTCTTAAATATCTGCAAATCTTGTATTACATTAAATATCTATGATTTAAATAATTTTGACTTTGACAAGCAAATGGGAAACAAAATACATTGACAACTTACATTTTATACTTCACAACTTAATTGTGCCATCTACCGTTTAATAGGGGAACATTCATCATTTTCGTTCTTAATCGGAGATATAGGTAACTGTTAATGCCAATACGAACAGGTGTATATTGTTAAAACAATTTTGCACAAAACATTCAGATCCAACACCATATGAAAAAGAAAACAGTCTGTTTTTGTTTATTAATGCACGTTTTTTTTTTGTTGGCGTTTTAGTTTTTTGTAAAATGTAATTTTACTTTAGCAGATATTTTACGAAGGTCAGATTAAAGCGATCATTTCCTTCATCAAGAAACATCGTTTTTAAAAATTCATCTATAGCCATAAATGGCCTACCAGAAGCCGAATGCGAGTTATGCGTTTTTGCACGATTCATGTGTATATCGTGTGATATGAATCCGTATTATGACGGTATGATATGGAGAAAAGATTGTATTCTTCTTACCACGGAAGCCATCGATGTCGTACAGATAGCTACAAGGGATGGAAGAAACATAGGATTCAGGTTTGGCTCAGAAGAAAGCAAAACACATTTTCACAATTCAGTATTTTCTGAAAGGTAAGGAGAAAAATATACCTACTATTTTTTATAACAATATACATTTATTTTTTGTGTCTCTGTTTTAGTTTAGAAAAACCCTGCACTATTACGTTCTATGTTGCGTTTTTAGGTATTTAAAATGTTCTATAATAAATACAGTACAAAAAATAAGACTGTATTATTTAATTTTAGCGACAATTTTAAAGTTCTATCACAAATTAGACAGCACTGCCATAACCATAGTCAACCTACTCCTATAGGTTTAATGTAATACTATTTTACGACATCTGTTGAGTCTTTCATAGTACTAGTATACAACGGCGCGATATATAAACGGTATATATTTATCAATACTTTTCTTTGTATATTTATTTCTTAATGTAATTATTTCCCAGAAATTGGAATTAATTAGAAGAATATCTCCTGCAACAAATGTTATTTTCGTCTAGCTGGTTGTACCGTTATGAGGAAAAATAAAAGCAAATAAGAATATTATGTAAACTATGTAGAAAGCGTGTGTTTTGAATTAACAATGATTAAGGTACTAATCAAGACATTTCACTACAATTGTTTACAATTTCTACATGTTAGCCCATAGATGAAGGATAGTATATTGAATTATATTGAATTAATATAAAAATTGACCCAAGCACATTCTTCCCACAGAGAATGTGGTATTATACATTTTGTACATTGAATAGGTAAAATATGGATAGCAGTATTTCAATCTAGTTGGAACTTTAACAGAATATTCTTTAATATTCTGAAATTTCTTGTCAACAAATTCAGCAACATAATCAGCAGCTAACTTTGAAATTTTATTTTTCGCTGTAACAGGTATATACATATTTTTAATAAAATCAATATTGCCCTCAATACTGTTCGCAGTGGGACTATGAGAATATGCAGAGCTTTGAAAAAGGAAATTTTTTATAACTGCTACCGTTCGGCCAGAATCCTCCTGATAATTCCTTCCAACCGAATGTCGTGTTGGCAAATTATTTATTATAAGGCTTTTAAAATGTGATTTATATAGCCATGTAGTTGGATTACTACATTAACAAAAAAATGTCTAGTGTTCAACTTAGTTTTGCCATCTATCGTTCAATAGGGGTACATTCATCATTTTGGTTTTTAATCGGGAATGTAGGTAATTACTAAGGCTAGTACGAACAGGTGTATGCTGTTAAACAACTTTGCACAAAACATTCAAGGTCCAACACCATAGGAAAAAAAAAACAGTCTATTTTTGTTTATTAATGTATGTTTTTTTTTGTTGGTGTTTTAGTTTTTAGTAAAATGTAATTTTACTTTAGCAGATATTTTACGATGGTCAGATTAAAGCGATCATTTCCTTCATCAAGAACCATCGTTTTTAAAAATTCATCTATAGCCATAAATGGCGTACCAGAAGCCGAGTGCGAGTTATGCGTTTTTGCACGATTCATGTGTATATCGTGTGATATGAATCCGTATTATAACGGTATGATATGGAGAAAAGATTGTATTCTTCTTACCACGGAAGCCATGGATGTCGTACAGATAGCTACAAGGGATAAAAGAAACATAGGATTCAGGTTTACCTCAGAAGAAAGCAAAGCACATTTTCACAATTCTGTATTTTCTGAAACGTAAGGAGAAAAATATACCTACTATTTTTTATAACAATTATAATTTTACAAGTGTTTAACAAACCACAAAAGAAAATAAATTATTTAATAAAATATAAGTGAGTTTAAAGTAGAACTGTTTTAACAGTCTACTGGTGTTTACATCTATTTTTCAATGGGTAATGGTTTAGTAAATATATTTTCCGCGTTTTATCTTTTTTCGTCAAATTTGTGTGATTATAATTTAAATTATTTTGTAGAAATTGTTTTTTTTTTAGGAATAATTCAGGGAGTATAGCTCCGCCACCTTCGCCACAATCATCCTCAACACCGTCGCCTCCATCATCACCAAAGATAAGCTAGTCAGTAACAACACCGTCGCCTCAATTATTGTCAACACCGTCACCTCAATTGTCCCCTCAATAACAAATTCAGTAAATACATTTATTTTTTGTGTCTCTGTTTTAGTTTAGAAAAACCCTGCACTATTACGTTCTATGTTGCTTTTTTAGGTATTAAATGTTCTATAGTAAATACAGTACAAAAAAATAAGACTATATTATTTAACCGAATGTCGTGTTGGCAAGTTATTTGCCATGTAGTTGGATTACAACATTAACCACCTCTTTGTCGAATCTGCCAAAAAAAAATTCTAGTAGGTCCTGATTAAGGTTTCGAGCTTTTAGAAAAGTTATTTGGTTTCTGGGAAGTGCTTTAAATATCTCTTCTATTCCATTTAATGTCACTATCCAATTTTTTAAGAAGGGTGGCATTAGTTTCACGTAATTTTTAGTAAAATGTATATTTTAAATCATATATTTTGCTTCATTCCAAAAGGTGAAATGAGGATAATTCTAATTGCCGCTCTTAATGTTTTCCCATTCATTTCATAAAGTAAGTAACCATTTACGCTTATCAAAAAACTTTATAAATTATTGCAGTAGAAACAGCTTCTGGGTTTAATTTTGTACAATCTGCTGCAGATATTCCTGAAAGCAACTAAATGGCTAAATACTTGAAGCACATGACACCAATCTAACTTATTACCCCATGGTTACAATTTCGTGGCACAGAACCGGCGATATATAAAATAAATTAAGTTATTTTCCTGGTGACAGAAACGTTGTAATAACGTGTATAGCTTTAGCAACGAGCTGAATACCTATTGGCAACATTAAAATAGTAATTAAATTTTAAATAGTTGCAACTAGTTTTTCCTGTATCATATGCATTGAAGATTTGCAACTGTAAAGAAAGTGATCATAGATCCAAAAATATACTTTACCCGAGAAAATTTGCAAAAAGCTGGGGAATTGTATATCTGGTCTTGCTAATGATTGGTCTTTTTCATTGTTCATATGCCCAAAAATTGCTAAGTGGGGTTATCAACCTGGACTATTTGGTGAAGTGTTAAACCAAAAGTGCGCTGACCAACCAAGGACACACAAAGGATTTTATTCGGTTAATATATCTCCAGTCAACGATAATTCCTGGAAAACGATACCATATTTAATCTTCACTCCATAATCCCGTCCTTATTTTTACTACTTAATGTTGATTTCTTGTAAACATATGAATTATTTTCATAATTTTCGAATTAATGTAAATCGCGCACTCCAGTGACGTATTACAAACTGAAATATGAAATGTAATTTTTAAAATGCTCGTGATTATTGGGCATGACACGTAGAAGTGGTTTAGAAAATATAAAGGTTCCTTTTTTAATTTATAGAGGATTTTTTAAAAGAAATGTTATGAAACTTTAAATTGATTCTCTAGAGGTAAGGCGCAAATATTGTTGGAGGAAGATTGAAAGGTAATTAACTCATATTTATTAAGATCATTTATTTACTTCGTTTGTAATAAAAGAGTACAATACATTTTATACTTTATTTGATAAATAATTTTAATTATTGCTAACATCACTTATATTTATATATATATAAAAAAAAAACGAACATTTATAAATTCAGGAATACTAGTATAACCTGTTTCATAAAATTAACAGAAGAAAAAAAAAATACATCTGAATCTTAACATTGAATATGAAATCTCAACAATGGCATTGGTGTATGTGATGGCATGGTTTTTAGTTTTAATATCACTTTTGTTTAATTTTTCTACATTTTTCATGAAACTTAACAAGGATACTTAGAGGATAGGGCATTATAGTTGTATGCACGGGAAGCGTTATTGAAGGAGGAGAAGTAGATTATGTAACTTTAGGTAATAATCTGAAATTTCGTGTTAATTTTTTATAGAACTATGCTCCCATCCAATGAAAATTGTGCCAATTCATTTGTTTACATCAGATTTTTTACTTTTATTTGCCATATATTCATTTCTCCTACTCCTTCGATAACGTACAATAAAGAATTACGTCCTATCAATTCCTCTTAATCATCCTTGATAATTAGCGATTGCAGCGCTGTAACGGCCAAATTTGAACTAATGGAGATGTGCGAGATGATTCTAACTTGTATGCAAGAGAAAATGATAATCACGTATTTTGTTGCTTCTTAATGACATACAGTACAATAAATTATCAGGTGTAATGTTTATCTATCTTATAAATAAAAGATAAAGAAGAAGTGAATAACACATTTGCTACCAGCTGGCATATTGCTTAGGAAGAATTGCCCATAGTGTGATGTATTTTGAGTACCTTCAGCAATTTGCAATATAATGAGCAAACTTATTAAAAGAGAAATTTATTGTGTGAACATGACCTTTTTTATTATATCTTCAATGATTGATGAATGATTGATCGTAAAGAAAGTAAATAAATTAAGCCATCATGCGGTAACTGGAGAATCGGAATCGGAAATATTTTTAAAAACATTTTCATAACCATATTTACCAATATAACTTTTTCTAGGTTCTGCGATAAACGGTTACTGAGATATGGTAATTGATATTAATAAACCATGGTACAAATCTATTATTTTTTTTCAAATTCTGAGTCAATGCTGAAGATACCCTTCATTGTTACAACCTATATGGTATAAAAATTGTAGCACGGTTTACAATCAAATAAATATAAACCTTTAGAAAATATGTATCTCAGAAAGAATTATACTTTGCATCCATACAGCATCTTTCAAATTTCGCGGTCGATTTGAATTGGTATTTTTGTATGTAATGTATGTAATTATCTAACATGTTACTATTACCGTCCTAAATTGTTCACGAAATTTTAAAAATACTGTGTGGAATGCAGAACGAAATACCTTTCTTTATAGTTTGCCTATTACGAAATTGTATAGTTTATAACTTTAAATTACGGTACGTTTTACACAACACATAAAATAAAAGGTAGGTTCTTATAACGAAAATAAATTAACAGTGTATAATAATATATGCAGTATATGTACATTCAATAGAAAAAGAGCTTATAACGAGTCAAAACACATTCAAGAAAATATATTTTATTTGGGAAATCACTCATTTAATTGAATGCGCGTTTATTTATTAATTTTTTATTAACTATTTAATGTTTTTAAGAGTTCATTTTAAGTTCATATTAAATTATTCATCGATCACAATATATTAATAATAGAACACTCACTATATAGTGTCCGAATTTTGGCTGAGCAACTAAACAGTATCAAATAGTTAGTTCCCAAACTATACACCGTAGCGCTTTCGAAGATCATTAGAGAAATGAGAACCACTAGAATAATAATAAAAAAAAACTTTTAATGCAGATTTCTTTATTCTCCTTTAACAATCACCACCAAACCGTTTTCAATTAATTCTCAACAAAAGCACTTCTAACTATACGGATAGTTTGATTCGTTAGCGAAGATCAAAATGTTTATTAACTTCGTTGTTAGCTAGCCTATCCAAACTGTCCGTCATTCCGTCAGGCGCAATATCGGTTAGGGACAGATTTGTCATACTTGAAACCGGTAGATCGCCAGTGCTGATATTGATCTGCTTGAAACTATCCATATCGTACAAAGTAGCTCCCGTATCTGGTACTAGTGTAATATTCGGTATGTTCGGCATATTATGCGTATTCGATAGAAGTGGTTGATTCGACAACGCGCCCATGTTGTAGGAAGTCGATGGACCAGGCCATATATCACTGAATGGTGGTATTTGCTGACCGGGTTGAGATGCACACGTGGGGGGTATATTAGGGGTGAAGGACATCTGAGGAGGTATATACGGTGGTTGATACGATGGATCTATAAGGAATGGGGGAGATCTCGACATATCTGAAAGAAACCATAAAAATTCAAATCATTTATGAGGATAATACTATAACAATTTGCACATCATGTTTCCGAGCTAATTTTATTGTTTATGTGTCTATATACAATTCGCTGTGCGCTTAAAGCTACAATCGACACAAAATAAAATACTTAACAAAGTACATTTGTCTATGCTTTTAAAAAGAAACACTAAAGAGCTATAATAATTTTAGAATTGATTCTTTGTAGTCGCAGTAGCTTTGTTACGAAATAACACGTTGTTGCTTGAACCACAAGTTTGTGTGTATTCTGCAGATTTATTGATGCTAATGATTTCAAGAAAATGCTTAAAGCATATAAAGTAATTGAGGAGACATTACAATGAAAACAGCAATTCGGATATGGACATCGAAAACTTGAAATAAAATAATGTAGGACATAAATGGAAAATTTTTAAAATACGTAAATTAAAAGAACTGAAAATGTGGAGACTGCGCTTTTGATCAAGTACAAACTTACGATTGGTTTAAACGTTTTACAAATGGTCGAACATCAGTTGATAACATCAAGTCCTTACCGATCTGCTTTTGTGATTTTGATGAGATTATCCACAAAAAGTTCATACCTCCTGGTCAGACGAATATTGCAGGTCGATCGTGACGTCCTAAGTCGGCTAAGGAAGGATATGAGAAGGAAACTTCCAGTGAAATGGGGCTGGAACGGCTGGATTTTCTACCAAGATAATACGATGTCACATAACACTTTCATCGCACGGCAATTTTTGGCAAAAACGATATGGCTGTTGTTCCTCATCGCCTGTCTTAGCTCCTTACGACTTTTTCCTTATTCCAAAGATGAAATTCAAGTTGAAGGGGCGAGGAATCGACAGGATAGAAGAGGTTGAAGCGAAATCGCGGATGGTGCTGGACACATTAACAAAATAGGACTCCCAAAATTCATTTCTTTCGTGACAGAGGCGCTAGGATCGGTGTTTGCACTCCCAATAAAAGTATAGGCAGGTGACGTCGGTGGTTATATTGAGAAAAGAAGCAGTGGTTCCCTTTTCAAAGTGTACTTTCCCTGATAAAAAAAAACTTTTATACGTTCTATATCTCAAGTTTCATGAAAATTTAAATTTGACATCTAGGAATATTTCTTCGTAGTTTAGCTTGGAAATACGATGCGTAATTGTTCTTTTTTTGTTTGCAGGATTATAATCAGTGGGATGGTGATTTCAACTTCCGTATGCAGTATAATAACATTTAATAGTAGTAAGTATCCCTTTCTATCACAACAAGGACTGTGGGATAATATGGTAAACAACACTCCGCACCACACAAGTTTAATTAATTAGTTCGCAACAGCTATTTCGAGGATGCGTGGATTCCCATCATCAACCGTATGGCCAAATGTGGGAAAAAACTTCTCGAGAAAAAAATTATTTACAAGTATCTACTTTTGTCTCCTATACACCTTAAAACTAAAATATGCGAAGAATATGGAAAAACAGACCAAAGGGTGTCTTGTCCTTGTAACACGAAACGAGAGATGTGTCCACCTCACCCTATTAAATCAAAAAGACGGGAGTAAGAAAGCGGTCCTGTTCCGTCTATTTATCGAATTTGTCTTCCTTTTTTTATATAGTTTCGTAAGCGTTCGTGATCAGTTTCAGGTTTTCTATTTTGATGTGAAGCCTATTGTGCTACACTTGACCATTCTATTCTACCGTAAATGTAATATACTCATTGAATCTGGCGTCCATCGCTTTTGAACAATATAGGCTTTATGGCAGCCGTTATATGCAATTTTATAAATTCACTCTCGTTCCTTTCGGATTGCCAAGAAGGTTTCTGAATCTACTTCGCGAACTGAAACATATGTTCACATCTTGATTCCTAAAAATGCTACTTTTCGATATGCTGTAGAAGGGAAATTTCAAAAATTTCTTATTGCGGGTTTCTGTTGGGATGAAGATCATAGAATTTCATACATAATAAGAATGCGATCGACATCTATAGAAGAGTATCTTATCTAGTTTTTTTAATCATGCTAAAGAATTTTTTCTTAATTCCTTATAAGGTTTTGATGATCGTTGACGAGGTTGGAATAATCCAGCTTGTCCAAAACTCTTTCGGACTAATTAGGTAATTAAACTTGTGTGGCGTGGAGTGCGCGACACCTGAGTGTTTATTGAAGGATTATTTTTTTTTTTGTAATAAATTGTAATAAATTTTACAAATTCCTAAATAAAGAGTCCTACACAAGAATGTATACTGCATACGGAGGTTGTATTGTAGAACATTTGATATGCAATTCTACCGCTATCGTAGCACCAATAGTAACAACGTTAGCAGTAGGATCAAACTGGATAGAATCTAAATATGATAATACTGTACCCGGTTCATCTTTGACACTTGGCTGCAATGGTGAACATATGTTGAGAGGCGTCCTGTACATATCGGGCATTGGATCTGTAATTATAGAAATCATTTGCATGTAGTTTACATTAACTCTAACGTTTAATATTAGTTGGAAATAGAGGTCGAGAATATAAAATGTTGATTTGTAACGAGATATTTAGATTAATAAGATATTTTTATATTAACGACATCTCTAGATTTATCTATTTATGTGATAGCATGCATTTAATAGGCACAAATTAAAAAAAAAACTAGGGTAAATGAAAATGTGAATGAAAACTACTCAAACAACGTTAATTATAACAACCACAACTAAAATTAAAGAAATTACACAATTTTTTTAATAGTGCTAATGTATATGATTCTAATGTTATTATTATTGAAGAATGTTATTAGGATCATTCGAATCATATATCTTTTTTAAAAAATTAATTTGAAAGCAAAACAATCATGCACTTTTAATTAAAAATAAAACTAAAAAAAGAATATCGAAAATACACACAAAATATTTTTCATTATATGTACCTGGGCATTTCAGATGTTCTCTTATAGGTTGCTGTCGTAAAGTAATAAAAAGGGGAGATTGATTTGAAAGATCCAACAGATAAAAAGATAAGATAAGAAAATGATTTGTATATTTAATAAAAGCTTGAGATACAAATCGTATGGTTTTTACAAAGTCCAACAGTATTAATGTATATTATAATATAAACTCTCCGTCTTTTGAAAAAAAAAAACAATCATCATTCAAAATTCGTCAATTGAAAAGAGAAAAAAAGTAAAAATACGTCAATAAATATACAATAGTAATATCAAAATAGCAATCGTAACAAAAATTCAATTGGTATGAATATAATCTTAGAAACTACGCAAACGTTCTTATAAAGGGAATAAGATTATCAAGAAATGGGACATAACCAATTCGCAACACATTCAATAGACTTTTTTTATATATAATAGAATGTACCATAACAATGCACTTTAATAATAAGTAAATAAGTAATGCAAAAAATGCATGTAGGCTATGCTTTCATTTTGTGTTTATTTATAACTATATAACTTCAGTGAATGTGGTTCATTATCGCACAATAGTAGAAAGTATGATCTGTAAAACGAACACAATGTCTAATGTACCTATTTGTTAGTTTTTATTAAACATCAATGTTTGTTTTGTTATATAAAAGTGTATATCTTACAAGACAAACAATTTAATCAGAATGTGTACAGCCACCGAAATAGTATTCATATAACACGCAATAATATCTATCCAATTTAATTTTATGTGTTAAGAGGCTTAGATACATATGCCTGGTTGCATAAATTTTAATTGTACTAAAAAAGTTTGTTGGTTTTTCTTGGAAGTCGTTAAAAATGTACATAATTTCGCCGTATGAACTTGCATTTTGGATTAAGTTTTGAAATATTAGTGCCTTTTATACCCAACCGTACCAAAGTCATACGTCCTTTATTAGTTGATCAAATGCACTTTTCATACGACAAAGACAAACGATGGATGTATGTGATTACTAATGCACGGCCTTTTCATGGATACGTGATTTAGCAAAGTAATTTAACAGTGGGCGCCGTGCAAATTTAATAGATTATTTTTTGATATATTCAGAAGACAAATAATCAGTTGCCGAAACGTTAACAGATTTCATCTTCCCATCTTATTAACAATCTGTTAAATTTAAGAATATATTTCATTGAAAAGGTGGTATAGAAAAATCATTTTCTACTTAATTACCATAATTAGCTAGTCGTCCTAATTTAATGGTCAACAATTGTTGAAATGGAAAACATTGTTAAAATTTCTCTTAAAATGGAGCCAAGAAAACTATTGAAAATCTTGAGTCTAGAATAACTTCAGATAGACAAATTTAATAAAATGTCTCACACATTTTTAGTCTGTTCCCTACATTATGGAAACGCAGTAAATGGTGATATCACACGGGGTAGCGTTACGAATTTAAAAGAAAACCAAACGGGTATGAATACTTTTTTGGTTTCTGTACACCAAACCCTTCACCGTAAATAATACATAGTACAGAATGTAAAAAATCCACTTACTATTGCTCATTTGCTCACGCAATTCTAACAATTTCCTTTTATTTTGGCTACCTTCAATAGGATCATTTGCTCTACGCTTACCTCCTGCGTAAAAAAAATGAAACATTTAAATTCGCTTTTATATTCAAGTACAACTAAACAGCATAAAATTATCGACAATATTTAACAGAACAATTAACAGAGCTGCAAAAATTAGAAACAAAAACAACTATAAAAAAGACAAAATAGAAATACAAAGCACAACTTTTCGAGACGCTTTTTTCTTGACAGACTTCGTATTTCTATTTGTTTTAACAATCATACATATGTATACAAAATCTGCTCTATCAATATCAAAATTTATAGTCTCCAAATGCTTCGTCTATTTACACTGACTTAAATAGAATATCTGAAAATTTCTATGACCTTTCAATTATTGACGATAAGGTAAAATGCGGTATTTGCTTGTCAAGTTTTATTCGTCGTTAATTTTGCCTGTAATTCTGCCTCCGTGAATATTTTCCCACCCTCAACAGGTGCATAATAACAAGAAGTTTCGTCGAATTCACTTTGTGTTGCATGAGGAGCTAATGTCGTGTACAAAGCATAATGTTCCGCTTCCGTTAGATCGAGATTTAAGTCGTAGGAGCCTGATAAAATGTTCTCATTCGCAGTATTGATCTTATTCTGATTCAGATCATCTGCACTTTGTACCGGATCCTTTAAAGGTATATGAACACTCGAGGACGAATGCTGGGATATATTACTTGCCGAACGGTTCAAATTATTTGTTGTCAGTAATGAATTAGAGTTAACCAATGAATTGCGAGCTGTCGGGGTGGTTTCTCGTGATGTATTCGTGCTTTTGCTCAAATAAGACATCAAGCCTGATAAGAATTTACGTTTCTTAGGCTTCGGTAAAGTCGAACAAGGTGTTGGGGGCAAATCTTTTAAGGGAGGATTTAAATCGCTTTGAGATTTAGGGCGAGTGATGCTGAAACTTTGGGAACGAGGTGGAAGTGTTAAATCGATCTTATCCGTAAGCAAAGTTTGAGATAGATTCAAATTTTGATTTAGTGAAACGTTTGAGCTAGGATCGTTAATATCAGTTACTTTAGTCGAATAGGTTTTCTGATTATCGAACTTTTTGGCACGTTTTGGCGGGAGTGGCGGTAATTTTTCTTCTTCAGCAGGTTTGGGAATAACACTAATTACGGGACTTTGCGCAACGACAACGTCTTCATATTTTCCTACATCGGCAGTCGTGATATCGATGGGATTTTTGAATGCAAGCTGCAAACTTGTATAACTCTTAGTATCATCGAAATTGTTATTATCAGGTTCAGCAACCTGTATAATTTTATCGTCATTCATCGATTCTAAAAGGTGTTTCTTTGTTTGTGCGTAAAGTTCATCTAATTCCGCTACCTCATCCGCCAATTTATCAATTTCTTTCTGCTCGATTATACTTTCATCCATCTTACTAGTTACTTTAGGACTTTTGTCAATGCCGTTTATCGTTTGGGTTTCTACCGAGACAACATTGCTGGGGGTCGCCGCTGCTTGTTTGGACAAGTCTTGCAAAAGGGCTGTTGTTCGTTTCGAGGGGAACTGCGTATCTTTCGCGAGTATCTCACTAAATATATCATAGTTTCGTTTCTTAGCAATTGGTCGTAGGGACCAGATCGAAGGCCTACCTAGTGAAACCATCTGGAATGGTACCGGAGCACTGGTCGCGTTGTCGGACGGTCTTCGAAGTTGAATGAACATCTTAACCGGTTCGATGACGTCCAAAGTCTTGTATTTGGGTGGTCTGAACCAGATCGCAGTCTGCTTATGAACTTGGGACGGTTGAAATTCGCCGAATCCTTCCCATACCACCTCGTTGTTTTTCTCTTCGAAAAACCGTATTTGAATATCTTCCTTGGCTACCTGCAAGGGAAGGTTTCACTATTATAAAAATATTCAACAAATTATAAGGCAATATTAAAGTACTAATGTATAAGTAGAGAAAAAGAATAGTGTGAATACGATGAATAATACAGGAATTCCCATTAATTTCATAATTCAACGTGTTGGTACTATCAGTTTAGCTATTTATCAGTGATTTTTTTTTATAAAATAGCTGCAGAAGTAATCTGTTTGGGTAACAATAATGTAAACAATTGAAATCTGTGCAAACCTCTAGACAATAGATGGAAATGAATTCATCTTACTGCACTTGTTATGATTTTTAAATAAAATATCGCTACTCATTTTGTGTATATTCTGATTGAATATAATTTAGACTTCTTGTTTAAAGAAACAACAAAAACCAGTTTGTAATAAAATATTAAAAAAAAAATGAAGTAGGAGGATTCCCCATTTTTATAGATTCGATTGAAAAAAAGGGAATTATCCTCGATTGATATTTTTAAATTGGGTTTTTCCAAATGTTATCAAATACAAGATGCAGATGTAAAGTACTTTCTGTAATGAATGAATTTATGAAAGTAAATAAATAAAATTTCTGTATTACGCGCTGCACAGTAAGAAATAAGATTATTTCAAAGAAATACATTTACATAGTGCAAAATGCCAACAATATTTTCAAGTGCACAGAAATCCAGATCAATGGTTTAAATCACAATGAATGAAAAGGTACAATATACAAATATTTTGTGCCACCACAAAATTAAACGTACGAGTATTTCTCCCGGATATTTGTATGTGTTTCAAATGGGGGAATACTCCTTGCATAACATTCACCGCATTGTACTAAATAACGTTAGCCTGGACTTTCTGGAAAGCACAACATATTGAAAATCTATAATTAATTTTTTACACGATTTAACTTTTAGTAATAATAGAGGTTATTTTTTCTTTTATGGACAATAACATGCTTAACTAAAAAAAAAGAATGCTAAAATAGCAGTATGGTTCCGAGAGTATTTTAACTCTACCTTGTATCGCTGTTGCTTCAGAGTTAATGCCACAACATTTCGAAACGACGAGCTAGACATTTCTTGACGCTTTCTAGTGCCAAGAAGCACATGCCTGCCATTTAGAAAGCAGCGAAATGCCGTTTTAAGTGACCAATTTTCTCCTTTTAACTATAAAAGTGTCTTTATTCTAAAGTCTCATTTAAAAGTGTTGTTTTAATAGCGTTAAAAGTACTTTTAAGGTAGTTTTAAATGTGTTGACTAAGTGATTCTATTTGCTATAAGAAGCACAAAACGGAAACGGCATATAAATTTAAATCAATCTTACAAAATAAATCAGGCTATAGAAGAAAATGTTAGAGATGAACGATCTACTTTAAAAAAGTATTCCTAAATTACGAATGAAGTTGAGACCAACCAATCAGAAAGGCATATCAGGTGATAATGTACGTCGGATATTGTACCAACGCGGTTACAATAATAATTTAATCTTGTATGAGAAACCCTGCCAAACCTCTGGAATTTGCAAAGGGCTAAGAAGATCATTCCAAAGACTCTAGATTTTCAGCGAGTCGTTGTATTCTCCAAAGAATTTAAGTTTGGCTCCGACGACAGTAGGCAAGTGAGTAACACACCCAACACAGTATCAAGGAATGGTTCCATATTTTTTGGCGGGTTATGTGGCAGTTGGCAGTATCGGAAATTCGAAATTCATTAACGGTACTGCGAACGTTACAAAATATTTTGATATACTTGAAAAATCTGAAAGCTTCAGCTATAAAATTCGGTCTACTAGTCTATTGTTTTCGCAAAGAATTTGTCATTATGTGACTTTTCAAGTGGTAATAATAAAAAAAAATAGATATGCGTATTGCCAAAAATTTGAAAATATATAAGAAAAGGGAAATTACGACATATGTTTTAGAAAATACTTAACATTTTCTGTGAACATTTAAATAAGTGTTTCCTGCCGTTGCCAACATTATACAACGCTTCTCTGAAAAAGGCTTATATTTAAAGTTATAAAATATCACAGGATATACCTATGGCTAAACAGAAGGTGCTGATAAATTAACCATTTGAAGATACTTTACTTAAGTTATCATTAACTTGTTTTAGAGAAATATTGGTTCGCTAATGCTTTAGTACTTATATTTTCTAAATAAATTAAAGAATTTCTGCGGACAGTGGCCAATTTCGAGCGCCACAAACATTAATAAAAAAAGATGTACCTTTTCGCATAGTAGGATAATATCTTTATTGCCACCGTCAACAGGACAAACACAATCGGACAGCTTGACAATAATGAGATCACACATGGCTTTCTTATCATAAATCGGCGTACTAACCACCGGTGGCAGATCTATGTACCTGCCTCGCTGTTCTCCTTGAAGGAAAACTTGGAAGCATAGTCGAACGGCATTCAGATCTATCGACGTTGGTTGACTTCTATGACTGAAACCCGCTGAAATAAAAAAAAAACAATTAAATTTCGTAGTTTTATCACGCCTTAAGCTTTGGGTACTTTTTCTTTTCCACAAGTGATTCATACTGTTATTTCATTCAGTAATCCTGAGTACTTTGTTAATGTTTAACAATTATCAATGAATCATAATGTTGTTAGGTGACCATTTTTGTAGCTGAATTTCTTTATATATACATTATCCAACTTGCTTTGAAAAATTTTACAAGTACATACATTGAAATAATGTCTTTGTCCGTTTAGCAAGTTAATGTTAATTGGAAGCTGGTATATTTGTAAGAAATACCGTTATATATCAGTCGTAATTCTTAGAAAACATTCTCAACACGACACTGCCTCCTATACAGCAATGCAACCATTGTTGTGGTCACATTTATAACTTGTTTGTGATTAAATATTAAATAAAATAAAACTTTCCATCAACCTATTTGCAAAAAGAATTTAAAGTAATTCTGGAAACTGCAATGCTCCCACTTAATCTTGAAAATTACGTGAAAGTTACTGGCTTGTAATTTAAAACACACTTCATTAATATAATCTTGCGACATGAACTTGCAATAAATTACTTTACGTAGTTTGTAAGATGAAATAAAAATACTGAATTTTATTTGTTCCTTGAAAAGTTAAAAAAATAGGATCGCCTATCTAAATATCGTGTGACGCTTATTGCTGTTTTGCTGTTGGCGTGCATTTTTAATGCCAGAATCAGTTCAAGGAATCTGAACACTTATCAATTCGGGAAAAAGTATTCTATTGATTTGGCGTGATTATGTAAGTGGATTAAGATTAGTTTTTATGTTAAGTATGTTATATAGGAAATTCATTAAATAATGATTTTAAAGATATAAAATTTAACACTAAATATATGGAACCCATACTTGTTAAAGAAAGAAAATTAAATATACAGCGTGTTCCAAGATTGATGTTATACGAGATATGCGGAACTAAAAATTTTTGAACCTCAATTCAATCTATTGGAATTAAGCCCTGCTGGGTTTGAAACTCAATTTTAGTTTTCTTTCTATTTTTTTTTTTTTAATTAACTAATTAATTGACAATTTAGCATAACTATTTTCGTTTCTGGTGAAGTAACTTCTTGGTTCACAATATGGTAAAATGTTACTACAAAAAGTTATTCAAAATGAAAAGTTGTGCAAATTTTCTGAATTTCGTTTCAGGTAAAATGTCCTTCCTGTTCACAATGCGTCAAGGTTTTATCAATAAAGTTGTTCAAAATGATCAAAAACTTGTAAAAAATTCTATTCGTCGAACTTTGTACGAAAAAAATTGTATTTACAACACTAACTTACGAAATATAATAGTATCATTGATCTACAACAAATTTATTAACAGTAATTGCCAGCGTTATCTGCGATATCCGAATTCTTAACTCTTTGTGATCCAACAAGCTCATGTCAATGAAATAAATATTTGTGCACATTCCCAAAGAAAGTGATGCTGACCGAAAGATTATTATTTTGTGTTACCACCCGGGAGAAATGTATTAAAGAACGAAAGATTACAACAAATGGCGTTACTTCCTCTGAAAATTGTCAACTGGTCTACAGAAAATCCAAACTTTCGTATTAATCGTTTTGACATCATGGGACCTCTCTTTATAGAGGGACGGTTAAATCAGAATGGTTGTCTACAGCTACTTGAAAGATTCAGGGAAGAGTACTTACATGAAGTGCCGCTGATAGAAAGACAAGCAACTTATTTCCAGAGACGCGTAGTTGATTGGATGCATTTAGTGTTTGGAAAAAAATGGATAGTTAGAAAAGATCCGATTGTGTAGTCTCCAAAATAGTTCGATCTCATTATGTTAGATTTTTTTTTTAAAGGTTGGCTGAAAGACCTTTATTTTGCTCTCAACCAATACCTAAGAATAGATAAATACTAAAGGAAAAGAAAGAAGAAAAACATATCGAGGAAATTTGGAATAGTTTCACATAATTGAGATATAACAACGACGTGTAGAAAATGGAGGCGGTTATGTTTAATCTAAAAAAAGACGGTTTAATCAAGGTAAGTAGATCTTCCTGAAATCTATAGTACGTATAGAGACATAATTTGTCATTCTGAGCAAGTTTTCTTAGTAAAAGGTTGGCGTATTGTGAAGGGAAAAGCCACTTATCAAAGTAGGCCGATCATTTAAAAAATATGCATGACGTCCTAATTTTTTATCCTGAAAAACTTTTCTTAGTAACATTTTGAGCATATTGCGAACGAAAAAAATATTTTGAGTGAAACGAAAATAGGTTTTGCTCAACAATTAAGGCGTATTTGATTTTAAGAAAAAAAAAACAAAATTCATATTTTCATTTTCACGTTTAAATGCCTAAACATTTGGACAAAAAACGAAGCCTAATCTAAATGTGGTAAGCATTGACTTACTTCTAAAGGGATCGACCCTAATTTCTTCTCTAGTCTTCAGTGCTTCTTCTATATCCTTTTTCTTTACGCATTGTATACCAAGATTCTGGAACGACACCGTCATAGTGTCCTCCGGAACCTGGACAGTGCAGACGCCTTTCTTACATCCTTCCCGACCCACTAGGTGGTGGGGATGAGGCCTGAAACGAACGAGAAAACCATCAATCGTAATCTAACAAACATCTACATAAATGTTAATATAAAAGTAATTTATTTTTACAATATATCTTTTATTATGAATTCTAAGTCACGTGATTATAAAAATAGGCAACCCAAACAGCGCTACTAATATCTGTGTTTAGTTTTGGGCATTGAATTTGAGGAAATTGTATTTGGAATTGCATAGGTCATAATTAGGTACTAAGAGTATTGCAATTTCTCATTTAAATTGACAAGAACGACACGATGTTGAATAAAAGAATGAATGAGAAGTCGCATACTTTCTAAGTTCGAGGGAAGATATTGTACAGCAATACTGAAGCACCAGTCGACACAAAATATTGGACAATTTTATTGCTCAGCTTCTGGATAAGTTCCAAAAGTATTAAATTCATTATAAAGATAAACACGAAGAAGTACTAGCTCGCGTTACGAATATAGTTTTATGTTAAATCAGTGGTTCCTAAACTTATTGATTTTAATTTGCTACAGACCCCTAGGGGTCCATAGGAACCACTTTGGGAGCCACTGATTTGAATGATTACGTTGATCTATTTTTTCGACTATTAAACAGTTATAGGCGAAAATATTAACTCAAACGTTTAATTAAACGTAACCCAGGCTTTTTATCAATGAAAAAGCTGAGAGGAACTCTTTAGTTTCCTTTGACGTGCATGTAGAAACGAATCGTTGGTTGTATTGGCATTCCTGTGATTAATCTGGAACAACTTGCTTTGTAACAGGTTCAGAAAAGAATGAAGGAATATCCTGAAATAGTGCAGAATTTACTTTTGAAAGGCAGTATCTATTTATCAAAAGAGTTTGGAAGAAAGAAGATCTTCGAGTAAACAAAGCACAACAACAATATTTTGCTGATTCATTCAAGTTTTATATTAGAAAGAATGTTAATCACGTGGATAGCAGTGATTACCTTGAATAAATATTTTTTTTACGCTGATAATAATCACTTCTAAACCATATAGAAGCTCGGAATCTAACCGAACAACCGATCTCTCGTACGTAAATTTATGCGTTAATGTTAGAATTTAAAGGAAATTACGAAAGGAGAACAATTACCTGTATGAATATGACTGATGGCCTCCATTTGTCATAACTGATAATTACATGTGTAATACATAGGCGTGTTTAATTGTTTTAATGCGATCAATATCAATTTCACATCAATCTAACTATTAACGGATCATAACACAACATGGTCGCTGAAGTGGATAACCTTGGTTGGTGTAAAGTTGTAAAGTATAGTAAATTTAGCATATGTTTTTCGTCGTAGAATAACTGTGAAAATGTTCGTGTTTGACATAGATATTATCCAAAACAAATTTCGTCGGATTCTTATGCGACATACGATTATTTTTAGAGGCGTATATTCAAATGAAAGAATTTTCTGCTAGTTTCTAATAGCTAGTTATGTTTGTCCATCTACGTACTTTAATGTAACGCAGCATTATATATACATATATAATCAAAAGTTTATCTACCGTTAGGTGTAAAGGCAGTTAATTATCCAGTCTTTATCCACTAATTTTCTCCACTAATTTCTCTCCTTTGCCAACTTGCTCGCTTCGTTCCATCACCTGCAGTTTAGTGTATCCTTTATTGCATTATTCCAGGTTTTCTTGGGTCTCCCTTGCTCTTTTCGTCATCAGTCTCGTCTCCCATATAGCTTCAACGAATCTTCATTCTTATGACTAAATGACCAAACCAATTCGGCTGCCGCTAGTCGATCGTCTCTGTTTCCCTAGACTGCTCGTTGCTTGTTGGGAAGCGACGCATCCTTCCATTTTTGGGAATAGTAAAGGCACGTGGCGGTAAGTCTTTGTGTCATCTTTTACGCACGTGGATTGATTCGAATTTAAGCTCATACCCTTTTGTGTGTTTTAGGTTCTTTTCTTTTCTGTTCTCTACTTTTCTTTCCTTGTTACCTAGTTTTCTTCTATCTTCGCTGCTTTGGACGATTTCTAATTTCCTGTTTGGCACACTACCCACCTGGTGTTCTACCTTGGTTGTCCACCGTGAATATTGAGGCCATCCGAGTCGCTGAGGGATAAGTAATAACGAATCGCAGTCCTACGTTTACGTTTTTTTTCGTGTTGCTCATTTTCGTTTATTTCGCCTTATCTAAACCATTTTCTTTTTTTAGTTAACCGTTTGAGTTATGAAAACTGTAAGCTTTCTTTCAACAAACCTGATAACTTATTCACCTTGGATTCTGATTAATTTTATCCTGAATATGGATAGTTTTGTTGCCGTGGTGGTATTTATTGTTTTCATATTAGTTTGTTTTAATGAATATTCAGATTACACCTGATATTATTATTTATTTATTTGCGTTCTGGCTTGCCCCCTTATTACTTTTTAACTTTACGCTTCTCGGTTCTTGTGCAGTATTTGAAACCGAGTGGCGCCTTTTCTACATCTGACCAAACCACCCACATCAGTTAGTTGGGTCACAATAAGCGAGTTGCACATGGTAAATCAGACTAGGCGGACTCAGATCAAGTTGAAATATATTTTTCCCTTAAGTTACGTTGTTATAAGAAATTGGCGTGATAAACTCTGAAAATATTGGTTTCAGTTTTTGATACTTAACGGCATCCCATAGTCCGTGTCCGCCAATATCGTAACACCCTGTATACCTTGGTATAGCATTATAGGGGCCATCTTCCACATTTTTGATTAAATTCATTAATATTTTTATTTATGTATCCATCGATGATTATTTAAACTATCAGAGAATATTTTAAATAAAAAATCTTTTATAAACAGCCACTCTTTTTCCACTCAAGTGTAAGTTCATGTATACACCAGATTTACTCGCATTTGTTGTTTGTGCCGAGTGTTAATTTTGTTTGCTCTTGGCTCTGAATCTCGCGAATCAGTTTGAAAGTTGATAGCCAATTGTCTGAAAAGGGTCAAAGGTTCTAACACACTTCTGTCTGTTATTATTCTGTACGAATAGTAAAAAAATAGGTAGAGTTGTTTACGTTCATTTTCTTTCAAATTTTCACAAACCATGCGCGACTACTGGCGGGTTGAAGGAGGTAATTTTAAATATTTATACAACTTTTTATGTTATTATGTATTATTTATTGAAATAAAGTTAAAAAGACATCATAAGAAGTTAATGATTTTGCGCCATAAAGCAAGTATTTGAGCCCATCAAAATAAGCTGACACTAATTATAATACTATATTTAGATTTAAAGTAGCATACTTAACTTGCTAATAATTAATTTAATGTGCATAGGCAATTTGCAGGCCATATAACAATCATAAACAGCTTTACTACAATCGTAAAGTCTTTATCTTACTTCCTCTTTGTTGCACGCAAGGGTATTTGATATTGTATTAGCGTAAGCAGAGATATTGTAGTCATTAGACTCATTCTCATTAGTCATTTAAACATAGAATATTTTGGTCTCAGTAGTACAGTGAAATTTCATACCTAAAACTCTAAATTAAACTAAATTATATTCTTGAGAATTGCAAATTTTTCTATCGATTTCCATGCATTTAATAATAAAATCTTATGGATTAAATTAATATTCATGTAAACACTACATAAAAAGCAGAAAGGAATTTGTAATAGTTCGAATAGCGCCATGTTTCGGACTTGAATTGTTATAGCATAGCTTCTGTGATTCATCGCCTATCAAGATGTCTCGAAAAGATAATTAATATTGGTATAAATTTGCGTAAACAGGAAAAAATAAATTTTGGTCAACGTTACACCTAACGCTTCTACATTTCACAAAAACACCGAATAATTATAACACGTTACAGGTTTAAATAAAGAATTCGCCGAAGGAATTTTCATTCCACAGCTGTTTGGGCAGTGATCCAATTTTAAAAAGCACCAACCACAACGATTGACAAAGTTCTTATCGTATGTACAACAAAATCTCATTCAAATGAAACGTTGTTTACAGCATTGTGAGGTAAAGCAGAAGTCTTTGAATGAGTTGCAAAAAAGAATAAGAATACGTAGTAGTTATGCTGATTATTAGGAATGCGTACATTTAGATCATATATACCCAATGGGGGGCGATTCTTGCTACACGTTGTATCGCTGCTGTGAGATTGACGATTGATGGTGGTCGATCGGGCTACGACTTTTATAAGGTTAGAGGACTCGGATAGGAGATTTTCACTAAAAATGTAACACGTAACCATCGTCCCTATTGAGATTGTTGGAACGTTTGATAGATTCAAATTTGGTATCGTTAAATAAAATCTGGTAGCCGTCTACTGCTACTGATGGTGCTTCAGCAATGACATGAAACCCTTATGACGGTTTCATCAAGAACTATCTAGGCTTCTTACGACTTTCCAGTTCACACCCAAAGTTAGCAGCTTTAGGATTCCAGAAGAAATTCTTTTAAATCCGCAGCTTCATTTTCAATTTACGTACAATTTCGTAATGCTCAAGTAACGCAAAAAGCTATCATGAAGTTTTTTTTAATACGTCATGAAAATCGTTTTGAAGATCGTATAATACTAAAACTAACTGCTACTATTTATATAAAAGTTCTACATACCTATATGGTTCATCTTTCGTTACACAGGAAACGACCACGATTGCCTTTCCTTTATATCCAGTTATCTTGATGGTGGGAAAAGTCTTGTTCTCAGGGGAGCTATTAGCTCCGGGAATGGAGCCTGCCGATCTTCCTTCACATGGGTATCGAAATCGCAATTGCTTTTGAGCAGGTTCCTCCACTATGACGCATCTTGGTCTAGGATGGTGGTCAACTCCGTTATACATGGTCTCTTCTTGTAATGTTGGCTGGTTGGGATAGTCAGGATCAGTACTGATGACCTCAACTGCAAAAAAAAGAGTGGCTCAATTACAGAATTAGGATAAAAACTTGCCAGAAAGAGAAACCGTTGCTTGTACACGGTAAAAATATTTTTCTTT
The DNA here is from genome assembly GCA_902654985.2 of Oryctes borbonicus. Taxonomy (NCBI): domain Eukaryota; kingdom Metazoa; phylum Arthropoda; class Insecta; order Coleoptera; family Scarabaeidae; genus Oryctes; species Oryctes borbonicus. Next base: position 1,999,944 of record LR736896.1, on the reverse strand, counting down.
TCATCCGACAAAGGATAAATTGGCTTAATAAATGCTATTTACTGAAAGCGATATGACAGAGCTACCTACAAGGCATCTTAATAAATTGACAACAATAAAGACCTCTGTGATAAATTGTTGCTTCATTCATTTGTTGGTATAAGAGATCAAATAATGTAATAGGCATCAATAAAACTATTGTAGTGATCATGCATGGTTTGCATGCATAACATTATATATAAATATAAACGTTTACTACTTTTTTGTAATTCAACCGGATACATGATCAACATTTGAAGTGATATTGTATCTTGTTATCACCTTTTCTAGCCTTCAGACTTTTCAGTAGATTTGTAATTGGGATATGTTTGTTGTATTTATAGATTATTTCCGAGCAAGTTTGCTTACTGATACGTATTATTACCTAGAAATGTATACGAAAGTTTTTATTTTGTTGCTTAAGTTTACTATTAAAACATGAAAATTCTGTCCAAATTTTCCTCTACTACTACTTTTCGACTGTATAAAAATATCAATTAGAACGATAAGATTTATATGTAAATATTATTTCGATCATAGCCAAATATAAGGATTACACAATACACGTCACAATACAGGACAAGGTTTATTAAAGACTATAACTATAAATACTACGGTAGTTTTCAGCATAACCCCAATTCGTGAATTTTTCCCTCGGAGTCCCCTGTGTGAGACGGTACGTTGTTTTGGTGGAATTAAACTTTCTCTTTCTTCTATTGCGGTTGTTTTACCACAATTTTTGCCTTTCACTTTGTCAAATAATGATGCGTAGTGTACTCCTGTTATTGCTTTTCCGTTTTTAAGTTAGTCGATTAACACAACCCCGTGACTATCTCAGAAAACAATCGCTATCACATTCCTGACCTTTTTTGGAGCCGATCCATCCTTTGAAGTTCACTGTTTCGACTGTTAGTTGGCTTTAGGAATGTACCGGTGAATCTAAGTTTCGTCTGCAGTTACTAACTGACGCCAAAACTCTTATTTCATTTAAATTACTTCATCAGGACTTTGGAAAGTTTTCGGTCCAGAGTGAGCCGACGCGATACCCAACGAGGGGTTAACTTTTTTAATTTGATGGTCGTTTAGCATCATTTCAGCATGTATCTAGCATCTGGCACGGCCTCAGCTGCTAAGAATTTCACTGTGGCAAATGATAGTGCAGGATCTCCGTAAACAGCAAGAATCTAATGTCGGCTCGATATTCGATCCTTTCCCACTGTTACAGAAACACTATTTATGGCGAGTAACGCCATCTTCATGTTGAGGCTTGAAACTTTTCAGGCTACCCTGGTACGTAGCGTGGGAGGATTATTAACTTTGTTAGAGTAGGATAAAGGATACTAACATGTTTTCCAACGACTTCTTTTAAGATCAGTAGAAATTGGCAATTTTCATGGAAAACCTTTACGCCATTTATATTCGATATTTTTTCTGTCACCACTTCTGAAAGACTCACTTATAACTTCATTAATCCGAACAAACAGGTACACACAATGAAAATGTACACTATCAGCACTATCAGGGTTGAAACGTGTAACTCAAACCGTGGCGAAAAACCTAGGACCTTATATGAAAAATATATTGTACATAAGATACCAATCAGCACCATATCTTATGTTAACTTTTTCACGTTTATTGAAACTATAGCACCATTAAAACAATCATTGTTACAGATATTGTTGCCCGATCTAGATTAGTTCTTAGACTCCTAATGCGTAGAAATTCCACTGGTTTGTCGAAATTTCAGGCGCAATTGCATGAAGCATTATCTAGGGTGCACTATAGTCTACCATAAAAGACTATGCTTTTGGACAAAATTAAAATTTTTCATTAAGTTTGTTGTTTTATAATTCAGCTGTTAGAACTTATGTGTGGTTTTCCGCTTACACAGCCTAGTTATAATAAAGTAGACGGAATATGCTACTGTGAGACGTTATTAATTACTTGTCTGAAACTCGAACGAATCTTGTGTCGGTGTGTGCTGTTCTCTCAGAAATAATCGTTGAAAGTAGTGCAGTTATGGATATTAATGCAAAGGGTAAGTTTCTGCAATTTTTTACATAGATATATAAGAATATGCTAATTCGCGTAGTTATCTATAAATAGAGCAATTTAAGGCTCAAGAAAGCTTTTAAAAAAATGTTAGCACGCCATTTATAGCTTGATCTTTTATCTACCAGTTTCTTATAAATTTATCAGCGTCGAACTGTGTTTTACAGAACTATACATTTTTTAAAGATATCTACATCATTAAAAATGAAGTCCTCTTTTAAATATGGCTTAATTATTGGTTGAAAGCTTAGCATTCCATACATTTTAAATCAGATAGAGAACTAATAATTTTGCTTTGAAAATTTTAGATTAAACATAGGCAAAACTCAGGCCGCCGAAATTGTATAACACAAGGACAGCATTCATAGGGAGTGGCAATCAGGTGAAAATTTGGATTAAAGAAGCAGAAAACTAAAGGCAGACCCAGCACAGATTGATAAAGTAAGCTTCCGAGCAGTTCATTCGTGCTAGACGCTAGCGTATTCTCAGTCAGCACCACTAATAAAAGCCAAGGCCAAAGAGATAGCTATAGAACTACAGAAAAGTTTAACGTATCTGACGGGTGGCTGCGGAAGGGAACCTCAAAAAAAATATTAAAATCATTTTGCTGACCCCCTAGCACGACATCTGTTTGTCAGCCCATGAACCAAGGTATACAGCATTTAATTTTTTTTTACCGTAATTTGATTCTAAAACGTATTCTTTTAAAAATGGATATCTCCTCTGCCTCAGAACTTTCAAAATCACTTAACGTTTTAGAGGCTCTTCATTTAATTAGAAAAGCCATGGTTACTCCAGAGACCATTCAAAATTACTATTCCAAACCAGGTTTTAAAAATTCTTAAGTTCGAGAGAAGGTAACTTTAGACGTAGGATTTGATGCAGAAGACGATTTGCTGTCGACAATCTTGGCCGAGTTTTGCGGAAACTTTGATATCACCCAAGATGGAAACCAATACGATTTCATTAATTTGGATGAAAAAGTGCTTACAGAGGAACTGTTGTTGTAGTGTTAGAGTAAGCAGCGAAAATGAGACTACATACCGGAATTCTCTGTGGCTACGGTAAATTAGTCCATAGGTTTTGTAGGAATTTGGCAGAAGTTGTATTATACAACTAGCGAAAGAGAAAGACGGGTCGTTAATAGAATTAGATGCCAGTAACGGTATTCTTTCAATATTGCATAGATCGTTAAATGATTCTTGCTGTTTATAAGTAACAATATTGGCAAAATCGTCAATAAGTTGGAGAAATACTAGGACTGTGAGATTGAAACCTTATGCGATTACAGAGATTATAACCTGGTTAGATAAATGAAATATCTATACCATGGGTATGGAGAGCAGTAAGTTAGTAAGTAGGTCTCATTTAGTTAGAGACGATATTTCTAGCATGACCTACCTCCGGTATAGTCTTGCTGTTTAGAATACTTCTTTTTGCCTCTGAGAGGGCAAACATACTCAACAATCATGTGTAATGAATCATACTAAATTTTCTTGGCGAAAACAAAACTTTCACTCACCAAAATGTATGGAATTTCATCGAACCAATGGTCCACTAGTATCCACATCTCCCAATGAATTTAAAGAAACTCTAGAGGCGTGTCTATAATGAACCTTTTTTGTAGCCTACTGTAAAGTTTGTAACCTACTGTAAAGCTTCACTGCCAAATTGTTGGTACTAAATTGACTATGTTGCATCCGGTAGTGTGGGTAAGTAAGTAAGTTGCTGATAAGTTGAAGACTCAGGAACTTTATGGGTATTTTTTGTTCATGTTTAGCCCCTTCTTTGAAAGTTTTCGTTGTTTCGTTTGCATTAGGGTCAGGTCAGAGGTGGAGCAACACACCATTAAGTAGTTTTTTGTATTATTTTTTAAAGTAACAGTAAAGTTGTGAAATAATCATCTTGTTTCTGAAATTCCTTTCGACAAATTGAAGTTACCATCCATCAGTGAAAGTGAACAATTTGTGGCATTCCAAATGGAACAAAACGAATTGTAACCGCAGCATGTGGATTAAGGAAATAAAGCAATTTAATACGATGAAAGTATTTCAAGCGATAATGTCGTAGTACGCACATTCCGCTCTTGTTTTGCTTCTTTCGAAACAGAAGACGAGCTTTGAATTGCGGTCGGCCGAAACGACGAGGCCAAAATATTTCTATTTTAAAGCGGCCGCAATAAACCTTGTTTGCAATTGCGTCTTAGTTACAACTTACGATCGTAAATGATATATATTTTTATTAGCTATGGTTACTTTGCTTCAAATCAAAAAAAAAAGAAAATAAAAAAGAACTACTTACTGACATCCCCTATATCGATATCGTCTTTGTAAGGCGGTTCAAAATCGTCTATAGAAAAAGAAAAGTGCGTTTATAGTAATGCAATTATATACAAATAAATAGATTCAGTTATGCATACAAATTGTTACTGTTAAGCTTGGCAAAAATCTTTCGCTTTAAGAACTGTATTAGACATTAAAATATCATTTTTACGGACGATTTCTCAAACCAATGTGTGGCACGCAATAATGTTGGCTAAGCTTGAACTTAACAATTTGTATTTAATTAATAAGAAAGAGACATATGAAGCTCCCAAAAATAAAGCAGCATGCTCCATCAGACAAAGACAATATCTAAATAAGTAGGTACTAACAAAAATAAGGCAAAGTGATATTTGTGTCAACCTTAAAGAAGAAAATAGGTACAAATGCAGATTCTTGTTTGTAGAGATAAATTATGAAGAAAAATTAATAACATGGAAGTACAAACTAAGTCAAATGCGAAATAAGTTTGATTTTATCAGCAGGATTTTCGAAATTATGTACACATATAATGGCATTGTTCAAAATAATACAAGCAACCTTATTATTACATGATAAATAGGCATGTAGTAATAAATCTCGATAAATCTAAAATCCAACAAATATTCATTTTTTAGATCCAACAATCTAAGTGACTCCATAATTTTGCACCTCTTATCTGTAGTACCGAATTTAAATCCTTTTGTCTTGAGTTCACCACGATGTAGTAACAGAACACTGCATTTTCTTGTTTTACGTTTTGTCGAATACGGATTTCATTAACTTTTGGGCATACGATATATAAGGACGATATGAGAAATACTTGTATTTGGGTGCAAATGGTACTTTGTATCAAAATCTGTATTACTAACTGTGAGTACCATCCTTTAATCGACGTTTGTCAACATTTCGGGGAGATTCATCCAGTAGTGTTATTTCAAGAACTGAAAGTGAGCAAGTCTGTATTTGCGGAAGCATGGACAAAGAATACCGCTCAATAACTGATTTTTTTTTTGTGAAGGGAAAACGTGTCCAGAAACCAAAGAGAAGTGGATGTAGTTTATAAGGACCGCATACCTTCGATGATCACCATTAGATAGTGGTTTAATGAATTTACGCGTCTGAATATCCGTCTTCGATGAAGGGCGTCCAAGTCGTCTCATTGAGATGACTGTGGACGATATGATCAATAAAGTTTATAATATCGTGTTAGCAGACCAGTAGGTCAAGATTATAGATATTGCTAAAATGGTAAACATCCCAAATGAACGTGTGCAAAACATCCTTCGCAAACAATTGACAATGAGAAAGCTATCGGCGAGATGGGTGCCGCGTCTGTTAAGGATTGATTAAAAACGGAATCACAAGGCAATGTTTGGAGATGTTCAAGCGTAACCGGATTGAGTTTCTGCGACGTTATGTGACTTTAGATGAGACAAGGATGCGTTTCTACTAAATTTGAAAAAAATCTGATAAATAGAGAGAACTGACCATTGTCGTACTCAGTTCTATTCGATTTATTGCACATGTTTTATATCTCGGGCTACAATAATTCTCGTCTATTTGTCCGTATTCCGTATTTTTTCGCACGTCTTAGTTTTAAGGCACGTAGTAAGTGTAAAGAGCTACAAGGAGATTATGTCGAGAAACAAATTTACTAAATGCAAAGCAATTGTGTTATCTTCTTTAACCCAGTTATTTATCATACCGTCTTCGTATTTGTCGCCTGATTGTCTCAACCTGCGTAATGTTTAATTTTCTACACTTGCAATCTTTCTTTTCTGTTAGATATCAAAATCTACAATTTTATATACTGTACTGTAAAGAGGTTATGTAAATGCAGATCTTTTTATGTGTTGTACGCGTTTAGAACTTTTTTTGTACTGAAGTGGCTTAAGAAGTCTTTACTGATATAAGCTTCTTATGGAATTGTTTTTTGATAGTTATCGGATCATGGGAATCGTGTTCCTGCAACATTTACAATTGGTAGTCCTTCAAACTTCAAATGTTGAGATTATTTTTCTGTTACAAATTCATTTAGTTTGTCTAATTGTAAATGTCAACCAGATAGGTATTGGGTTCGACCCTGGTAGATGGACGCTTATGATCCCTTTCTAAAGATGATGTCTTCCTTGTTTTAAGTGTTGTATAATATCGAAAAACCGCTATAGATAAGTAAGATATACATACTTTTAACGAGACTATTGCTAGGAGCTACAGACAATTAATTAAAAATGTGGTAGCTGTTAAATTTTTTGATAATAGTTACAATACTTATGTGCTCATGAGTTTAATTCTTTTATATCATGACGTTCTGTAACTTGTATTCCAAATTCAAAATTTCAAAGAAAAAAAATAAAGCTTCAGTAAAAATTGGTTACATCTGCAATTTCTCGAAGCTTCTACGATTATGTTATACCGAAACGACTGATTGAAACATTCGAATGGATTCCGAGCCAAAAGTTTAGTACGTAGATAATAGTAGATAATATGCCCACCTACCAAATTCTAATGTGGCATAAAATCTTTGCTTACACGCACGGCTTGGAAGTAGCTACGTACTTGGTTCGTGAATGGAATTTTTTCGCGCTAGAAGTATGTAAATAGGAATCTTCTATGTATATATAGTTCAAAGTGTATCCGGAAAGATTTTTTCATTTTTTCTTTTTTAAAGCTTTTGTTATGCACCATTTGGAATGTTCTTTTTAAAATAACCAGATATATAATAAAAAATGGAATTTATACTGGAAAAAGTGTATAAATGAGAGAAGGCGTTCGTGAAAGTATCTTTCTGCAGAGACTTTTATCAGATATTCTAGGGTTGCTGATCACTCTGCTCAATTACTAATATACTTAGTTTAGACCTATAAGTATTTCTGATGGTTTATCTCTTCGATAAAAGTGGTGAGACTTGACGTGCTACTCATGACTTGAAGGCGAAAATTTAACTTAAATTGAGATATAATTTAAATATTACATTTAGCGAATCAATTCTATAGTATGAAAAAAAAAGAAGATCGTATATTCGAAAAACATCATCTTTAAAGTAAAGAAATAATTCCAAACTTGAGCATAAACTTTCGTAGTTTCATAGTATTTTGTATGAATCTTTACTCTACGAACACAATAGCAGGATTACATGATAAACGTCTCAAGAAGAATTTATAACTTGGATCTGTAGTCAGTGGTTATCTTGTTGAAATCAAGAAATAGTTCTTTATTTTCTAATGTACGTCAGTATAGATTTTTTGTTATTAGTAGTGCTTTTCATGTGCGTATTTGAAACCAAAATAAATTATAGAATTCTTTTGATAGTTTGAAAACCATTTCTAACTAAAATTTAAGTCTTCCAGTAAATAGTTAGTGTCAATTTAAGCTATAGAGCCGACACTCTTAATTCATTTCATACTAAAGTTTTTTTAGCATTTTTAAGTATTCAAAATAATTGATTAACATTGCCCGTAATTAGCTGATGATCACTGTATCTTATTTCATACGGTTAAAAAGATCCCGTTTAATTTTGAAGAACTTACTTTCAAACACTTCGTACACGTTGGTAGCAAGCATGGCTTTTGGGTATTCACTTGCCAAAATATGTTTTTATGTATTCACGGAATCACTTTGCCAGACATTAATGTAGCTCGTGTTATTTTCGTCCATTTATAAATATTTATAATTTATTTTAACAATGATAATGGGGAATAACAGTTATTCGTATTGAATGTGAAATGATAATTGACTTTCAATGCATGAATTTGTATCCGCAAATTGTTGGAACTATAAATATATGCACATTCTTTTGCTATACGAAATTACATTTGCTAATATTAAATTCCCATTTGCAAGACGCTGTAAAATCTATTATACGTATACAGTAACGTTCTCTTGCACTAATATAAATCGTTGAAACGTAGATTTGATAATATTTACAGCAAACGCAATCTATAGCCATGGATGGTTGTTAAGCAGCAAACCTTACGATGTGTTCCTCGTTTAGTATATTGATCAGCTTATAGGATCCGCACTGTATACAGACAAGATAACACAATTAACCGTGACGGATGAAATTAGTGTAATATGATCGCGATCTTGCGGTGTCATACGGCAAATATGCGAACGTAATTCGTAAAATCGGAAGCCGAACTGATGGTATGTTTGTCTGATTCGCACACCACTTTTTGGCACCATTTGCGATTCTGGCTGCATCACGTCAGTTAATATAAATAGAACAAAACTCGACGAATGTGCGTTGAGGAAGTTACACGGCAGGATTACGTGCTGTATTTTCGAACAATAAAAACAATATTTTAAGACTTAGTATTGGGATTCGCTAATTAATTACAGGAAACTTACTACTGCACACTTTAAATTTTGTAAATTTATTTATTCACACTGATGGTGCTTGTACATAGATAAGCAATTTAACCAAAAAAAAGCCTGACTAAATATTTGTATTTTATATCCTGGTATATGTAATTTTGGGTCTGAATGCTGCTTTTTGGAGAAACACTACTGGCTGGGATATAATTTTTACTTTATAAACAAAATTAAGACTAATTTTTTGCCAAAACAGAGAGACGGTCATATATTTTTCAAGCCTTGGACAAAAATTTAAATTTCATAATCTTACACGATTAGCCGTGACAGTGAAACATAAGTTACCACTTTTTAAATGCAACATCTTATCTCTTGATATACGTGTAAGAAGAATAAATATTGTAAAATATAGTGTGTTCGTTTTTTTTTTTAATTTTGTGTTTGAATGCGAAGTGGATAATGTTTCAAATCCATGCAGTGCGGCAGTAAAATCATGTTAACGAAAACCAAGTGGTTTTCGGAATTATCCATAGGCATAATTCTCGGTGTTGGATAACATCGATTACATATTATTTTCGAGTATACTATACCTACTACCCGTGCAAAAAATTAAATTTTTTGGACTACATCGATAGAATTGGCTGCACGGACAATTTGATTGAACTATTATTTACTTAAACTATATATATTCCATTGTGAATTTATTATAATTATTTAATTACTCGAGAACCACACGATCTGAGAAAACCGCCCGCTATGAAATATCTAAAAGAGTCTCATTAATATTTAAAAATAGGCATTTTAAAAGGAAATAGTCAATTTCAGTAAAATTTCACTTAGTTTGCATTTAGACCGGGTGCAATTTAGTGTCACACGTGAGGCCAGCACCGTCGCAAGTTGGGAGACTCGTTCCCTGAGCCTCCCATGAGAAGTTGCCGCGGGTAATAGTACAGTTTATTGAGAGGGATTATTCAATTAGAATTGTGCAAAATTAATTGTTCATCGATTAAGTTACTGTCCAAATGCAAATGGTGCTCAATTTGAACACTTGCTCCAAATATTGTCGTACGTTAATTTTTTTTTATCAGTACAATATTGCGTTTCCCTTTAAATTTTGACTGGGTTCTCTGGCAAAGATCACTAAATAATTTCTGGGGTAGTATCAGGATAAATCAAGAACGAAGATTTTGATGAAAAAAATGATTCAATTACGATGGTGTCATAGCTCAAAAATAGCTCTGACTATAAAATGGTAAATTTTAAACAATCATAATTATTGCACGATGAGTAATGATTGCTGTTACACACTAAAGGTACACCATTACATAACAACATTACCTCCAATTAAACATTGCATTTTTCTGCAGTTTCTGAACGTTTCATCAGAAACGAGATTCGACGTAAAAATAATATGATCAGCAAGCTATCACAATATATTGAGGTATCCTAAATGATTGTCCCATTGCATACGAAAATTGTTACCTTCGAAAATGCCGCTCTATTGTTATTTTCATTTGCGTACCTAATACATTGTATAGAAGGAAAAGGTAATACACAATACATGTTTGAAATATCAACAATGCTAACACATTCGTTCCATTGACTTTGTAAAAAAAAATGTGAGTTAAAAAGATTACAACAAACATGCACTAATAAAATAAATAGCCTTAAAAACGGTTACAATAATTTTTTTTATAAAAATAGGCAAAAATCACAAAATAGAAATGAAAAATATGTATAAATAAGGCGTTAATAAATACGAGCACGAAAGTTATGACAGTCTCCCCATTGGTTTTTGTTGCTAATTATACATTTATAAATATAAGTCAAGATTGACTTATTGCTTCTGGGTAAATCCATATTTTTTAAACAATCCTCTTGGATCGTTCCATGTTAGTTCTACGACAGTTTTCAAACATATCTTTAAAATTACGCTTAACTCAAAATCTCCTCTGGCGTAAACGTTTCCCTGTTTGTAATTTTAACATAATGTTAAGGTAATTGAAAAATGTTGCATTATCGTAGTAAAAATATTGCTGTATTACATAAGCTACAAGTAGATGTATTTCAGAGAATTAAATGAGAAAAATCTAGTACCTAATCCACAGATAGGATAAATACGTTTATAAAACGCATGGATTTTGTTTTAATTCTATTTAGATATTGTACTTGCGCGGATTTACATGCCTTACACTATCTCAAGTATAATGTAGAGTTCGTTGTCCTACGTTATTTATAGATTATAAATCCAATGAACTGTGAAAAAATTCACAGGTTTAGAGAAATTATATTTTTTATTGAGCTTTGTTGATATTCTAATTTTATTACCAAAACTAGTATGATGTTTGTAAAAATTTCGGCTTAGGTCTGTAATAACAAGAACATAGCTCTGATTCTGTTCATTAATATAAAATTTATGTTCAAATGTAATGATCTCTTTATTTTACGTGAGCTGCTTTCCGCCAAGCCATTTTTTGTTTGGAAATTTGTTTGGGAATCTGGCGTAACTGGACTAGTTTTGGTCTGGATCGTTATCATGATGATTGAGCTTTTTTCCTCGCAATGTGGAGACTTTCCCTGTTTAGTTCAGCATCAAATCGGTCCAGTACATTAGCATAGTACTGTCTCGTGATTGTCTTTCTTTCCTCCAAATAAATAAGATTATGCCTTGCGAATTCCGAAAAATCGTCGCTATAACTTTTTCTCCTATTAAAATCGTTTTCGCTTTCTTCGGCGTACGTTCGCCGGGAAAAACCCACTATGCCGACTGACCTTTGATTTCTGACGTGTAGTGATGTATCAACGTCTCACCTATAGTCACATAGCACTGCAGAAACTCCCTGTGATTTCGTTTTTGATCAATCGTCAGCCGTCACGTCGATACCTTTCTCATACTCAATTTTTCATAAAGGATAGTTTGCACACTTTAATTTGAGATGTTCACCGTTTTAGCAATCTCTCTAATCTTCACCTGATCTGCTAACACAATATCGTGACCTTTATTGATCATACATTCATTAAAGCAGCATCTGATGATAGTCATCGAAGGTGCATGGTCCCTATAAACTATACATGTAAGGTCCTTATAAACTACATGTAACTGCGCACGTTTTCCCATCCAGAAAAAGAGCAACACCAGTAGATGAATCTCTCTGAAATTCTTGCAGACATCGACTGAAGATTAATACTCAGAGTCGGTAATGCAGATTTTGACATAAAGCGCCAAACGTCTCCAGACATGGGTACTTCTCGTACTTTGTGTCATGGTTTGTTTTTTAGGAAGGCTATATATACAATTCTGAGCAAGTAATCCAGTTGGATTATTTATTTATCACAGGTGAGGATTGACTTAAGCATTTTGGTCTTATAAGTAATTCTTTTCAATCATTGACGAGAAAGTTGTTGCATAATAAATAGTACCTATTTCAATTCAAATTTTTTCTTGTAATCTATGTTATCAAAATGTCGGGATAGTTAGGCTAACGTTTTGTTACAAGTAACTGAACATCATTAACCATGGGAATTCATTCTAGGTAGTTAGAATAACCGCAGTTAGACTCGGAAGGATTTGGACCAAGCGGTGGATGCTGTTCGAACCGGGATAAATAAGAAACAAGCTGGCGAAACATACGAAATACCACGTCCCAGATAGTTAATAGATGCATTGGAAAACTTCTGGAACATTATTTTTTATATTGGTGACAATGTAATCCAAAATACCGGCTAATTTTGTCACCATCTGATTTTTTTTTGCTAAGTTTGCAAACAAGAAACTTTAAGTGAATAGTTGGTTAGGTATTACTTAGGTCGGTTCAGCCACATCTTTTATGTGCTGATATTCCTAAAAATAAGGGAGATAAGACCTAAAATGTGGTGAAAACATGATAAAATATCGCCGTTTTACGGTACGTGACGCGCTAGCATAGAGAGGGCGCGTAAACGTCAACATATTAAGATAAGGAATAATAACAAACCAACAAATCTATAGAGAAAAATAATCTTGAATTACTTAATTAAAATATTCAGCAAGTAATGTAACGCCATGCCATTACGGCATTCAAATCTTGTCACCTTCCGAATTTTAGCATTATTAGGAATCTCACGAACTGAACATACCTACCTATTTATACCACGTTAAATCCCAACTAAATATCACTCTTTGTTGTATCGCTGTGCGTTTGCATCAGGTATTAATAGACCTTATACAAGCGTAAGTCGTCAACTTTCCAAATGCATTATGAATTCTAGCGGTACGCACTTCAACGCTATTGTAACCGCCGTTTATTAGGAACCCCAAACATTAACGAATTGATTTATGTAGACAAATGGCGATTGTGAAAAATTGGTGTAGAATTTAAAATATCAATACAGGATGTTTCGGACGAAATGGTATATGCTTTTGCAGACTGTAGTATGCTTAGCCATAATCAGATCGTATGGTGCAGATTACCACAAGCTCCTGAAAGAACTATGTATAAAACGTTAATAACAGATAGAATGGAATCGAAAAAAAAAAGGGATGCCAAAGTCTAGAGTTGGTGCTAGAATCAATCGGATTAGTCCAAGGATGGCTACGTTACTAAGCCTTACTCAAGACTCCGCAGTACTCTAAGTCGAAAAGGCAGCAGCCATGGTATCTATTCAAAGAGTCAAGGGACATAAGCAAAGACATGACTCGGTATGAACTCGCTAGGTAACTTGGGTAACCCTGGTCTGCGTACCAGAACATGAGGGCCATTGACGAAATGACAAAGCAGACGAAACTCTTTGTAGGCTTTGCGTACATGGTAGTTGAAGTAGCTATTAAATAATGAAAACAAAATGAATCTTTATACTAGTGAAAGAATATTTCAGGTCAAAGACAGACATTGCATGCAGGTCAAAATTTACACCTGACCCACTAAGACTATTTGCTTAGAAAGTAAACGAATCACCTGGGCCAAAACATACAGGTTCTGCCAGGCAAAAGAGGAGACTACCAATAATATTACTCTGAGAAATAGGCCGGAAAATTCAAATGTGAATCCTGCCCAGAGGGATCACTTACAAAGCTGTTAGGTCTGGCAGCAGTATTCTTTATTTTAAGTATTTCCCAATGCTTTCAATATGCAACATTATGCAAATTGTTTCAAGTAGTAATTATAATTCTGAATGTGCAACAAAATGTATTAATGAAATTCTTCAAACGATGGAACGCAATCCATCTGCGATTACAAGAAGAAATTGGGTATTACATATCTAAAGGCTTTGATATCCTGAATCAACATGAAATTAATGCCCTTTGTTGGGTTGGGAGTAGTTCACATGTCAATGTACATACAATAAAATTTCCAGCATAATAAGTGTAAATGCAATCGATTTGCATTAGGGAAACAGTGGTTGCGTACTTGGAGTTCTTGCAGAATTCACTTCCAATTTTATTAAAGGACATTCCCACGGTCACAACTCTGTTGCTCATTATAGCAACCAGGTGTCACAATGCCTAAACCAAATCTTTGGGAAACAGTAAGGCTAGATGTGATGATTTTTGCTTAAAATGAAAGTAACTGTAACATGCTAAAATGTAACATTATCCCTTCTGAAATACCACGAAAGGTTTTGTAGCATTCTATCTAAAACTAGTCTCTTGCCATAGACCCAAGATTTTCTAAAGCTGTTTTGCTGAAAATCTGTTGTCTAGATGTAATTTCTTCCCAGATTTTACTTCATTTACACAACTGAAATGATACCATGTTAGGTATAACGAGCATATTTTACAAAGTGTTTTGACAGACCATTAAATAAATTGAATTTCAAACTACCGCAGGAAATTACAAAACAAAAAGCGGAGTCTGGTATACCTATATAAGTTAATGTTCTTCACATTTAAATCATTTGAATTGTATTACCAAGAATGTATAACAGTTAATTACGTAGTTGCAAAAGTTCAATTATTTTTTTTATTACGTTTAAAATTACCCCAAAAAACTTAGCTATGTGCATTCTGTATCACCAACCAAGCGTGAAATTGCGCAATCTTCAGCAATCACATAGTAATATGCTTAGAAAACAAACGTGATCGAAATTACATCAAGTTGCAGACCTTGACTACTAGACCAACCACAAATGCGGAGGAATACATCTACATTACTTTAAATGTTGGTGGTAATAAAAAAAATGCTTCTGAACGGTGAAAGGTCACTTGGCACTGGCAGAAGTAATGACAAGAGAACAAAGCAAGTTATAAGTAAATTGGACTCTAAGGAGAAAATCAAAGCAGGTGCTGTGGTCAGTTCGAATTCTTTCATAAAAAACTATGTATGTAAATTTCTGAGGTATTAGAGCTGTAGAGATAAACAAATAACATTCGAACAAATTATTTTAAAGCCATTTATACTATGCAGTGAAAAGTAGCGTAATATCTTGTGGCAAATATGTTGCATCAAGTATCTTGTTGATATATTTGCAAAATCGCGCTGTAACGAAACTTTTCGCTGCTAGTGTGTACATACATCGTTAATTAGCGATGTCAATAAATTTGCACAAATAATTAGCGTTTTCTATTGTTTAAAAATATCCCCTCTGGTACTTTTTCACTGTCCTCAACAGGATCATTGAATTTGCTTAACACGTACGCGTCACGTGAACGATATTATTCAATGCCAACACCGATTTTGATTTTGTTTCTGTTATGATTTGCGGTTAAACGGATTGCAACAAATATTTATGTCTAGGATGTTTTGGCTGTCGTGTCTTTTGTTATTGTTAGACATTATTCGGGCAAAACTATAAAAAAACTATGTGTGAACATTATGTTCGTTTTTCTTTTTCTTGAGGTTTATTCTGGTCACTTCGTAATTTAGATGATATTTCCTTAAGTACGCCCACTGACAATCTTGCGCTGATGTATCCGTATTTTTTTGAAGAGCTCAAATTTCAATTCACGTTAAATTTAATTTGCTAAATAAATTTATTTACATGAACTTTGTTTTTGCCTGGCTTAAATTTTGGATCTTTGATTATATATATATATATATATATAACGGTTTCCTCGTTGGAATAGATAAGATTATGTAATAAATTGGGAAAGATTACATTTGTATACGGAAACCAAAAGGTTGTAAACATCTTAATACTGGAAAATATGAATTATCATTTTGTATTCTGCATCATAATTATGCCGATGTATATATTCGGCAATCACTTTATTGCTTATACGCGTTTCGGGTTTACTTTATCTTTATTTATTTTAGTAGTTATCAATATTAGTACAGAAAAATAGTTTTCTACTAGTAATATAATTCCTCTAGTCTCACAGAGTATAATTCCATTACTAACACTCGCTAACTTGTAAGTTGTTAGGAGTGTACGTTAAAAGCGAAAAAACAAAGCATGAAAAATTGCGAAATATAAAGCAATGTCAATGTAGATGCAAAGTATTCTTTATAACAGTAAACTTAACCGCAACAATTATTTATAATAAAAGCTGATCGACAACTACACGTAGGCTAACTACGTTCTTGGTTAGAAAGGTGGTCGTTTGTGCGGTTACCTCCTATAATGGTTGATGTTGTATGTGATCATCTTACTAAAAATATACATAAATAGTATATAACTTACAGATATTGTCAAGTACACATCGGATTATAATTATACATAGTAACAATCATAATTAGAGTAGCAAAACGTAGCAAGTGTTGATGTTTATTTTTATAGTTAGACTTGTAGATGTGTCACTTTGAAATATGTTCTATTCTATGATTCATTGTGGAAGTTGTAAAATACATAAAGATATAATTATGGATAATTATTACAGAACAGACAGATTATGAAAACGCCTTACAAGGAATGTGTTTACAAAGGCAATGAAATGAATAACAATGAAAGTAGAAACAAATTTAATTAATATGATAAGAACAACTATGAAATGTCCTCGAATGATTATAAATTACATTTTATTCTAACATACTGACGATTAACTTAAATAAACAACAATTAGTAAGGGTAGCGTCTTAAGTTTTTACAAGAGTCCACTAGATGGCGCTATTAAGCTTAACATTACTATTTCCGTAAAATTTTACAATCGTTATTGTCGAAGTAGCAAAATAGTTTGTTTACAGTTAGCGAAAAAAAAATTGAAATTACACATGTAGGTTTTTGTTGGGTATTTTTTTTGCGATTTTAGTAAAATCCTAACACATCAACAATGCATCGAATGACCTCATTCAACCTTCGATAAAGAAGAACTATCAGAAAAAAAAAGCCAAATTGGTTCGTGTGGTCATTCTTCCATCAGTGATGAATTTCGTGAGGGGTGTTCTGAAAAACGTCGATGGTAGGCGCAATACGATTGAAGAGGGTTAGCATATTACTTGAGAGATAGGGGCATCCTTAGGTATATCGAAGATTGCAGTACATTTGATTTTGAATGAACATTTAGGCGTGAAAAAGATCTGTTCCTGATGGATCCGTAAAATTCCCCCAAGCACAAAAAAGGCTCTTCTCAATTGGCGCAAGGATATACTGAAGAAGTTCGATTGAAGAACTTCAAAATTCGTATACAACATCGTAACACGTGATGAAAAAAACTTAAAAGCTATGCCTTGTATTACATTTTTACACACAAAAATATTTGCGCCAGAATAACAGAAGTATTTATTCTAAAAAATGAGGAATTATATTTCATATGTGGAATACTCTGGGGGATTATTACCTGGATAAGAATGATAAAGACCAACCTTTATGGATCAAGATTAATTTATCAAAAATGTACAGGAAGTTCAGGAGAAAACAGACAATAGTGCCCAAATATAGTCGTAACGAGCTAATCTTACCTACATAGATACGTTACAAAAATTAATTCATTACAATATCTCGCGATTTAAGTTAATAACATTTTTTGGAAAGTTCGTTAAACCGTGTATTAACTATTACTTTACTAGCACTAGTACCTAATAAGTATGAAATGCAACGTTGGAATTCCCATCCATATAGATATGTGATAATTGGTTATCATTATCATATTATGAAGAAATTGATAAGTAGTACTTGACCTAGTGGCCATATCACAACACGTTTTTGCATAAGATAACTTCAACTCTCAAACAAATTATCAAAATAAATTTCCCTGTATATTTATTTTTATTTATCTATTCAATTTTGGGGTTTTCCATTTTAGTTTCTATATCTGAGAGCATTTCTTGAGAAATGCTGAAATTAAAGAAGAATTTAAATTAAAATCATTGACTGGTCAATGAGGAGAAGCGATAAAACTAAAAGAAGTATTCTTGGAGATTTAGAGGACATCGCGTGACAGAGCAATTCATAGAATCAAAATCGATGGCAAAAACAATCAAAGCTATTAAAAATAATAAAAAAAACAAAAAATAATAATCAATCTTTTAACATTATACAACTTGTCACATCCTAGTAGATAGACATCGTTCTTAGTGAGAAGAAATGACGATTAGCAATTAAAATTTTACTATGAACTTGCTGCACAATTTAACTATACGTTCATGTATATTAAACGACAATAAATTTATCTACATAAGTAGACAACGCAGAAAGCGATTCGTTCATACACCAGCAAGATAACCTTTGTTATTTACTATGCAGCGGTTCGCTTGGTTATTTTCAAATGACATTGAAACTCGCACATGTTTCTTGGGAAATTTTTTTTTTATTTCCGAGTACGATGATTTCCGATGAAATTGCTAGGTTCGACTAAACAAAATTATGCAAAACGAAATCGTTTAGTACAGGTATAATTTTTTTTTCAACACACTGAAATGTTAAAGGTGCGATCGGGTTCCAGGTTTGAAATGTATCTCATTTTTAAGAATCAATAATTAACACACGCATATTTGTACCGACATTAAATAATTATATTACCTGAAATTAAGAAAACCGTTAAATAGACGAAATTTAAGCCAATCAAGCTCCTATATGAAAACTCAAGAGTGATGTACGATACCTGCGTTAAGGAAGACAACGCAATTGTTTTTTATTTAATAAATTTATTTCTCGTCATAATCTCCTTATAGCCTCTATACACTCAAGATAAGTAAGTCTCAACTTTTTTAAGTCAATTAAACAATAGGATTTCTCAAACTTTGCAAAATAGGTTTCTATTCTCCAAATAATTTCTACGTTTGACGCGAGTCTTTCCTATGAGCCAGTTTTTCAAGTTTAAAAAAAGAGAGAAGTCCCAGGGGGCCAGATCTGGCGAATATGGTGCCCCATAAACCATATTCGCCAAATCTGGCCCTGGGACTTCTCATAAACTCGTACCGTAGTTAGTAGTTTTGCTGTTTTATTATCGTGATTATTAAGACAGGCTGTAGCAATAGTTGGAGGTTTTCGATGAACCTCAATACTCTAAGAGCGTATTCCTCGGGTTGCCTGTGGTCGATTGAAATACTGATAACTAAAAATAACTAACATACCTTCCTCATGGTATTGATGGAATAATTCACAGCAACCGCAACAAAAGGAGAGAAAAAAAAAACACTAACTCACATGGCACACAAACATGGCATTTTCTGATGTGTTCTGTTATATACATCATGGTAACCCTGTCGGAATATTCACATGTGCGGTTTCCCAAACCGCTACTTGCTCCGCCATCTCGTGTTAAGCAGTCAGAGAACTGCTCGAGGGATGGTTTTGGGAATAGTACCCGGTTTATGTCGCTGCTTCTTGAACGGCAGGCATGCATTTCTTTGACACTAGAGGGCGCCAGGAAAGGTTGAGTTTGTCGCTTTGAAAGTTGTGATAGAAGATAGATAAAAAATTCCCTCGAAACCACGCTGATGACGCCGGGTAAGCACAAATATGTCCGTGAGTTAGTGTATTTTTTTTCTCCTTTTGTTGCGGTTGCCGTGAATTATTCCATCAATACCATGAAGAAGCTAAGTTATCTTAGCATTACATTTTTGGTTATTGTTTCTAGGCATCTTCTGATATGTTCTGTGAAATATTGATGCTGCTGCCGCTCCTAAAGCTTCATGACATAAACGACCTAGTCTAGTTTGTATAAGTGATATTTTAGGACTGCATAACATGTCATTGTTCTAACATTACATAAACATTTGATTTTATTTATGGGTAAAAATCAGAGAAATTGGAATTTATCTTTTATACATACTGTGGAGGGTACAAATGCATAAATTTGTGTTACAGCTTTGCATAACCTAGCTTTTTGGACAATTTTTAAATGAAAATATGAATACCAAAACATCAGATTAACTTTCGCGAGTCTTTACGAGCTATTTGTAACAATGGTTATGTGTGTAGCTTCATTGCATAAGTAAATTGGTCTAGGTTCATATATCTACAAATATATGTACATACATTATTGACGCGAACATAATATTTATTATTTAAAATGAAATTTAAATATTGAGTACTTATTTATTACTTAGTATATTTGTATGTTGGACTATCATCGTTCCAGTTAATAATAATTTAATCACGTTCCAAAGGAATGATTATATTTACTAATCAACTTAAAACGACAATAAACTACGTTTATCGAATTGAAACCTGTTTATCAATAAAATAAATACACGTTTATTAACTTATTTTGATAGAAGCAAAACAAATTTTTCATTAGATATTAATGAATGTATTCTTTCTATCATTAAATTCGTTGTATATAGTGTATACCAACATGTATGTTCATTGATATAATAAACACACATTTATTAAAATAATTAAACTCGTTCGTTAGATTATTTGGGATAAAAAAATAGTTACATTAACGCTTAACTTCTTGAAAAGAATACGCGTTTGCAAATTAAAAAGAAGTGAAAACCACTATTTTATACGGTTTCGAGAAAGAATTAAAATGCTAATAGATGGCGAAGATGTCTTTTACGACTTAAAAAAATTCTACTATACCAGGAATGATCTAAGCAACTAAGGACAGAAATAATTTGAATGAAAAGATCAGAAATTAAGAGCCAATATCAGTTCAAAAGCTTTCTCCGATTTTTCACAAGTCAGTCTGTCTTTAACTTGTACAAAATGCATGAAAGAGTACGTGAGTGACACAGGCAAACGTTGCGCTAGGCGATTGTGAAGAGATTCTTTGGAAAGGATGCTAAAACTGCCCTAAGCGTTAGTGAATTTAAAAATCACATCACAAAGGTTCAGACGTGTTCTACTACATTTCACTTTAATAGCTGAATTTAGGAAGATCCGCATAATTTCAGTTACAATACAAATTCCAATGTTTTCTAATCTGCGCTCCGCCTTGGAATGTAAATATTAGCAAAGCTGATTAAGTAAGGAAACTAAACGTTATAAATAATAACTCGATATACTCATGTATGTATGTATACTTAACGGTTAACTGTAAAATCTCTATATTTATGCTGATGAGGATTTTAATTTAAAAGTTGGTCATACTTTTTAATTTGTTTTTATGTTTTCAATTGTCGTTGCTAGTTTAAATAAAACTGTCTGTACACACCTACACAGGTGTCTCATCGATCGATATTTAAAAGAAAATACATTGGAAAATTTTGAAAACTTGGCAATATATTATAGCATATAATGTACTATTCAACTGAAATATCTCTAATAATCAGACACTTCCAGTTATACCGGAAATAGCTGCCACCTTTGTTATTTTTGATGGAATGGTGAGACACCCTGTATGTAAAAGAAAACATCTAATTTCAACGAAATAAATGAAAGGTGTATTTCAATAGCGTTCTAAGTACACGAATAGCAATTAATTCCAGAATTACGAAATGTAATTCTCTTATTGGGATTTATTACATATAAATATTGTGTTCAGCGAGATACAACAGCGTCAGTATTTAGCTGGTTTAAATAAAACTATCTGTACACACCTACACAGGTCTCTCATCGATCGATATTTGAAAGAAAATACATTGGAAAATTTTGCAAACTTGGCAATATATTATAGCATATATGTACTATTGAACTGAAATATCTCTAATAATCAGACACTTCCGGTTATACCGGAAATAGCTGCCAACTTTGTTATTTTTGATGGAATGGTGAGACACTCTGTATGTAAAAGAAAACATCTAATTTCAACGAAATAAATGAAAGGTGTATTTCAATAGCGTTCTAAGTACACGAATAGCAATTAATTCCAGAATTACGAAATGCAATTCTCTTCTTGGGATTTATTACATATAAATATTGCGTTCAGCGAGATACAACAGCGTCAGTATTTGCTGGTTTAAATAAAACTGTCTGTACACACCTACACAGGTCTCTCATCGATCGATATTTGAAAGAAAATACATTGGAAAATTTTGAAAACTTGGCAATATATTATAGCATATATGTACTATTGAACTGAAATATCTCTAATAATCAGACACTTCTGGTTATACCGGAAATAGCTGAAAACTTTGTTATTTTTGATAGAATGGTGAGACAGCCTGTATGTAAAAGAAAACATCTAATTTCAACGAAATAAATGAAAGGTGTATTTCAATAGCGTTCTAAGTACACGAATAGCAATTAATTCCAGAATTACGAAATGTAATTCTCTTCCTGGGATTTATTACATATAAATATTGCGTTCAGCGAGATACAACAGCGTCAGTATTTAGCTTGACATTAACCTTGAATGTGTATAAATTTAACAATGTTTATTTACACGTATAACAAAGAGCATTAAATAGGTGTAGTTGATTATTTTTACATACATACAGGTTTATGTTTGCAACAATATAAATTTTAATCGCAGACTTTTTAGAATCTAGTTCTTAATAGCGCATGAAATGTAAATAGGAAGACTGTTTTTTTCGTTTCTTATAGATTGTATCTTGTTTTAACCGAATCAAAAGATTCATTTGATCCTAATGGTACATTTGCTTTAGTCATTAAAGTTACTTAATCAACTATTTTCTATCTATTTAATTTTTGTTAATGCTTTTTGGTTTTCCTGAACATGTAATCTTCCCAGGGTTAATATTTTTGCACAATATTGCTAGATATGTCTTCCGAAATTAGGCTATATAAGAAGCTATTTACATCAGTATTATGTTACTAACATTTCTTTCGAAATTCTACCTTCTGCTAAGGAAAAGGGAGTCATGTTGGAATTTGGCCACAGAAAGACACACGAAGACGCTGTATATCGTATTGCTTGAAAATATACTTTAGAACGCTTCTTTAAACTTGTTCTGTTGATTAAAAGAATATATATTATATTAAACGATGGTCAGGATATTTAAAATGCTCATAGGAAAAACAAAGTATCATCGTAAAGATGACGAAATATCTTTAATGTGTCAATTGGATGCAAGTTTAGAATGACAAATCGTTCACGAATTCTTTATTAATATTGCGACGTGCACCCGTTAAATAAATTTACTCCTGACTTGTTTGAAAAAGACAAAAATGATATGACTGCCTTTAATCATTTTTGGGAAGTTTGAAAAAAAAATGTTCAACTAAAGCAATACAAACTAAAATTATTTTAACACTAAATAAACTAAATTGAAAATCTTATAAACAATATGTCGATAAAAAAGAAAAATAAGTAAATAAGGGGATTTAATTAATTGCACGTCCTTTCAAACATTTTTGTCCAAACGTTTTACGTTACAAAAAAATAGAGATGATGTGCTAACGTAAATTTGCGTAAAAACAATACAGGACTAAATTTTGTTGTATTTAAATTGAAATGAGATGTACCTCCGGTTAAGTAAATTAAGCCGATCTTGTCTACAAATTGTTAAATTTTCAAAAATATATAATTTGCTTCTACATAACGTAATCGAAATTTATATCTTTAATGTTCACTTTTTAGGAGGATGGAAATAACACTTTGCAATACCGATGTTCACTTTAACATGTAATTCATCCTTATATACATTCATTTTAATGGATTTATTAAATTTATTTTTTGATCGGTTCAAGCAGTCTTTGTTGTGCAAACCTTAGAGATATATTTTATAATTTAATATTTTTAACACTGCGACAATGTTTTTTTTTACTGGAATTGATAATACTGGCCTAAAGATGTACTCCATCAAATATATTAGAATTTTGTGAAGATCCTCTTTTATTTCCTTCGATATGATATCTCTGCTTGCATAAATTGCCTGTTTTTACATTAACTGTTTCTACTTTTTGTATTTTGCCTTATTTCTAATTCTAGTCAATAACAACAAACTCCATAATGTGAAACATTCTGTCCCGTACAACACGATATATGTCGCGTTTTGAACGGAGTTATTTAACATATTACATTTTTTTCTAACAAAGTAGAAATCCCTATAATGAATACATTACAGTAATGATAGCAAGGACTGTGGCGTAGTATGGTAAACAACACATAAGTATCGGCAACCTCCGCACCACACAAGTTTAATTTATTATATATAATAATTAGTCGGGGAAGGCCGATAGTTATGTGTTGTTTACAATACATTACAGATTAACATATTTTGAAAGTATTTGAAAAATCATAAAATTTATTGTTTTAATTAAAGATGACATGCTAATTTTATTATCAATCATTATACAACATTCAGATTTGACCTTAAAAGTGAAATCCCCTAATTATGAAAAATAACTTGCACAACACTTACGATATCTTTTCAAATTTCCAATTATAATCTGACTCAAATACGCATTTTTTCAGTGTTTGTTCAATATTAATTTAGACAAATACATAAGCGTAAATTGAGAATAAAGTATTTGCTAAAAACTCAAGCTTTTTGTTACTGCTTGAGGATAAAAGACTGGCAACTTATTTCTAAATCAAAAAGTTTCAGTACCGAGCGCGAAACTGAATCTTTGGAATTTCCGTATTCGATTATATCATAATACTAATTACATATGATATCGCTTTGCGTTCGGAAATTCTGTCTAGCGCTGAACTTATGAATGAAACGTAACCACAAGCTTTCCGACTGGAATTCTCACAAAAACGTAACGAGAAACTTTCCGGACATAGGCTGGCATCCAAAACATTATAAGAAGCTTCGTTTCCTTTCATATGGATCGAGGAATAAATAAATAAATAATAATATAATTATAGACCATATGGGTTTTTTTGCGGTGGTTAAAACTATTTCATTACCGTTAATTTTAAAGTGTGAAAACGGAAATGTGCACAAATAGTAGAAAAACATGATGAATTTGATTGCATAATGGTGATAAGCAAAATTAAAACTTTTTGGATGAAATCTGTTTGGGGAAACAGACTAATTTAGTGTTAATGTAACATTTTTCTCGATTAAAGTATATTCAAAACTAGATGCTAAAATCGGTGAAACAATTTAACTGAAACAAGAAAAGGGTCGACTCTTTTTTAATACAATGCGGTGGAGAAATTATCCAAAATGACCTAATTGAGTGCCAAACTACTTCGTATAGCGTACTCTACCTGTAGTAGAAAAAATTATCACCGAATTTAATCCGAAAAGGAGAAAATGTTATCCTAAAGGCGCTTTATTTCCCGTTCACGGCAATTTCTTTACGTAAAATTGTGAGGTTGGTGAATATATTGCTAATTGATCTAGCTACTCAAATTACTAGCTACAACGTACAGGGTGATCACAAAATAAATTAAAAATGAAGATAATCAAAATCATTTGATACAGCTTTTCTTGTTGAAAAGCTATTAAACCAGATACAAGTAAATAAGTTATTCGACTAAAAGTTGTATGTATGCGATAGGCCTGCTAAAATTATTCTTTTTTTACTTTAAGCGAGATGTAAATGAAGGTCTTAGATCTCTCAAACTCTATATCTATAGTATGATATAAACCTGGGAGCTGAATCGCAATCGATTTAGACACGTGATCAATATTCGTTTAAAATGAGTTTCTGGTGCGCAATTTATACGGACCAGTATTTTTTCGATAAACTTTAAGTAGCCAAGGTTACTTACATTTTTTAAGTAAGCACTTGTAGGAGGCTGCAAATATGGCACCAATAGGATGGTGCGCCATGTCATTGCACAAGGAAAGAAAGACATTACTTAAATATTCTCTTCGGTGGAAACTTAATTGATCAGTTTTCTGATATTTTTTGATCCGCTGGGTCTCCAGACTTTAGTTCACTTTTTATTTTGTTATTATTTTTTATGCGGCTACTTGAAAGAGAAAGTAAATTTTCAAAAACCATTTCAATATATTAACCATTTGGAGAGAATAATTAGGGAAACAATATAGGGAATAACTCCTACCATGGTTAGAAATGTATTGAAGGAATTTTCTGCAAGAGCAGCTATTTGTACAAAGAGGGAAGGCCGAGGAAAATGTGCAATGAAAGTAAACCAAAAATCCGTTTGTGTTTAAATTTTCTCCAAAGATAATTTGATCTTTCTGATTAATGGAGTAATGATTGATTCCTTTCTCGAATACAGGCCGTTCTTCTTTATTTTATTTCTGCGACATTTCGTTGCACATGTTGTTAACTTTTTCAAGCATATGTCTACAAAGACGCTTTTACACTCAGTTGGACACATAACTTATTTAATTATACCCTTTTTTATTTTCGTTTTTTCTGTTTTCTTCCTTCTTCATTTTCTTTTTGCTTCTATGCACATAATACTGTGGATTACTCTTTTAAATATATTAAATCCACATATCTCTATGTGGACACAAATATCAAATTATACATTCTACCTCCTTTTCTAAACACTTCTTCCCAAAAAGAAGATAACGTAGGCATTTTTACTGCTACTATTCTCAAAATGGTAAACTATGTGAACACATCTTTCATTAGTTCTAATCCCTTTTGTTGTTTCCAGAACAGCCACATAAAACAAGCAATAAAAGCCTCGTACGGAGAAAATGTTCCAGGACAAAAACACTTGAAAACGATCATATCACGCTCGCCAAAGACAGAAAAAATAGCCCTGCCGTTCACCAAAGGAGATCTTAGATCGCGCGGCAGGATTTTTGACAGGTTAGGTAGCCCTAAAATATCACTTAATTAAACTAGGAAAAGCTGAAGATCTGTCGTCTACGCCAAGAAGATTTGGAGATGGCAGAATACATTCTATGCAAATGTTTTGGATCAGTCGCACATGACATCAACATTTCAGTAAATCATTTCTTGGATCTACTAATCTCTGATGAAGAAGATGCTAGAGTGAGTAGTAAGGTTTATTAAAAGCCTCCAACGAGTCTACCATACACAAAGGCTTTTTGTTACAATAAATTAATTAAGGTCACAGTAACCAAAGGCAGCTGTGCTATGACCCGATTATAATATTAATAGTAATAATAATAACCCAGCCTAACTGTATTTTTTGTAAATGTGAATACACGTTTCTTAATATGAGTGAAAATTTGCATAATGTATATTTAGAATATTCGCTGGAATGCATTGACAAAAAATTTAGAGGATAACAACACCATCGTAGGTTAATGCAGAGGTTGTTGATACCACTTTATTTTACTATCTAAAATGATTGGTTTAGGTTTTACCGCGATTCTCCCTGTAAAAGTTGGTTAACATTCACTGGCCGCAATTAAAATGCACCGCCAAAAAATGTTTGCAAAGTAATGTTTATTAGTATCAAAAATGCTTATAGTATTTATAAACATGTAAATGGAAAACAATTTAACCAAGGAAAGTTAATAAGATTCAACTAGCGCATCTATGCTCAGGCGTTAAAGGTAATCGCATGAAAAGCCGCTAGCTATGGAACCCCATTCGCCCCATACGACCGATAGCATTCCACCACTGCTGCGCTAAAAATGTTACGGAGTGAAACCGGTATTGCACAACCAACCCCCTCAAAAGAAAATCTTCTCTTGGAACATCTGACTCTTGTAGATGCTGGAAAACAAACTGGACCAATGCAACATAACAAACAATCGTTTAAGTTAACTTTCAGAAATACGTTTATAAAATTTTAACGAAATACTCCAAGTAGTGGATTTTTAATTGCAGCCAGTGTATTTTTTCCTAGGCAGGTTGTGAACTATTTATCTTAAATAAATCAACTGAAGACAAATTCGAATTTACTATGTGTAAGACTCGAAAGACGAGCTTGAAGCTGTTTTTCTCTTGATATGGAATATTTCATCGGCCCGAATCTAGACAAAATTCTTAGATTTTATAAAATAACATTTGTTAGTTTTAATCAAATTATTTATAAGAATCTTGTATTCAATAATAATTCAAAATAAAAATTATATTCTGCGAAATGTATGAGCTATTATTAAGTTTCATATTCATAGAGTCATTAATATTTCCGATACTTAACGTTTTTATTTTTCTCAGTCAGGAAGATTTGCCTATTAAAACCAAGGATTTATTGATCCTTGGTTTTAATAGGCAAATCCAAACCGGTCCATCCTAAATATAATTTAACAAACAGAAAAAAAACTTAGTTTCGAGACTAATATTAATCGCTAGCATCAATAATTGAGATTGCCCAAAATAACGGGTAATTGTTTAAACGTTTTCGGGAATCCACGGTTATAAACATCAATATTTTCAGTCTAATATTTACGAGAAAACCGATTATATAACAACGTATATAGCCGAATTAACAATTCACTTGCAAGTTCTATGATTGTAAATAATTAGCAGTGCTATTTCTACTGAAATTTACACATGGTAATTTCAAACGCTTGAATATTCTGCGAAAATGTAACATGTTCATTACGTATGCTTCCCATCTTTTCGTGGGAAATTAAGATAAGATATTTCTCGAGATATTAAGTGGTCCGTATTTATGTTTCGAAGAACTTGTGAGGAGTGTCAACAAAAGCGTTGCTGTCGTTATTTACCGTATATTAACACACATGTATAAACATCTTTTGCAATACCTCAAGAACGCGCTTGAAGAGGCTATACATATCTTTCGTGAAGCTTCCCTTTGTTTGGGATTTTAATAATTCAGAGGGTCAAGATCTAAGGTAATGTATGGTTGGATCCAATGATGGGCAAGATAGAGTAAGTGACTAAATGTCTGTAGGGACTAAATACATTCGTGTTTATTTGTTTCATGGGGATTCGTCTTACTTACCAGATTCCTCGAGAGGCGACAAAATACGTCTGTTTAGTTGTCTCGAAAATCTAGTCACTTCCCCTAGCTTGCCCAACACTGGTTGATATCTTGCTTCTGGGGTTACTGTTCTTGTTTTTTTAAATGCTCCGATTAACGCTACAAGGGGGTACACACTGGTAAAGTTAGGAAGATTAAGATGGAGGATTATAACTGACAAATAATTAAGAGAAACAAGTATGCATAAGGATTAGTATTAGTTAAGTAGGTTTGTATACCAAAAATTAAATTTTTTATGCAACAGAAGACAACAGAATTGACAAACTTTACATTTGATTTAGTAGCGTTTGGAAGAAAGGAAAAACAGGAAAAAAATTTAAAAAAATGCTTTAGAAGGTAATACAGATTGATTCAAATTAAATAGGCACCGTTTCTATTTTATATTATCTATTTTATAATGTCCATTAAATGAATAAAGCAGGTGCGGTTTGTACGGTTGTTTATGATGTAATTAATAAAAGAAAAAAAAAACGCCACATAACACATTCTAGAAAAAATTCAAATTTTAATATGTTTATTGTTTTTTCTTTGAAAGAATGGCTTCAAAATAAATAAATAAAAAAACAATTTGGCGTATTTTAGTTTATGTGAGAGATACGCTTTTATTTCTTAAAAACCATAGTACGGCTTTCTTCTATCTGGTGTTTGACAACAACATACTTTTGTTTGGTGGGTGTTGTATGTCGTTTTGCGTGTTACATTTGGTTTGAATCCTAATGACTGCGCCGTATTGCACATTATGTGGTGTACAACATTAGTTTAACTCATTTATTGAAGACAGTATCAGCAATATAAATAGAATAGAACACTTATATTATCTCGCATCATCCTAGTTCGTTGCTTGTCTTTTTAGAGACGCTGCTATCACAACCGCGATATTTAAATACATACGAACTATTTCTATTACAGTGCGCATTAAACAAGAGGCGTTGCAGACAGTGTGGCCACTTCTATTGCTTTTGCAGTTCTGCAGACTTCTAACGATAAATGAGGATTTTTTTTGAGTATTATTGAAATTATTCAATGGCATTCAGTGCCTTCTTCATACACGTACTTTATTAAAAATGTCTAAGAACACTGGATAATATAACTTATTAAATGAAAATATTGATAACATTGTCTGGTCTTTCTACAACTTTCTCATGTTTGGAGTTCTACAGGTTTGGTTGATGTTCTATCTTTCAACAATTCAGGGGATTAAGATTTTGCGTACGGTAGTTGGATCAGCGAAATTCAACAGTGTTCATTCAAAACAGCTACGTAAATAAAGTGGAGCTCAATAATTGATCTTAATTGTTCCTGACCCATCATATATTTCATATATTAGGAGACGAAAAGAAATAAATTTTAATTTTTCTCGCAAATTTTGAATCCAAATCCAAATTTTAGTTACTTCTTCCTGATAACCAGAACGGTTTAAATGTTTTAAATCTGGTTAATTTTCTGATTTTCGTTTTAAATCGTTATCCTTGTAGTAGGTGGAACTATTTTGAACACCCGTTTTAGGTAACCAAACTCCTTTAGAATCCACAGTTCACTGTGATTCATCATAATGTAAGGACCGTCTGATTTTGGCGATTTATGTAAACACAACGGTAAATTGTTGCTGTAATAGCTTGCTAAAATGCCTTACTAATTGGTGTTTAGCTTCACTTGTAGATTTTATATATAATATGGAAATTTTACAGTACATTCTTAGTATTTATTTAATTTCTCTTAATAAGCCCTTTAAGCAATCTACTTATATAATTCATGCAATATCTACACTGCATCACGTTGTAGAAGTACATTACTTCTAATGTATTACATTCAAAGTTCGTTTTATTTGTAAACTTTCGCGAAATGTTGGTTGCATATCCATACTATTGATACAAAACGAGATTGAATTTGTTATTTTGGCTTTTGAAAACTGGTGCTGCAATAGATTAGTATTTATTAGTTAAGAAAATCGACAAAGCTGCTGATTATAAAAAAACTGTTATTACCAGAATTGATTCCCGTTTTATTACTGAATAATACAAAATACTTAGGTGTTACAATAGAAGAAAGCAATATTGTTTAATTATTAGGCAGTAGGAGCTACTTAAGATTCAAAATTCAGTCATAAAATTATCTAGAGACAAGTGAAAATGAAATTGAGATATCCTCTACTGGATTTATTCGAACGATTCTATAAATCAAAGGTTGGTAATAAAACAAATGTAAAAAAAAACATATTGTACATTCAAAGCCTTCTACGTGATTACTATTGCACCACACAACTAAAATTACTGAGTAGGAAATACTCGAAAACAAAAGCATGCAAGGGCAAATGTTTGATATTTTCGTTTTACACACCTAAGGTGGTAGTATCCATGTATTTTTATTTGGTGAGAAGTAAGAATTGTATGCAGGCTTGGATGATGGGCACCGTTTTTCGTTTATCGCTTATCGAATGCACACTTGAGTAAAGTTTATTCTCTACTATGCATGAGTTTGATCTGTGGGTGTCTAATATGGAGGAAAGAGATTACAACGAAGATAAAGCTGGGCGACGAATACGAATTTTTTGTTTAGAATTTCTAGTTTAACCGACCATACCTTAAGGTGCATGATGTGCGCCACTCATACTTAAGTAAAACGTTCATCAAGGTCATCTCTTTTCCAAATGGTGTAATCTATCAGTACATCCGTATCGGGAAAAAAACAAACGAACAACGTTAAATCCGCGGTAGTAACACCCCGGAACGATTATGTTTAATACGCACTAAGAAACAAAACACTAGCACACTATGATCGGCACTGATTATAAGATACGCTTGTATGTGGAATAGAAAAGGTGGTTTTAGTTTAGTAGCTAGACGTAATAGGTACGAACGCGATAATTCCTCCTGTTTGACTGACTGAGAGAGTCCATTCGACGAACTTGTACGGCTAACGAAACACAACAGAGCGAAAAAAAAACGCCAATGAACGCTGAGAGCGAGTAGCAGAGCAAGTATATTTTAAGAAACGATGACCACAATGCCGTTCTCGGAAAACCGGTCGCGAACTATTGGCGGTTAATGTATGTCACGTGGTTGACGTCACGGTATAGCGCGCTGGTTTAAAAAAAATCGTCGTGCGGCTCCGCTAAGAACCTCAGGCTGCACGGAGTCGAACTGGCGTGCCGAATGCTAAAACTTCTGGGATTATACGCGCATTTCACTTTTCCCCTGCACATGCGTTCGCTCGAGATTCCCTTCCAACAAACGCTTTCCACTTTATGACGCGTTATCTATTCTAACCAAATTATTACCTTCCGAACGTGTTTCCGCAAAGGACAAACGCCTACTATTTATAGATGTAATAGTTCGGAAATTTCGAACTACTTACGGAAAACCCTACTACGATAGATAATCGTGATGTAGTAGGAAAAACGAGGCCTTCGGTAATATCGTGGTCTAATTCAACTATATTAAATCCATATTGAGATTTGATTTTGTCAAATGAAATTTTCTGATGTGTCATGCATTGCGGTCGGAACTGGAAAATAGGCAGGTTTCCGTTTTTGTCTGTTTAATATTGGAGATCTAAACTGAGATCAAAGTTTCTTGGAGCCTAAAGCTTAGCGAAAAAAGAACTAAAATCAAAGAGGAAAAATCATGAGCACCAGTACAATTATAAACTATGCGCTAATCTACCCTGATATATATAGTATTCAAACATTAGAGGGGTACAATTTGGCCATGGTAAATTTATATCAGCAGACAATGTGAATTGTTTGATCGTAGGATGTAATACGTACAATCAATAAATGGAAAAAATGTTGCAAGAACTGAGACAACTATACGGGTCTTCTCCACTTTACTACTTTACTAGAACCAGACGGCGAGTCTTCGAGCTCCATAGTTTCAAGTTGCCAATTATTCCACCCCGGTAGAACTTTGAAAACGTGTCTTCATGTAAGACGGACGCAGAAGCGTCCCAGTTAATGTTAATGGATCATCAGCGCAGGGTTTTTGCAGTTAACAGCTCTATTCCGTGTTTTAGTGGACAAGCTTTGGAGGTATTCTGTTAGTGGTGAAATTCCCCGGCCCATGCGAAGTTGCTGTTTGTATACAAACTACATAGTTCCCATGAATAATCTCATCATTCTGTTTCGCGTATTTCCAGAGTTTACAAATAACTCTCAAAGGGAACTTATATGTTAATATGGGCTTTAATGCAGGTTTTAATATCGAGGGGACTGCTCTTTTTGGCGTCGTGGCATCTCCAGGTCAACGGGCTATCCAATTGAAGTCTCAAATACCTAACCTCTCTCACTGTGTAATCTGCGGTAATTAAAATAAATTTGACAATGTCAGGCTTTACTCCCATTAATGCATAGTTTCCATCTGGCACCCCATTCCACCAGGTCGTGGCCAGATTATCCATTGTGTGATGAGGATTGTCAGAAAAGTACAATAAAAACAACTCCAGGCTCAACAAGGACCCTTGACACACTCCAGTGCCAGTTGGTCTACGAGAACTGCGACCCAACTTGCAGAGACAACCATTTCGTGAATCAAACTACAGTCAAGAAAACCGCCCCTACTGTCTCGCGTATGGCCTTCAAGCAAGCTAACGATTCCACTTCTTAGGTCTAGATAAAATTACCTTCTCTGTCACTTTTGAACGCAGACTAATCAGCCATGATCACTGTGGTACTCTGCCAGAAAAATAATAACCCCAAGTTTTTCGCAGCTTCATTACCTTTATCAAGAGGATCAATCACTAGGGACAGTATAAAATTCCAAGAAAAGTATCAACTTTCTCTTGAAGATTGTCGTCTTTGTTACGAGGCGGGACGCCTTTATAGGTATTGAGTATTATACAAATTTTAAAACCGTTTGCGGATTACTTTTAAGAAATGTTAGAGATGTTACACTGAGGTTCATGTCTATGTTTAATGACTGAAATTTTATTCTGTCAATACCCAATAGGCAGTTTAAATTAAATGAAACGGTTCTGGCTAATAACCTCTTCCCCGACTGATTTTACTACGTTAATAAGTGATCCCTCTATTTGGTCCTATAACAGCGTAAAAATTGTCTATCTAAAGAATATTGGCAGATGTAACTCTCAATACAATGTGTCTTCACACCCGATGCGGTAGTCCAGTACTTCCAGATAGTAAGTATCAGTGTCACAACCAGATGTTCGTTTCTTTTCCGCTGTGTTTTTCTCAGGAATTTTGAAGAAGGATATTTGAAGATATGTTCTGCAATTCTCACTAAAACCGAATTTGTACCCCCTGTATACCAACGGAGTACAATTTTGCCTCCTTAGCTCAACATCTTATATGATAACGTATCGCTGTTATTTTTCTTTTTATATTAAGACATCTAGCAATTCTATTCTTTTCAATTCCATTCACGGGTTGCATCTAACTTTCTTAGTTTATTGTTAAATTCTTCTTATTAAGTTGTTCATTGCACATCGCTATATATTTTAATGGAATTCTAATTTTGGTGTATACTAACAAATTATTGCTATCTACGAAACTAATGATTTAGTACAATTAGCTGGTTTCTTTAAGCTTCAAGGGTAACTAACTAGACTACAATGTCTACAAATTGACCCTTTTAGTGCTGATGATGTTTTAAGGCGCCCTCGCGTTGAGATGTCATCAGCACTTCAGCAGGAATGCTATCATGTTTGAAAGATAAGCAAGTTAAATTGATCATGTGTAATTTGAGAATGTCTCATGAAAAACAGACCGCTTTAATAGCAGCATTGTGCTAAATGGATACTGTAAAAAGCCGCGAAAGCAACAACTGGGACAACTGTAAAATAGGTCTGAAGTGGATGCCATGGTAATGGTTTTCGACCGTATGAGATTATCCGGGATTCGTTGGTTATGGAAAGTTGAGTAAAAAATTATAACGGTAATCTCTTAAACTACGTCATACCCCCAATACAGATTATCTATTAGTACCGACCCTAAATAAAACAGAATCAATGTCTGTTTTGAGAAAATGAGACGAAATTTGCTGTAGAATTGGCCCATCATATTACATAACAATATTCGACAATATTAATTCATTAACTAAAATTAGTTGCAGCTAAAATCAGGGAAAAATCAATTTTTCAGTATTCGCCGATGGAAGCTATATATTCAGCATTTTGTGTAAATTGAAGGATGGAAAAATCTAAAACATGTTCGCTGAAATTTTTAATGATCGGTAGAAAAGAATACAACGTTCTTACAGCATAAGAATTTACTTAATATTTTACAGCAAGTTATTCATAATTTTGGTATTATTTTGTGCCTTTTGAGAATATCCACGTCTTGCATTGGTTTTTAATGTTTATTTTCGTTTTCAGTTAATATAAATTATTAGATGACTAGTAAGAAAAAAATGTAAGATCGATTTTACAAAAACATTAATTTATACATATACATATTTTACGCTTAAAAGATTTGGTTTTGAAAATGTTAAAATGTATTAAAGAAAAACGTTAATTTGGTCATATATTACCATGTAAAACAGAACCGAAAATGTTTAATTGCAAGGCGGATAATCTCATTCAACTAGCTTCCGCTGTAGTACTTTTAGATTGTGAATGTAGAACATAATCTTAATTAATTTAGATAAGTTAAAAGTTAGACGTTTTAGCACAGTATTGTAACTTATTGACTTGTTTTGGCCACAATTAAAAGTATAAAAATATCAGATACGAATGATAAAGATAAAACACTTAAGGTTGTTCGCATTTACTCTAATAAACAGAATATGTACATTTTTCGTTCCAACGCCCCTAATCATTTTCTCATCAAAAATAGTGTTACCTTTTTCAAAAATCAATAGTACGGAATTATATACAGTGATCGTTTTTATAGATGCCTCATAGGAAAAGGCATGGTAAAAACTTCATCTCGTAGCTTTTTCACTTTAGATTTTTGGGTAATTTTTGGCACATTTGAGGTTTACAGCATGTTCTAGAAGATTTAAAAAATGCTCAAAGAAAATGTGACTTAGCAATTGAAAAAATCTTTCTTAGTATAGTACCAATTCCAGATAGTTGCTGTAAAGCTTTGAAAAGAATGATTTAAAAGCTATGAATTGTAGAATTTTCAGCAACTTCTAGAGAGAGGCAATTTTTCCAGAATGGCATTCTGCGAATACTCTGATGGGAAAACATTTTTGCTCAATGGAATCGTCAAAATATTAGAATGTGGTCGAAAATATTCTTATTTTTTCCAAAAACCACACACGCAATGTAACACACATACACACACACACTTGCGGGCAGGAATATTTCCAACTCTTCAGCAATTTTTTTTAACGAGAAATTAACTAGAATTTTTAAACACTTACTTAGTTCATGAATAGATTGGACGGTTTGGACTTTTAAAATGGCCAGCTAGAAGTCTAGATTTGACCCCTTTGAACTTTCTTTATTGGAGTTGTCTAGCTACTAAAGTATTTGATAATACTAGAGGAAAATTTTTAAGGGAATTGGTGTCAGACAACTGGAAAATTTATAAAGGTGTTTTCAAGGTGCTGTAAATTTGTTGTAAATCACAGCTGTGCCAAAAATTATTAAGTCTAAAATTGAAAAACTATTAACACGAGATGAAGTTTTTACCATATTATTTTCTGTGAGCCATAATACCTTGTCTTCCTTAAAGACATGTCTGTCGTCTGTCATTCGTACGATGCGCCCTAAATGGCTGTCTCTATGTGCCGTAATCTTTTGTGTTTTTTTGAGTTTTCCATCACCTCCTTTTGAACGTCGTCGCCAAGTATTGTCTACTGTCTTGACTCCTCTCTCCAAATATCTGTACTTGTTAATATCTTTCTCCCCCATATTCTATCTATTATCTATTTTTGGGCTCCTCTGGTTTGTTCATCGCCTATGTTTCAATTGTATATCGAACCACTGGTTGTACCATGGTTTCGTATATTCGTATCTTGATCCTTCTACTTATGTTATTCGCTTTTAATATTTCAGATAGCGAACTTTCAGTTTTACTCTCCTTTTCTCGATTTCTTTGTTTTCTTCGGCCATATTTGTTAGCGATACTCAACTTTATTCACTTTTCCAAATTTTATATTCTCCGTACAAAAAGGTTAAAAAAAAGATTGTAATCCTATTCTATTCTTTTGTCAATTCTGATTTAATTCCATATATTTTGTTGTATGTTAATTTCAGAATTAAGATACAATTAATTATATCCGTATAATAAAGAATAACAAAATCATCCAGGAAATTTTTATGTTGTAGGCAGTTAATTTTCGTGTGCTTATAAAATGTTGAAAACAGTCTACGTTTGCGTGTCTACATATTACAAATACTAGCTAAAGCTGAAACCAACGAGGCCTCTACATGTTCTACGCTCTCTTCTTTTATATTTATAATACGTCACGGTGGAGAGCTAAATTTGCTCCGGAATATGGACTTTTGCCAAATTTAAATCTATCGTCATATGTAACGAGCTAAATGACAATGATGAAAGACGCACAAGTAACAAACTGAAATATATAACAGATCGATGTATTCATGAACTATTCTTGTTGATTTTGTGCATTTGTGTGGGCTACCTATAATGTAAACAACATTTTTTTGACTCAGTATTGCACAATAATCCCTATGAACAATTTGTTTATCCTAGGTTCAACGGTACTTTGCGTATATGTAGGTAATACTTAAAAATAGAAGTAAATTGGGAAACTTGGCAAATTATATAAAATTATCTGCGGGGCCAATCAATTAAAAATGCAAGAATTGAAGATAAAATATATATTTGCAAACTCACAAAGCGGAAAATTTTGTAACGTTGCAATATATGTTTTCTCACGAGTCAACCTTTGGTATCAAACAGAATCACCTCTCAAATTAAATATTAGATAAGTTGAAAATTAAAAAATTATATACGGGGTGACCTAAATTAAACACGAGTCATAGGAAACTTCTTTATTAGTTGTCATTGTGTGATGCAAGTACCACTGCAACTGCGTAATTTTTGCGCGTTAAGAAATGTTATTTTAAGTTTTGTTCAGGATGTCCTTTTTTAATTTTAGGATGTGTTTCCAAACTAATGTATACATTCAAAATCAAGAAAAATATTATTCTAGGATGATACCAAACTTGCTTGAAACGATTTCGATGTACATACATTTACTACCAGTAAGAATGTTACATCTAAGTACAGATAAATTAACTGCGGATTTTTGGGAACAAAATATATTGAAAACAATTTTGCAGCTTACATTTTATTAATTTCAAAACGTTGACTTCTAAATTTCAGATAAGGCAACCGTGATAAATTTGGAGAATCTCTTATATTTTGGAATTAATAGCTTCTTATCATTGAATAAATGAAATAAGTGAAATTAAATATCCAGGTTTCTTTGTGGACTCGATTATGGGATCCACTTATTTTTTGCAAATTGAAAAATAATTAAAAGATAAATTAAACATGCGTGTATTTTAAATGAGGTTTTATATTATATTTCTCTTTGCAAATTTGAAAGTTTCTTTTGAAATAAATAAATACAAATTCCTATTGTAATCGGTAACCGACAGCTGGATTTTGAATAGAATATTAGAGTCCGAGTCTGATTTATCCAACTTTTTTCTACACTGATCCCAAATCTATGGGCGGTGAGTTCTTGTTAGTTAGAAGGTCTAAATAGTATTATTAAGTGTTATTTTGATTGATTACGATAAAGATCCCATAATAGTATTTAATTTCTAAGTTTTTCTCGAGAAATTTTAGAAATATTCTCGTTGCCGAAATGTTTGTTTTACGAATCCTATCGTGTTAAATATGTAAGATGAGGATGAAAAACCAATCTGGCGAAAATTGTTCAACACTGTTACGCCTCGCAATTAAGAGGAACTATAAAGGCAAACATGTCAGCTTGGACCATTGTGCAGCCTAGATAAACAATATCATTGCAATATAATATAATGCCGAATAATTTGCCGATTTGTGCGTTGTTGTTGTTTTAAAGCTTAGTCGTGTAACTTATAATGTTTAGATGTAAATAAATAACAATAGAAAAATAAAAAATAATTGATAATGGGCTGCTAAAAAAGAGAAATCAAAATACAGATTTGTAATTCAGAATATGTGGAAATGCTATTCAGATAATAACTAAGTAAATGAAAATTAGTTTTTGGAGACCTGCCCAATATTGTGGAATATGAAAATTGGCTGTGGCTTTCAAACAATTTCTCTATTAGGAATCAAAGAGTAACTTTGACAACATTTTTAGGTTTACTAATAATAGAATTGTTGAATTTCTAGTTTGCTTTGTTTTTAGTTGCTTGAGGAATGTTGATTTTTAGAAATATGTGGCTGATTATTATATTTCTTTTATATTTCAAAGAAATAGATTATTTTGCGTAAACAATTTTTGCTTGTGGCGATTCATCTGAAAATCCCACATAGCTAGTTATGATTTCTTGTGGAGTCATATTGATACTTTTGCTATCTCAAATAGTGTTATTCAACAAGCAAGATCGTTGACAAACGTATACTCGTAGTGATATCTTTTAATATCCCCTCCATTAATACCTCTAATTATAAATTCGAGTTTCAGGATCTGTTATTATTGTATATTGTGCGCAAGAACATGATTGGTTTTCCACATTGCATTTTGCGACATCGTAATGTCTTCGCCGATCATTTGGTGACTTTGACCAGGATCCTTCTTTGAAAATTTACATATATGTGCAGAAAAATTCGTTGTACTATGTGGTACGTGGTTTTACAGCAGCTTTAATGAGCATGAGTCAACGTTAAGTACCTATTTGGTTTTAACATATCCGTACGGATTGTTATTTCTTTTCCATATGATGATACGAACTACTTTGTAGAAAATATTAGACGACAACTGGTCTGATAATTTTATCTTCAGCACAGTACTGAGTAGTCAAAAATGCGAAAAAACGCATTTTTGATTGTTTTTATAAATGTAGAGGATTAATTGTAGGTTGTATGTTTATGTTTGTGTATATTTTATATTACAGTTATTTATATATTCTCTTGGTTAGTA
The DNA here is from genome assembly GCA_902654985.2 of Oryctes borbonicus. Lineage (NCBI taxonomy): Eukaryota > Metazoa > Arthropoda > Insecta > Coleoptera > Scarabaeidae > Oryctes > Oryctes borbonicus. The sequence continues at coordinate 1,960,231 of LR736896.1, read as the reverse complement.
CTTATTGTTTAATTGTGTTGAGCTATATATAACATTGTCCTTGATTTGGTTAACACTATTGGGCAATAATTCATTGTTGCTATCAAGATGACCATAAACTTAGTTTAAATTTTAAGGTTACTGAAAAAGTCCTGTATTTTACCGTCGCGACCTCGGGCACGCTATGACTAGTTGTTCCCCCTACACATATCTATATTATGCACATGGGGAGTACCCTAAGATATTTGCATGATATCGCAAATTATGATTATGGATGTATGGATGCCAAGAAGTTTATTAAACTACCACATAGGTATATGAGGTATATGATTTGATTAACCTTCTGTGCCATATTACTGCTTTTATTCCGTATTTATTTATATGCAACGTTTTCTTGTCATTAAAGCTAACTACATATTACGTTCAAGTTGTTAAACTGAAACTATGATAGATTTTGCGTACGTGACCCTCTTTTAAATTAATATTTATAAATTTTTTATTTCAAACACCACAAATAAAATGATTTTTAAGTTAGTGAACTTAATAATTGATGTGTGTGTCAAATTTGGTTTGTGACCGCAACACATTTGTTGCAACACTTAAAATGCCTAAAATGTTTACGTAAATGGCAGACTAAGATGTTTTCAATTGAAAATTAATGTCCGTGGTGTTATCTAAATTGCGTAATTTCTTTAGCTGTAAATTAATTTTGCTAGGAATTCTTGAATTAATTTTTAGACTTATTATTTATTATACTACTATTACAAGTTGAGGTATAAGTTAATCTTAATTTAAAAATTGGTTTGGTTCGGTGTTTGCTTGATTTTAATCTATGATATTTAAAGGAATATAGTACATGTTAAAATAATCGATACCAAATAGATAGAGTTGGGTTATAGGAAATGCGAACCACAGTAATATATTGCAGCCCATTCAAACCAACATGCCTATCAGAAGGAAGAAATCAACAATAGCGGCCCTTCAATTTGTTAAACAAGTAGGGGGCGTCACTTATGGTAAGAGAAATAATTCCGTGTGAGTTATAGGACATAAGGGGTGCTTTTGACAACGCCCCCTTCGAGAAAATTGAAAGGGCGACCTGTGCTAAAAGTTTTCTCCCATCTTTTACAATGGATTAAAACCATGCTCTAAACACGACGAATAAGCGCGACAAAGAAGTGAAATGTTATCTATTCCGGCCTCCAAGATCGGCAATTTACTGCGAACGTTCTCGCAGAACTTGCAGTGTATTGTTAAAGTCTTACGATTCCAAGCCAAAGCTAAGCTTTCGTCTTGTTTATTTCTCTCTTCCCTATGAATTAAACCATCTCCGTCCTAATTGGATTGTCGAATAACTCAGGGTACCTGCACAGGATTCAATATATCATAGTACTATTTTCATATCCCCACAGTAAATATGCTTTCATATTTACCGCTTTCCAATATCAAGATGCCATCAGCGTAGCCCTCCGCGTCCTGGTGTCAGCGAAACCACCTAGTCCTGTGAGGAGTCGTTAGTTACCGTGCCTCAGATGCTGTCGATCGCCAGACTGACAGTGACGCCTCGTTTGGCAAGCATGTTATGAATCCAGCTTGTCAATGCTGAACCATTGCTTAGCTCCAGCCCGTTCACTAGACGATATGTTATGTAGCCTACTCATTCATTTAACGTACCCATAGTTACTATAACATCCCAAACGTCAATTTTTTTATAAACAACAACGTGACAGTAGCTTTAATACTGCAGATCTTGAATTGTGCTTTTTAACAGAGAATGTCTACCATCGAATACAATAACTTAGTGTCGGCTGGTGGTGATGGAATAAAGAGGAATGTCGAAAAGCCACAGTTGAGGAGAACGCCTGTTCCATCATGTCGCAAACTAACTGCGAGACCCCAAGTCAAGAACGATAACGTCAAGCTCAAATTGGAGGATGCGCTACGTCATATACCATCACCGAAATCGGAACGGCTCACTCGCAAGAGAGCGCAAACCATGGCCGAAATAACACCTAGCAAGAGGAAGGTCCATGTTGAATCGACTAACAGGTCATTTTCTTAAAATATTATTTTGAGTAGATGCATATGGTTGGACGTAGCCAAAAATTGCAACAAAATGGCCGTAAAATACTGCTATTTTATAACTAACTAAAATTTTACGATTGAGCGTAATGATAGCTTGTACAACGGCTCCTTCTGGAAGGACAATTGTACATGTGGCTTAATCCTGCTGGAAGGATTCACCTCTCTTATGGCACAGCAATTCTAACAGCCTCTTTACTGTTCCCGAACACTTAGCACTTAAATAATCATCTCAAATAGGGATTCGCTCCGTGAATTATCTCCTACCGGAGTATTGAATGTTGACGCAAAAATTGCGATGCGCGTGTTCAGTAGGTTCGCCATGCTTGAACAAAATCAAATGCGATCAGTCGCTTATTTTCTGTCGCGCTAGCAGACAAAAGTGCGCTCTTTCGTCTCATGTATAATTGGGTCTGTGAAGTATATTCTTTTCCAAGGAACGTTGAGCATGAATGTTACTTAGAGAAAAAAATATATAAAAAACTTGGATTTCACATATTTCGCTGTTTGCCATGGTTTATTCAAGTTGCATTGGAATAGTTTGTACTTCTTAGTAAATACGAAATCCGTGGTTCCCCAGCTTATTCAGGTATATTTTCCTAGTAAAATCATTTGTTAAAGTCCTTGAAACGCATGTGAAAAATAGGTTCAATTGTTTAAATTGAATTTTCCTACTTTAAACGGCTTCTTGAAATCCTAATACTAGTTCTACTAGGAGAAAAAACAACTATTAATAAATAATTTGATTCAGAGTCATCTAGAGTTGAGTGGTAAAAGCTACGTCGACACTAGCGCGTTACTATATTGTTTTTGCAACTTTTGTATACTTTTGTAATGATAATTTCGCAGCATTACGTCTCATGCTGAAATAACATGCATGGTTTAGGATATAATATCGCCACCTTTGTTACATACTCACATATGTACATATTTTAAAATTCTACCACACTTAATTGGATATAAGTCAATACAACTACTATTTGTTTAATTAGCAAAAACTTGGATTGTGAAGTTGGTTGTGGTTTTATATTTTTATATATATATATATAATTAGTTATAATCCGCTCAGTTATACAGTGTTCGGAAACATCTAAATGTTTTCAATAATACTTCATATGAAATTACACAGATAAGATTAGGGGAAATATCGGCGTTTTCATCTTTCCATTTTAGCCAGAAGTTACATTCAACCTTACAATTTCAAATGAAACAATATTCCAATTTCAAATATGGTTATTTCTTTTAATAATACACCAAGAGAAGGACGTTACATCACAATGTGCGAACAAATAAATAATATTAACAAACGACATGTTCAAATTTTATTACCATTTACGGCAGTACATTAATTTGTGGTAGAATCTTTCTATGACGCCTGAAATAGTGTCTGGGGTGAAACTTCGCACTCTCTCCTTGATTCTAGCCCTCAAATCATCAGAAGTATTAAGTGACTGGGAATAAACCTTTAGATTTTAGGTAACCCCAGAAGATATAATCCTAAGATATTATTTCGAAGCGATATCAACCAAGAAACCTAAATTCTTTAAAAAAAAAGCAACAGCCGCGGAAGTCCACAGCAGCATATACGTATACTTGATGTTTCAGTTAACATTTCAAAGTTAGGTAGATTGAAATGCCGATTTTCATAGCAACACTTACAATATTACTGGAGATATTTAGGTGTTTCCAGACTTTTGCAGATTATTGTATTTGTATTTCATTACGGAAAATAATAACAATAATCGTCAGAGGAGGAAAAATCAACGAAGTACCATCAATTCTTTAAATAATGGTTCTACAGATAAGAATGTAGGAGAACAAATTGGGATTTTGTCGGAAGCAGTAAGAAAAACTAATGCAACTTATAGGATGGTTAATAATACTACAAAGATGAGTGCTGGTCATCGCAAACAAAAATTATCAAATGCTCAAAAAGAGCAGATTTGTGATTGGGTTGATTTAGGGTTCTAACCCTACGAGCGTTACAAGAAAAGTGCTAAAAATGAATCCAGATAACGCAATATTTTTATTCCTGGTTTTTGCAGATTACTCATAGCTTAATTTATCAATATTATACTATCCAATTTTTAAAGCAAAGCTTACCTTTTGTGTAATATTGTCACCGGAATAAAACTTAGAATGCATTATTCATATTTCCGAGCCATTTTTGGTAGAACTCCATTCACCAATAATAAAATAAAATAAAAAATTACGGCTATTTAGAAGCTACATTGCACGTTTCAGACTAAATAAATTAAGTTTCATAACAAACCAAATAAACAAGTTTTTAGGTAAACCGTTGTTTTTTATATTAAATTAAATATAAATTAACATCAAAATTAGTAACAATTTTATTAGAAAGAGAAGCCAGGATGTGCATAAATTTACATTAAATTTCAAGAAGATATCTTAGAAAGAAAAAGAAATAGGTACTCAAAGAAAAAAAATCTTGTTTACAAGTGCATGCTAAATTGGACGTGATTACCATTTTAATGAAGTTATATGTATATTTTATTTGCCTTGCGAAATTGTTTTAATTTCATGGAATGTAGATATAAGGCATGGATGGACGTAGGTTTTTTTTCGAAACTTATCTCCTATCATTTTCTTTCTTATATGTAATTATCAATATGGGGAGATTTATTGTAAAAAGAATGTAAGGAATCTGTATTTGATTAATTCTATATTCATTAATAACTGGCATTGAAACTTACAGGGTGAGTTAATATTCACTCCGCAGCCCTGGAATATGCGTTCTACTATTAAAGATAAGACAAAGATTAAGAATGCTCAAATCCCGAAAGCGAAGCCGTTTTCAGGTAAAATTGAAATTAAAAATTAACGAACGATTCGATTACGGCGGTATAGCAAAACCACGCACAAGCGGAGAAAGTAGAAAAGAGTTGTCATGATTGACCTTATTGTGTTTGATTTGTATTATTTTTTGACCGTGGAAAGCTTTAAAAGTATTTTTAGATTGAAAATGGCAGGGTATACTATCGCTCCGAAACGTTCTTTGCATGCCGGTCGGCCTTGAAAACTTAACCAATTCTTCCGTTAATAGATGTCTTTGAAGATAAAACTTTTATCTATACCACCTATAGCCTGTTCAAATGCTGTATCTTGGAGATGATAGTAATTAAAGTGAGCACTTGAGAGGTCTGTTAGAGGATATTGCTTTACAACAGCGTGCAACAATGTTTCTTCAACACGATGAAGTGCCGCCTATTACAAATGCGAAAAATTTTGAATTGTCGTTTTCCTATTAAGTAGATTGGTCGAGATAGACTAATAGGTTTCTTTACGGTGTTTATGGATAACGTTATTGCTAGGATTCACGAATGTATTACTTCGTGAATCCTAGCACGCAACTTCTGTTGCCAAGAACTTCAGCTGCAGATTACATATGTGTACTAACGAAACTGGTAACAATTTTTAGGGTTAGTTAAGGAATTAAATGTTTCACTTAGCTCTACTTATTATTATTTTTTATTTTAATGCTGCAATTTTATTTTGTTTTTAGATTTATTAAGAATAAACACAAACGTTTAAAATTTACCGGAAAATGGTTTCGCTTTTGGGATTTTAGTACTCTTCATTTTTGTCTTATTTTTAATAGTATAACATATATTCCAAGGCTGACGAGTGAATATTGATTCACCTGTACATAAATTGTTATAGAAAATTCAGTGCTAATTTTAATAATGTGATGTACAAATTATTGAAAGTATAGTTTTTCAATATTACACATGGAATTAGAATCTCAGTTGGTGAAATTTTATTTACTTTAGAAGTTGTATGTAATGGCTATTTAAGAACAAAGATAGATGATGAAAAAGACTTTTGAAAATTCTTAATTCAAACGATTTAAAACGCACCAGCGATTGACGAGACGTTATCTATCCTTTGGTCGCGAATATTAGAACGGATTATTTGTTTTCCTTTGCTATATGATTCTTCTCTTTACAAATACGATTTACATATAAAATAAAATTATTTAGCTCTCCCTTAACTTTAATAGCGATTTCTGTATTTAATTACCACAGCTGTAAGAATGCACTATGTGAAGCACATATTTTGCTAATCTGAATTTTATAAAATATAATCTTTTGCTCTGGGTTCAACTGTCATGTGAATGTCAAATTGTTGTTAAAGATACAAAGCGTCATATTTCACATTAAATTTAATTTACAAATGTATCCCGAATAATGAAGTGGTTAATTATCGCGACCCGGCAACGTCCCAAAAAGCCCGCGCATTTCATCTTTCACCGTTTGTAATGACAGACTTGTTTTTCAGTCGATGTGATAGAAGTAGAATGTCAGTAACAATTTATATCAAAGTTCCCTATTATGGATTACAAATTTAGGAAAGCTACAAGATTATAATTGAAATCAACTATACTTGCTTATTGCAGAGATAAGATGTTCCATGTTGAGGACATCTAAGCAAATAGTGATTCCCCAGTGAGGGATCCACGGCATCTTAGACGCTTCACCGCTTTGGATTGCATTGATTTTTACTACCGCTTTTCTTGTACGGTATGTTGTAATGTCCCAAAAGAGTTATATCTTAAACACGGTGACATATACGTAGGATTAAATATGTTGCAATCAACATCTTTTGTCACTTCCTTAAATTATCACAAGATCACATGAAACGTCCAGTATATTGTGCGCTAACGCTATAGATTCCATTGATTAAAGATAAAGCACCGACTTAATTTACATTGTGGAAAATGTTGTAATTAAAGTTGCAGTAATGTTACAACAAATTTCCAGACAGAATTCCATTACACGTTGATAGTAGGTAATATATATTTTAAACGTTTGTTGAAATTCTTTTAAATTATAAACAAAAATTACGCAATACATCGTTACTAATTACTAATTGTATAGATGAGAGTGCATATTCGATATATAATACTCCAATATAATTTCCCACAAAAAATTATTTATGAAAAGACAGTAATGTTAGTACAAATGTTTCACGCGTATTGGATTTTCCTATCGTATATTGTTACAGAGTCGTGATCAGTAAAAGTAATTTTTGTATTATTAATTTTTAAATGAAGGTAGTAATTGTTATAGGTGATTTATAGGTGATTTAGAGATTAGTAGACATCGATACGGTAATGACGATTAGTCGTGAAATATGTACTCGTATCGAAACCTTACCTAGCGACTTCGGATAACGCATGTTTTCTTCGCGCCGCGCACAATATTTTGCCAGGCACTTATCACCGACACAGCTTATTAGGTTCTGACAATAAGCGTGTTTGGGTCCGCACAACCTTGTAATGATACCAGTGTCTGTGCGAATGCGAGGTTGGGGATCAATCACGGCACCTAAATGAAGATGCCTGACGTCATCTCCACCGAGACTGGTTTCGGGTATGGGTAGGATAATGGTTTATAATTCGCTTAATTCTGATTCGCTTATATTTGTTTCCGTGTTTTCAATACTTCTTTGGTTGGTAGGTGCAGGGGTACAGGCTATCCTGCCAAAACAATCTATCTAAAATAGCGCAAGACTAAGTAATCCACGAGGGTACCTTCCTCTGAGCGCAATTTTAAACGCCAGAAAGTACATCTTAAAAATCGAAAATATTTATTGGAGAACGCATTTTAAAAATTGTATACAGGTTTGGTAATACTTTACAAAGATTTTTGATAAAGATTACATTTCAAGGTTATATGAAATGCCACGAAGGAAGTCTATATTTGCATAATTTTCCACTAATGCTTCCAGGGGTCGAATTATTATTTGTTGTCCGTAGTTTATAAGTTGTATAATTGCAGATAATATTTAGTGTGTCTTCTGTAATGAAAAAGGAAAACGGGTCTGCGTTTGTTCTACTCGCATCAGCGAGTCCTGGTTTCTCTGTGACAATATTGCATGATCCCTGGTTACCTCTTCGAATAGGATTAGATGATCACTTTAAACCACTTTTTAGAGTCATCAGGAATGAATTCACAACAACTGGTATCATGATTTCACTATCACTTTCTGCTTTTATTTCGCTAACCAATTTTTACTTTTCCTTCACGTAGTCCTCGTCGTAAATGCTTTTATGTGCATCATCTCATACGTGACAATCTTCAGCACATAAATGATTAGAATCATTAATATTCAATATTCTCTCACATTCTTTTCTCTTGTACAACATTATTGAACACTACACACAAGTTTAGTATTTATTTATTTTATTTATTATTGTACAACTAAGATATTTATTCACACTTACCTGTTCTAATAGTTCTAATAGTTCTAATAGTCCAATTATGCGCAGTAAACACAATAATAAATATCTAACCTGAAAGACGTTGGTTTAAATTTTAGTTTAGAAATAACTAATAGGAGTAATAAGTCACGTAACCTCATAACACTTCCTTAAATAAAATAGAAAAATATCACAATCTTTTGTCTATAACTATTGGAGGATGATTGCAGAAATATAATAAACGATTACTTGGAACGTCAGTAAAAATTAGTAACTGAAATGAAAATTTGAAACAAAAAACTACTCTTCTTCCATATCTTGATTTTTTGGAAATGATCGGTTAGTTTGTAGACAGATGGATAATGATAATCTACAGTTTGCTGCAATGCCCTATTATTCCCGAATTATTTGTCCTGGGAAGACCGGCGACGACGCTCTCGTCAACACTCCATGTATGTATTGCAAATCGCGGTTGTGCTCGGTGATTGCGTCTTATTCATCTTATACATATTATGTATCTTCCCAGTAATCGATGGGGTCTTGTTCATTTAGGCAGTTTTTAACTAATTCTTCAAATACTCCTGTACCGGTACTTAACAACGCAAATAACATTTTTGTGTAAACGCGTATATTTTTATTATTTATATAAAATTCCGGCAGATTCAGTTATTGCACTTTTCGCTAAAAGTACTGTCCCAAATGAAACAAACATCTAACAACTCGGGCGTTTTGAATCGCTCTCTCGTAATCACTTAACACACTTGTTAGATTTAAAATTTCCTTCAACTGTAACAGTCTCTAAAATACTCGAATATATGTTGCTTCACTTTTATTTCTTAACAGTTAGTAGCAGGAAGCTAAAATTTTCTGATGACATTGTAGTAGACTCATAAAATATCTCATAAAAATATTTCAGTGTATACAGATAATCGATAAGTAGCGAGCTAGGCACCTAGTTTCTCACTTTAAATAGAACACCCTGTATATTACTACATTTTTCTTTCTTCATTCTTCTTCTACAAACCAACATAATATGGGCTTTATATGTCTATTTTTAGCAAGTTTTGAGGTAGCCAGTTTCGTCCTCAATCGCCTGCATTTAGGGATATCTATTTCTTTTAATTTACTCTTTGGATATGGATTTATTTTTACTTTTTGTTTTATTCCTTTCCAAAAATGTTTATTTACAAGCTGCTTATAATATAAATTTTACAATATTTTGATTTAATTATTAACTGTATAACACATAGTGAGAAAAATCTACATTATGGGCAGTATTAGCATACACTTTACATTGGATTGTTTTGAGTTTGGGCTTGAGCCTGCGCTGCTACGACGTTAATAAAGCTTTTGATTGCGTTAATGCTGATAAAATTGAAAGTTTTGTAATTTTGATCAACTATCTTTAAACTATTTTGAGTTATATCTCACGAATAAATACCAGATGGTTCCTATAGATGGTGTAACTTCTTCTGAACATTCACTTTAGTTTGGAATCCCGCAGGGACTGTACTGTTGAGAGAGTACTGTTTTTAATTTATATTAACGATTTTTCTCAGAACATGTTAACAGGAACATCCTTTTTTGGAAATGTTAGTACAGTTTGAAGATTGCAGTGACCTTTGCTCATCCCAAATTAAAAAGGGAACCACATGTTTATCATACCACAAGTAAACTTGCAAAGATTATTTCCTTTTGAGAAACCTAGTATCTCTGCTCTAAAAAACTTTTATAAAGTCTGCATGTTTCTCACTGTTTCACTGAGTGATGTTATATGGGATGTTAACATGGGGAGAGTTTGGATCTTTAGTCAGCAAAGAAGGGCTATTCGAATCTTAGGCAATTTGCCTTATCGTTTCGATTGTGGCGAAGGTTTTAGAGACATTTTAATTTTAACCTTTCCTTCGCAATAAATTTTTGATAGTCTTTTGTACATTGAAAGCAACTTTCACAGTTATGAAACTAACACATCCTCTCACAACTCTAGTACAAACTTTAAGTGTTAAACATGCGCGTTTATCTAGTTCTCAACGTTTCTTCTTTTTGTTATAAAGGTATAATGTTTTGGAATGCTCCCGTGAAAATATTAAAAATTTGTGTTTGGATATCTTTCAAAGTAACTTTTTATTAAAACTCAATAGCACTTAACTACAGGAAAGGACAACATAAGGGATGTGCAGTAAGATTATGCTAAAAAAAAGTAAAGAGAAAAGAATTAAAAAGAAAGAAAAACAAATTTTTGCTGAAACACCTCAACTTCTGTAGTGTTAAAACTTTCGTTTCATTTTCTAAATGCCATCAATATGAACGCGTCTGTATTTGGTACATTGTCGTTTTCCACTACAACAATTTTTATTTTGTACACCTTTCTTCGGAATAATAATAAGACTAACAAATAGATTATGTCAAACACAATTTGATGTTTCCATCTTGATATGATTTAAGCAAAATTCAACTAACCTTTGTGATTATTCGTATCGTATTACTAAAGTAAGACAGTGATTCGTTATACCTACTACGAGTAATAATGAAGTTAGAAATTTGCTTCCAAAATATGAAGCATTTGTAAAAAACAAAAAAATGTTAAAACGACAGTTAAAGAAATACAAGAGCATCTTAAAACTATCGGACCCGTTCAATTTAAGTTACGTAGCAAATTTCAAGAAAAAAACTGATATTTATTTATACACACATGTATTTCTTGTTTAAATTTAAAAAGATAATTTACATATTTGGCCTTGATATTCTATGATCAAGTTTCGTCGTTGTCGTGGCTGCCGTAGAAACATTCTAAAATGCTAATAATTTAACGTTTCTACTAAGTGATTCACAACCACTAAAAGTATTATGCCGAAACAAAAGCAGCATATGGAAAAACCTGAAAAGAGTGTGTAATGATCTCCAGAAATTTACATAAATTTCTCGCTTTTATATACGTATAAATATGTGTATAAATATTTGCATAAATTAACTTATTGTCAACAAAAGTATGTACCGATTTTCGAGAAGCAAAACATCACGTACACATGATTAGTAGTGTTACATCCAAAATGTAGTGGGATATAATTGGTGTATCATTGCGGGCAACTTAAAATACCACACGAACATATAGAACGAACATATGTTCCTTCTATATGTTCGTTAAATTTGAGCTATAGCACTGACCCTGAAATTTTCATTGACGATATTATGGTTAAGTTCCACTTCATGAAAATACTTCATGGAACATCACAGTATGGTTTAGTTGGATAGCCCACTTAAATGCAAGTTCAATCATACGGTATATCATGGATCTAGGATGTATCAACTTAAATTAAGATTTTCTCTGAAAGTTTTGACAATTGGAAACTTCTATTTAAACATATATATCTCTTATTTAGCATTGGCTATGCAAATCAGTTTTGAGATTCTTATAAATTACCTAAATGTCTATTTATAGTTATCAATAAACATCAAAAGTGTTATGAAAGGTCGAAAATCCAGTCCAAAGATCTTTTACTGTAAAAAAATAAAGTTAAAACATATTTTACCTCCTATGTTATTTAAAGAAATAAGTAAATCATTGGTTGGTGTATGATGATGCATCATTGTGACTGATATGATAGAGTCCGGCAAGAAGGAGATATTTTGAATCTCCCGTAAATTCGTCTGCAAAACAAAGAGCCGTTGGTGGAACTAGTAGAGATTTCAACGATCGATATTCCTGTTTGACAACTTTCCAAATAAAGCTTAGGAGGATAGAAACAATTTTTTTAAATGCGAGTAGTTCTGGCACTTGAATAAACAATTATTTAATAAATAATTATCACGTATAATTTTATGGAAATTGCTGATTCTTTTCAGAAATTCTGCATAAGTTATTACGGGGAATTAATATTATTTGTATTTCCATTCGCGGAATTCTAAGTGACGTTGCATTAAATAGGTGCTGAACTAATCTGATTGTTATAGCTATATTGTTTGATAATTGCAGGTATTTTTTTGAAAAAGTTGTCAGGGAATATAGCCGCATCCACGTTATCGGATAATGGATTCAGTCGGGTAAGGAAGTCGATTTCAAGATTTCGGATATTCAGGGAGGCGCTATGTAGCTTGAGTTTGTATTCTGTATATTGTAGAATTATCCGAGCAATGTGGACATACTTTAGAGCAACAAGTTAACTTATATAAATCAATCCAGTATTTACTTGCAAACAAGTTAGAGATATCGGAACGTAGAGAGATATTAAAAGAAATTGGAAAGGATTCTGCAATACCATTGCTGGTAAACAACACATACCATTACTGGGAATGTTAACTGCTACAGATATTGATGCGGTGGAAGTTAAGACAGCGCGTGGTTAATAGCGTCAGGTTGACGATCGAACTTTTAGAAAGAGTGAAATAAAAATATTAAATTTCACCAATAATTATTTATTGACCTTAATAAAGCTTTAAAAATTAAACCGAAATATTGGTGAAATTTAAAAATTAATTATTTGTACATGTGCAGACATCGCCTACGGTGTGTCTACCAAGCTATTGTACAAGAGACATTCATAGCATCAACTTCAGTTTTGTCTTATTATAAAACACACAGAAAAGTAAATAAAAATTACACGTTTAGTTTCATTTCCAACAATTACATTTGTTAAAATGTTGATCGTCATTCTGACAGTATTAACCACTCGTTAGTTCCTAACGACCGCCATATATCATGGTGATAAGATAACGGCCTGTGAGAAATTGATTGATCATATGATGCGTACCAATGGGTCGATGAGGTTTTGAATAGGCTACATGGGTTGTTCTTAAATCTAGTGACAATAAAGAGAAACTATTTTGGATCCGAGAAAGTGTATAAAAAAAAAGTGCGAACTGGGGAGAAACGCAACAGAAAGTTGAATTGCGACATGGAATTGGAAGAACGGGATGACTACGTGTTGCATCTAAAGGAACATGACATGGACATCCCAGATGAAGAACGTTACGACATCGTACTAGAAATATGGGAAGGTCACAATATTGCTGACTGTATTGATCCCGAAATATTTAATAAATTGGAAGAACTAGAAAAATACTAGGACCGGCACATTAAACTATGATTTCCACTATTTCGCATATTATGCAATGAGATCTATCGCGGCACTGGGTTCACAGATTGGAAACTGAATTTGCAATATATTGTGACTAGCCTAAGGGCCCATTTACATTCACTTGACATACACAATGTAACGTAACATTCGATAAGAAAAATATATCAATGAATGGGTTCCCATTTGTTTGAGATATGGTGAATATAATGTAGCGTATATAATGCATAACGACTGAATTTAGGAAGTAATGTACGTTTTATTTATTTTTTGGATTAAAATATGTAGAAATGATCCAAAATATAAGTAGCTATTTAAGAAAATTGACTTTTCCCTAGTTGTATGTGTTTACGTCTGGACTGGATTTTCAAAGTACTCCGTATACGTTTGATATTTATTCATGTAATAGCTATTTACAGAGCCATTTATGAAGTTACCAAGAATTTCAAAATTGATTTGATTAGCTAATGTCAAAGAAAAAGTATTGATGTTTGTGCCTGCCATAATTTTCAGAAAAAAAATTCTCAAAATTGGTAAACTGCAACAAAGGTAACCTCTATTTGAAAGAGTGTTATTGTATGTAAGTTAGACTGTACAAGCCCGTACTTCTAAATCCAACACCGGATGTCAAACATTTTGTTGCACAGCCGATATGATAATTGTTTTATTAAAATTAAAATTATTTTAAGCTAGGATAAATGCCTCCAAATGCATCTTGAAATTGTTTTTAATGAAGCGCCATATTTTTTATCCGATATTCTGACTCTCCTTGTTTATCGCTTTACAACCATATGCCACTTAGTTATTTACTTTGGCGGTGTCTTGAAGTTATTCATTTTTTCACTCCTCTTATGATTTTTTACCAATTGGACAACAATAGACGCATTTCATTTAACAAATATCTATGCAAAATTTTTAAATAGAAATAACAACGTTATTGCAATATAATTTGCTAGATAAAAACATATTTAAAATATAAACTTAATAGCATAGCTAAACCATAAATATAAATTAAAAAAATATAAACATTGTTCGAGCGTAAGTTATGTATGATTTTAAGTTTGAAATCATCTAGATTCCTTTTGGAAACAACATATACATCTTTCACAAAACCCTAAAAGAAAAACAATCAAGGGTCTCAACTTTGGGGATCGAACTGACCATCTTAAAGGACTTCTGCTGCCAAATCATTGAATCTTGAAACGTACTATTATGTAGTAGAGCATTTTCAATTTCCTCTAAAAGCTCTGGCAAATTTTCAGTTAAAAATTTTCACCTGTAACAGCAACATTGTAAGAATATGGTCCAGTTATACAAGGTCATTGAACACTCATTAGTAAAGTTCGCCACTTTCCGTGCGCTTCACGAAATTACCGGAGACCAAACAGATCCGTCTCATGAAAATGGGTTCGTGTTGCCTACTGGTTTCCTCGAGAGTCAACAAAACACGCCTCTGTCTAGTCTGTGCTAATTGCGTGAAGTGCACGGAAAATCGTGAACTTTATTATATTATTATATTTATTAATATTGAAGCCAAACGGCATTGTTTCCTGACAGTTTTTTAAATATAAGAATGTAGAAAGCGTTCAGCTGAGGTGTGTTTGTTGTTTCTTAATAGCATAAATAATTTGATAATATTCAATGTTTAAAAGGAACGTAAATAAGTAAATAGTACATAATCAGAATATTTGATGACAAGTATGTCATGGCATTTAAAAAGAAATCTTCTTTCCGCTATTTCTGGGCCACCCGGTATTAATATCATAAGGTGCACTTGAGACTACATTTCCTGCCATACATTCTCCTATATATTCAAATAACCATCGTATTGCCTCTGGAGCGCCCGGTATATTCACTTAAAAATTACCATATGTTTATTATGTAGATAACATTACAATTAGTTATTGAATACTGCTATTTTAAGGCAATTATTTGATAGTATATTCACAAAACATAAACAAAATTTTATGTAAATAAAGGTAATAATAAACAAGTAAAAAGTTCACAAAAACGAACAACAACAAACAAGCTAGAGAACTTTAGAGAACTGAGATATTTTCTCTTCTGAAAATATAAGATTTCTCAAGAATTCTTCAATATACGCAATAAAATTGAAGATTGGCGAATATTTCTCTTTTATGTTCATCGGTTGACAATATTCGCTGTACTAGAGCGTAATTTCTAAGTTCATGATTCTTTTACTATTTTAATGCTAGTGGCAAACGGATTTTCATTTATATAGTTTATTAAATTTAACGAACTTTATTAAATTTAACAAATATTTAATTAATCGATCCTCCTCCTACCTGAATCAGAAGTTCTTGTAACGTCTACCAAAATTAAAAAAAAACCTCAGTTGCATTCAGTGCTAGGCCTAATAGACTATCATCGTGAACGATATTACGATGTTATATTTAAAGTTCTATCGAGTTATACCAACCTATATTGATAGTAATTTTAATTGTACATTTTCGACTATCTTAAAGCTAAAAGTTCCGCCTTCTTATTGAACAAGAGGTATTCAAGGCTCGCCATAAAATTTAAACTACTTATTTGTTTTTGTTACCGCGTTCAGGGTATTACCGCACATAAGCAACCGGATTAACGTTTTATAGAGACCGAAATAAGTGAATGTATTTCGACAAAGTGATATGACACCGATAGTTATAGAAAGCCATACATAGAAACTATTCCATTTTATAGAAATGCATTTTTTTCGTTTGTGTTCTAATTGCGCACTTACGTCAGTTAATTGTGGAGGCAGAATTTGAACGCGAACATTTGAAAAGTGTGTATGGGCTTTTTGAAATAAATTTTGCTTTAGAAGATTACAAATTGCAATTAAAGACCAATATAATGCAGGGTGGATGATTGCTTGGAATGAAGTAAAATGATTTTGCAAATTTATGTAGTATTTTGAATTATTTGCAACAAATTTTCTGAACTGTGCAGGTCCGTTTCTCTAATTACAATGCAAATAACGATTTAAATACAAAAAATTGTTGAAGTGGATTAGATTTTGTTTAAATCAGACTTTTTTCTCAATGCAACAGAGTATTATCCGCCAGTATACAGCTTCAAAGGAAAACCGTTCTAAACCTTCTAATTATTAAGTTGTAATAACTACTACCACCGGGCCTAATAATACCTGATAGAGATGTATGGAAGAAAGGCCCGGCTACTAAGGCTGAATTTATCCGACGTACAGACGACTCAAAGACTCAGAGATTGGATTCGGAGCCGGAATAGGTAAAATTGGATTAAGAATATCTAAATCACTAAGTCTAATTTAAAGCGCGAGAGTATTTCTAGCGAGTCAGTGCTAGGTGTATTGAAGGATTTGACAGGCAAGAAGTTTTATCGATCTATTGCTATATATTCAGACAGTTAAGTAGTAGTTAGATTCTACACGGACAAAGTCGAAACTGGCGTGGGATTGCACGAATGCACTCGATACGCTGGGAAACTGAACTAAGGTGACACTGATTAGGACACGAAGGCCATCGAGGGAATGTAAAGGTAAACGAATTACCTCAAGCAGGCTCATAAACTGTTGACAAAAACCCAATGCATTCTGCAGGAATGTGCTATTCCTTCGGCTGTCGTCCATCTTTGTCTTGTCACCAAACTCCCATTTACGCGTCTGGTTCCGCTACTAGACATCTGCTGCTTCCAGATATAACCTCTTCGGTTTCGCGGATACAATGTTTTAGTCCTTTATTTAACAGCGCGATTTCGGTTTTAATAAAGATCTCTAGTAATTGATTACTAATCGGTGGTGTGCTCTCCAAGAGGTGCGGTGTTTTCGTTCTTCTCTAAGACAAATTTCGCAGAATTTCTTCTTGTGCCATAGCATTTTTAATTTAAATTTACGAGTAGTCCGTTCAATTGAGCGTCTGTGGAAATCCCGCCATTTTGAAAAATTGCTATCGTCTAAAGACTGCATTATTTTACGGTGCAACTCATGTAATTCTATTTCTACATGACCACGTTTTGCGTTCTGAAGTCTGCTTCCGTTCAGTAGCAATTGCTTTTCAGCATGACTTATGACGTTTAGAAATTTATTGCAATTACTGGAAATGTTACAAACATAAATTTTGGAAAGGCATTCCATTTTTTTACAACGTTTAAGAAATAAGATATCAGCATTAATGTATTTGTAGTACTACATCACTAAGGCGATTCAATTCCTTGGGCTGGAGAATCATGATCAATATGATAGCAAGGACTGTGAAGTAGTACGGCAAACAACACTCGGAGCACTCCGCACCAAATAAGTTTAATTAAGTAGTCCGGAATAGCCGTTTCGAGGATTCGTGGATTCCTATTATCAACCGAATGATGTGAGAAAAAGCTCTAATTCCAACATGCCTGTTCTATCCCTTCTCTCTAGATAAAAATTTTATTTATTTACTTTTCCCACCTACACACTCGGCTTGTATAGACGGTAAAAGTATTTTTTTTTTCTCGAGAATAGAGATAGAACAGGCATGTTAGAATTAGATTCCTTTTTTCACATCATTCAATTGGTAATGGGAATCCACGGATACACGGAACAGCTGTATGAAAGTTGTTCCGGACTAATTAATTCGGCTTATGTGGTGCGGAGTGTGGCGATACTTTAATGTTGTTTGCCATAGTACTCCACAGTCCTTGATATGATATTTACATTTTAGAAACATTCTTATAACAACAAGCTTTAACTCATCGTACACAAACCTACCAACATCTACCGTTGAATCGATCACAGCATCTCTGATCTCGAGCTATTAAAGTAAATTCGGATGTGGAAAACTCGTGAAAATGAAAATGAAAATGTTGTCGATATACGCATTTCATGACAGCATGTGTTTCTGTGTTATTAGGCAGTCGTCGACGCTGGTGGAAGGGGTCTCCTCGGCGGGGAACAAGTCAGCGCCTAGGAAAGAGGACGCCAGCCGTCGCGTGTACCAGCAGTTACTATTGAATGCATGGCGCCGACGACGAGTACAGGTCGCGACGCTTACTGACTCATCCAGACGGCTGCAGACGCAGGTTTGTCACCCTTTCAGGTGTTCCGGGACGCTCGGACGGCAACTGCCGACGCCGAGTGTAAATGATTCGAACGTGCGGCGTCGCTTTCGCCGGTTCGCATGATTCGATGTCCGAAGACTAATGACTGGCGGTCGGTTGGCGCGGTCGTAAAGTCATCACGGCTTCTGTAATCGTGTAATTTTACGCCCGCCACGACTATACTTCTGTTTCTTTTTATGCATATACCATACCAAACGTTTAGCAGTAATAGCTCTATTTTTAATATTCTCATGCGCGATGATATTTCTATTCGCATACGAATAGTGTTTTCTTTTATTTTTTCCAATAGCTTATCTCTTACAATATTAGCTTTACAAGCGAATTCAAATTCTTTTTGTCCACACACTATATGGAAATTAACCTCAACGACCATATGGCACGCTTAATTTATATAGTGCAAACGCACGCGCTTGATGTTATAACAGTATTCATGTCTCTATTAGAGTATTAAATAATATTAAATATAAAGGTGTTTACAATCACGAAAGAAAGAACACCTATCTTGAAATGGAAGGAGTAATATTTTTCGGAATTTTAAGAATATCTGGAAGTTTATTAATGTAATAACAGAGGGTAAAATTTTGTCACGATGAATAAATACGCTTTCAGAAATAATTTTTCATACAATTTTACCGCTGTGTGGAGATTTATTTTTTATAGCAAAATGCAACAACGGTCGCACATCTGTATGTACTAATTGTCATCATTCATTGTGTCGTATTTTGTAAGGTTGACCAGTTTTTAAATATATCCCGTCTAGACGGTAGATTTTTAGAGCCATTTTATTCATACATTTATGCGTAATCAAAGCAAGACGCCACCATTTATTCCAGTAGTCTATTTTTAATGGCTTCATAAGAGACTCTTAAAAAACGTTGCCAGTTGTGTATCCGTGTGTATGCAAACGCACACACACGGATACACAACTGGAAAAAAGGCTATTAGTCGCCAACCGCAAGCGTAATCTTACTTATTTGTAAATAAAAGCTTTGAACTTGGCTAACAGTTATTTGTCATTAGCTTAATCATAGTGAATTCTTGACCTTTCGATCGTGCTGTTCTAGAGATCGTTTATTATCTTGTTGTAACTAAGCTCACTTAATTAAATTATCATTAGCATTGCATCAGTTTTATTGTTTTTTTGCAAACAACTAAAATTAGGAGGAAGCATCGAATTGCTACATGAGGTATTTGTTTGGATTAACAAACACAACGATATTTTCACTTAAACTGCTTCAAATGAGTGTGTACATGGATTCAAAGACTAAAGAAAAACCAACAAACTTTATTTCAAAGAAAACTTATGTACTAAACATTAAAATATGAATCAGTATAATGTTACTTCATCAATTTTACTGAGCAGCGGCCGCTTAATCTCTAACGAGTATGGAAGTAACAATTGATAATCTGTTGTGTTATATCCTGTAATCCATTTATGTAATCCACTGGCGAGAATACTTCCGGGCTTCTTTACGTAATATATCCTTCTTCCACGAAATCCTTTCTTCCTCGTCTTGCCTGTTTAGTCCGTTGTTAATGATGAAGCTTTTACTCAAACTTCATAAGCTGGTAAGCTAATTTTAGATATATATTTTTTTGAGGCTCTAGGGTTTTCGGAGCAGTAAATTAGAAAAGGTTTTACCTTGCAAACGGTCTTTAGATATCTTATATCCTGAAAACAATTTTTTTTGCATGCAATAAAAGTTCTTTTAGGTATCTTCCTTCAGAACGGGCCAGTTTTATCCACGTTGATCTTCCTCAGGCCCTCGGAATGCAGCCGCACCCCACATTCTGACTTTTTCACAGAAATTAACAAAAATATTTTTGTATCAAAAGTGTTTTTTCATATTAAAAAAAGTACTTTTTTTGCGTGTGCATCTACGCCCCACTTGTTTAATACGTTTCGTACAAGAATTGCATACGTTTACAGATTACCTTAGGGGAATTACAGTTTCATTTTAGGAGAATTACATATTTACTTTGTCAGCTATAAATGAATACTTTACGTCTATATTTACAGTTTTATCTTAGGTGAATTACATTTTTAATTTTAGTTCCAATATGTACCAAATTGAATTATATTTTAAAATTTTTCTTTCCCAATTCACAAATTTTAATTCTACTATCAAAATCCTCGATAATGTTAAGCTTACATTCCAAGAATATAGTTTTCCTTTCCTTTTCTTTACTAGGTGTAAAACAGTCAGATTTTATTTCGTTTGGATGTTTAATTTTTTTAAAGCGTTTGGAAAAGGTATAATAAAACAATCTCAACTTTGATCAGTGGTAAATTCGCGTAATTCATGTAAGTCAGAGTATTACTGTACTTTATTACAAAGAATTTGGTTCATTTGGAAAAATAGATCAGATCTTCATGTGACAGTGGACACATCTTCAGATAACAATTTATTGTAATAAGACTATTCTAGGCTACCTCTTATAAGGTTATATCAATATCATTTATTTCTTTAGTTGTACAATTTTAAATGATTACAGATGGATCAATTACAAATTCAAATAGACGTGCTGCAAAAACTAAGAGAATCCGAGAGTCAAAGAAGATTGGAATCAGCCAGCGAAGCCGAACAATTGAGGCACGAGAAAGAAAAGCTACGTCAGACGATTGAAAAATTACTACAAGTAAGTTATTTTTAGCAATATATAGCATGTTATTTGTATGATTAAGTAGACGTTCTGGGATTCTGAACAATCAATTGCTTATAAATATGCAATAAAATAATTATTGCACGCGGATGGTTCACGTATTTTTCTTTCTTTATATTTCGCACACGGGGGTTTAGATGTTAATAATGTTAAAGAATCTATTCACTATGCGTAATAATTGTTATTGAAATTTAATAAAACTCGTTTATATAAAACCATCAAGCTTAGCGTTTTGTTTACTTTTACTCTGTTTAGAGCATCTAACTACTAGGTTTAGATATGAGGTATTACTCAGAATTTTTCGAAATTTGTATCACGCGCGAATTACAATCTGACGTCGCTGGCAAGGTTATCAAATTCGGGGCTCTTAAATGTTCAGTGGCTAAAAAATATAAGGTATAGGAAACCCTAATACAATTTTATAAATGGTTAAAACTAGAATCTAAATTCCATTTAATATAAGAAGGTTACTTAACTTTAATAGTAGTTCAAATCAAAAGTGTATTTTCGTCCACCTTATATAATTTTTAGAGATCATATTTATTTTACTATTAAGCGGTTCTTAAATTGTCCTAAAGAAAAATATTTTTAAAAAATGTTAAAAATAATTAAACGCTTTGTGAAAGCCCCACCCTGTATAGTTCAATTAAAAATATAGATTATTTAGGGAAACTATTGTTCAAAATTAGAATAGAACGAAATGTACTATGTTAATTCAATTATTATAACAACATTTTTAGGAATCATTTTGAAGGAGGGAGCAACTGTAGCAAATCCTTTTGAAGTAGTGAAAAATGCTTGGAAAAAATTAAATTACGGCTCAAAAGATTAATTTCAATCGGTACTGATGGTGCGAATATTGTGTTGTATATTGCTATTAAACATTATATGTTGTGTGACATTAATATTGACGCAATTTACTATAAAAATGAACACATAGACACAAACGTAACATACAAAAACAAAACAACTCATTCACAATGAGGGAAGGGTTCAAAATTTATTAATCGTAAATTCATGAAATAAATAAAATGCTTCTTTATGCAATATCTTCTTCAATTTACGGCGGAATGTACTTAAATTAAGGGGATCTATTGTGGAGGAAGGTAATTTGAAGCCCGTGTAATATAGACAATTTTTACAAAGAAAGGTGTTTGTTTTATAAACATTAATGTTGTGTATTATAAGAGTAGATGTCCAATAATATGCTTATTTTTATGTTTGTACACGAGATTCAATGTCTCACAGATAATTAATGAATATAAAGTCAAAATTTTATGGGAAACAAAAGATCAACAGCGGTGTTTGCTGTCCCCCCGCTGATCATGCTCGCTTCTACAATTTAAAAATCTCAAACAAGTTGCGGAACTCAAAAATGCAAAATATAATTTTCTTGCAGTATGTTCTCCAAGATTCTGTTTTATAACTTTGTGAGCATAACAAACTTCTAGGCAGCAACCGATAAATGGAAAGAATTGTAGAAAAATGTAGTTACGCATTCGTTATCGCTTCACTACTAATTTTTTCGATATTGTGTTGCTTGAAAATCTTATTACCCTTGTATCTTCAAAATGAAGTGATTTTTCAAAAATCTTCAAACAGAACAACAAACAAAGAGCAAATAGAATCCGCAGTAAACCGACCTAATGATAATGAGGTTGCATCTAATATTTGGTAGTTTGACCTTTTCAACATAAACAATTTAAATAAAATTAATTTGAAACTATTCAGCAGTTCTTCTCTTCTAATTTAATAACGGTTTTCTGGGTAGTCCTGGTCCATTAGCATTAACAATTAACTTTTTTGCTCGAAAGCATATTGAAACTATTTAACATTCCTGACGAATACATCTCCAGCAATCATCTGTTGCTTCAAGTATTAATACAGACCCACACTGTGAGTCATTCACGTAGCGGTTCTTTTAGATTAGGACAAACAAAATTACTGAAGGTTATTCCAAATCAAGAGATATGTACAAAATAATTTATTACTAAAAACTAATCCGCAGAAATTCCGTTATTAATATCATTCTTTCGGTAATAGCACGCTTAAAGGAAACGCTCTGAAGATTCTTCGCAACGAACCCAACGTGTATCCGCTCAAAATATTTCGACAAATCTCCTCAAAGTCTGGAAGCAGGCTTTGACTGTTTTCGTTTAATATCCTGTTGGTCGTCATCGTCAGTTCGGGATTCCCAACAAACAAGTCGTCGAGCTGCATTTTGAAATCACCGAGTTTCATTTGATAGTCAACGGTTTGAAAATCAAGATATTCTTTGCCATTCTTGATGATCCTTTCGCCGCTTAATTTGCTATAAACTTCAATTTGTGCTAAAACAGATAGTAAATAAATTAGAAGACGAAGAAGCAGTACAATTTGCGTAATAGTTAGACGAGTTAAAAGATCATTTTAAAATTAATTTTAGATGTTATCTCTATCTTACTCTTCATGAAAGCCGTTTAAAAAATATCCAATACTTCTATTTTTAGGCAAGAAGGAATGGGGTGAATATATAGAACATATCACTGAATAATTACTTTATTTCTACATTTGAAAAAGCAAAATCATTAGAATCGTACGGTAAAAAAGAAAACGGACGCATATACCCTATACACATACCTATGTATGTGTTTAGGCTGAGTCAATGTTCACTCGCCAGCCCTTGGATATATGTTCTATTATTAAAAATAATACGAAAATTAAGAATACAAAAATCCTGAAACCAAAGCAGTTTTCAGGTAAGATTGAAATTAAAAATTAACGAACGATTCGATTATGGCGGTACAGCAAAACCACGCACAAGCGGAATTCGAGTTGCCATGGATTTATTTGATTTTAACGTTATTATGTTTATTTGACTTGTATCATTTATTGGGTATCGAAACTAACAAATGTTAACAAAGAATATAACAAAAATAAAATATAACAAAGAATATCGGTATGATAAAAGTTTTAGGCGTCTATAATGATAAAGCCCGTGCTGCTGAGCGTTTGTACAGAGAATGGTTTTTGAACCGCCGTTGCCCAGATCACAAGACAATCCAAAACGTGAAAACACGTGCTGTGGAGACAGGATGTACCACTCCAAAATATTCTTTGTCTGCCAGTCGACCTCGAAAACTTACATGGCAACAGGAGAAACAGTTATTGCAGGATAATGAGACGGTCAAGTAATCCTGAGAAATGATAATTAAAACTGTACTCTACAATTCTCAGGTAGAATGCATTGCTTGGTGTAATTATTACGTTCTCTGTTGATTAATGGCCAAACAGCTCTCGATCTATTAGCAGATTTATATAATCTTGTTTAATTAACAGACATCTTTCACTTAATTCTTTTAAAAAATGCGCATTATTGTACTTTTAGAATACCCGTTAAATTCTGAGGCAAAATGTAATTTGTAAAAGTATTGTTATTCTAAAATTAAGAGCTTCAGAATTATTTGCTATTGGGGATCTTTTGAAAAAGCCGAAATTTACAGGAATGACTCATAAGCTAAAATGATGTAACTCAAAAATTTCCCATTTTCTGCTACATCGTCCTAGTGGTAGTTTTTGCTAAACGGAGGTGGATCACATTGCTTTCAAAATTTCAAAAGTTGCAATCAAAAGAAGTAGAATTTCCGAACTTTAAATTTAAAATTATAGCATTAACTGTTTTTTGGGGAAAATTTGCGAAAAATTGTATATGTAATTACGCAAGCTATTATTCGAGGAAATAAAAAAGTGCACTTAGCGCTGAAGTGAAACTCACTAAATGATTATCTCAAAGACTCAAGACGAAATGCTATCGATAATAAACGCTGTACTTACTATAATTTACGTTGAATTTCCCGTTTCCATTCAACTGAAAGGTCAACAGTCTTCCGGTGAGATTGTAATTTCCGGTTTGCATCAGTTCTGCGTAACTAATATTCATAATCAAGACATTATTATCAACGTCGAAATGTAAATACTTCAGATCAAAGTTTTGGCCCTTGTGAAACTCGTTTTCCGTGAAAACCGCTTCCAGATTTTGTGTTGTAAACTGCGTCTGTGCTATGACAAGCGGATCGAACGGATAGATCTTCATTTCCGGTATGCCAATTGCAAAGTAAGGCTTCAGGTCATTTATGCAGTCCGTGACGCATTGGTCTAGGTTTGGATCGTTCTGTTTGCAAATTTTTACGTAGTTTGCTGGAATAAAAGATGTGTAGATAATCAAATTTTGCAACAAATAAAATAATATTGCAAGGATACTCACGTATTTTTGCTTTCTTATTTTCTACCACATTAAAATAAAGTACTAATATTATGAAAAGGCTTGTAAGGTACTGCATATTAGCTATTCGAATGCTAGTTCAGAAATAATTGTAAATTTTACTCGCGCACTTATGTTTAAGTGAAAATTTATTAAAATGTGACTTGCCTTAATTGCAAATTAATGTTTGAACAAACAAAGTCGATTTCACTACTTAATGGATAGAAGATAATATTGTCGAAATGTACATTCTAATGAATGTAGTATATTGATATATAAGTGTCTTATATTTATTGTTGTTTATTTATGCTGTGTACAATATTTTTTCTCAGTTAATACAAAAAATCAAGCAAGATGTTTATGAAAAATTCTAATTAACAGATAACAGATTTCAGCAACTTTAATGTAATGAGTCTCAAGTTTCGTTGAGGAATAGGATAACAATCTTCTTCAAGTGATCCAAATTGTTCAATTTCAATTTCCAATATGAACATTCTCTTCAATAGTTCTACTCTAGGGATAACACAATAGGTTGGAGTGTGTTATCACGGTATATTGCACTGTAGCACTTAGAACTATCTAACAAAACGAATCTGTCCTTTCACCAATGCTGACACTTCTTCACATCATGATTGTGCTTTCTTTATACGAAGAGTCGTTTTTGTATTCCCGAACTAGAGAGTATTCAATCTTAATGTAATTTTTTGTTATATTGCTTTTTAGCGCATATACCTTGATAACGTAACGTGTAACAAACGTGAACAAAATCGAATACGGAGCAGTTATAAAATTCTTAACAAAAGAAAGAAAATATCAAAAAAATTAATCGTGAAGAAATATTGGCTGTATACGTGGATGATTGTCCGTCAAAGTCGATTATTTGCAAATAGTGAAAATTGTTTAAACATGATCGAGAATCACCGGATGATGTTTAAGTCCGTTCAAGTCGACTTGTTGATGTAATCACTTGCGAAAAAAGCACATATTTGGTACTAGAGGATGCAAGATTAAAGAAGCAACAATTAGCAACTTATTATTAAGAGTTTCAGAAATGCGTGTTCGGATGGAGACGCGTGAACAATTTTTGGCCCTTTGTGGAGACGAAGTCGATTACCAATGATTTGCCATCAGGGATGAAGCCTGACCCTGAGTCAAAACAACAATGCAGTGGCGTATTAAAGGCTCTAGATTTTCCTAGAAGTTTAAAGTCACCCCCTCTACAAGAAAAATAATGCCTCAAGGAATTTTAATCAAATAAACATGAGAATATTATGCATCACCTCAGAGATTCTATTACAGTGAAAAGGCGCGGAAAACTGACGTGAGGTGTCCTGTTTCTCCACGACAATGTGCTAGTTCATAAGTCAAGCTGTGGTCGCTGAATGTGGCCTCATAGAAATTGATCATCCACCTTGTCCAGATCTAGCTCACTATGACTATTTTTTGTTTCCAACTCTCAAAAAGACACCAAGGGAAACAACATTTATAGAAGACGATGAACTTATACCGGCTATTGAAAGGTGTCTTGCAAACAAGCCAAAGGAATTTTGTTAATAATGGATTACAGTTATTGAAACTGAAGCGCATGATGGCGCTCCAGTTCAGAGAGTAGACACGTAATTCAACGGTTGATT
The DNA here is from genome assembly GCA_902654985.2 of Oryctes borbonicus. Taxonomy (NCBI): domain Eukaryota; kingdom Metazoa; phylum Arthropoda; class Insecta; order Coleoptera; family Scarabaeidae; genus Oryctes; species Oryctes borbonicus. The sequence goes on along the minus strand of LR736896.1, from coordinate 1,933,264 downwards.
GCATATTTTCCTGAACGATGAATTAATCGTTGAAGTTTTATTGTCTGACTCCCGACCCTTTGGATTTCTTTCGTTGGGGCCATTTTAAGCAGCTGGTTTACAGTGTCGAAATAAACATACACGAATAAATAGTTGACCAAATAACAATTAGACTTAATGAAATTTGTCAAGATGGTGCAACAATAGCCCGTGTTTACGATTTATTTATAGTTATTTAAGGATTAACATCAATAGAATAAAAGAATTCTTAACCAAAATTAGTGGTCTCAGACAGATAATTTGAGACCGGTAAGAACTGATCATCATGAATCATACTTATAGAAATGTTAGTATTACAATTATTGTCAGTTTTGTGACACGTGCATAATGTCGATATTTTCGGATTGATGATATATTTCTAATTGAGATATTTTGTTTAACAAACTGAATATTTAAATGAGAAGCAGTTAACACACGTTTCCGTTCGGCGGTTTCTCGAAAAACCATACACGGATTTAGAATCACTGCTAATATTCTGGAAAATACAGTGCATCATGCAGGGAAGCACCTGCCGAGACTTCGAATGCTGTTTACATCTTTGGACACTAGAATTTGGACCTTAAATATGATTTAACATGATTTTCCATAGTTTCCTTCTTATACCTACCAACGTACAGCCAAAGCCGCCATTTCGGTGTTCTAAAGCAATCACTAACAGAACTTTTACATCATTATATAGTTACCACTTTAGTATCTTTATTGCTTGACGATCTATTCATATTTATAAAATCGGAATTTTTACATACTTTGCCATTGTTTTTTTACAGTTTAAATCAAGTTTTGAGAATACCTTCACTTTATTTTCTAGCCATTTCGTAATATTAATAAATCTTAAAGTAACTTTCTCAATTATCAAATTCAATTATTGAACAATTATTGAACCATCACTAGTGGATGTTAGATTTTTGTTGCGAAGAGAATATGATTCATTTTTGTTATTTGTACTGATTATGTGACAAACCTCCTAGACGAAGTGTTGACGTAAACCCTGAAAAACAATCTCCGTGGGAAAAGATACAATGGCAAACTATACTTTCACCATGAAAATTTTTAACAAACTCGTTAAAAAGATTTTCATGTAAAACCTTCATGGGTAATTATGTATATATAAATACACTTACATTGAAAAACGTTGCCTTATTCTTTATATGTTCTATGTTTTCCTTCAAGGTTAGCCACCTAGATTACCTCAGACACTTTCTCTTGTAAATGTAGTTTTAAATTATCATCATTATATTTCTGATAATAAATGGGTCGGTTGGCTGTTGTAATGACGTACTAATTTAAAAAGCTGTTGCAGAGCCGTAGATATGGTGGTCAAATGTAGAACTCGGTGAAAGGAATAACATAATCAATTGACGTCATAGCTTCTTTAATGACGCACAATGCTATGTAGAAATCTCGTCATAATGTATATAATACACTAACTATAAAAAGTATTTTTGCTGGATATTTTTAGTAATTTTTTTTGCAAACGTTACTGGTAATTTAGTATCCGTCACGTAACTAAATTCAGGCTTTTTTTAACAGAATAGAGAAGCTGAATAGGTTGTACCATACACATAAACTAGCTAATTATTATCTCTTTATTGCGTCGACAAAAAACCACGTCACTCACCAATTCGCTGGTAGGTGTTTCTGGAAATGTGGAGGTAGGTCATGAGAGTTTCTAGGCAGAAATTAATTCTACTAGTCTGCGGAGTTGCAAATAGTTATGCAAATGCTTTTTTTTATTCTTCTCAAGAAAGTCTCCAATTTTAGCCATTTTTCTTTTACTGTGCTTCATTCAAGATAATATAATTTATGCGCATATTATTTATTAGCTATGTCCCAACCTGAATTGTAGAATTGCATTTATTATGTAAATGATAGCAAGGTAAATTTTTCTGATAACGTAATAATGATATTAAGGTGCCTCCCAAAAATGCTACATATTACGTGTTTAGTTTTTCCATCCGAAAATTAACCACTATAATGTGTTCCACGTGTCTTTTTCGACGGGTTTCAAAATATTTATAATTTTACTTTCAACAGCCAAACTGTAGAGATATCTATCTCTTTAAAAAAATTGAAAATGTAAATACATTTTAATGTAAATTAGCTCCGTCCAATATTACGAGGTAGCTCTATATTCTTAGTCCAGCGATGTCCCGCAATAAAATAATTCACATCGCAAAAGCATTTGGGTTTTTCAACCGTTTGTGTGAAAATGGTGAAATTAAATGCAACTGAAAGAATCGAAATCCTTATGATGGTTGGATATGGTGACAGGCAACGTTTTAATAGCGAAATTTATCGTTTATTCGACAACGTTCATCTGGAGCGAACTTCTGTACCTCGATCAACAGTTTCTAGATTAGTTGCTAAATTTAGACAAACAGACGATGTTAAAGGTAGTCTTAGAGCCTATCACTATATGTGTTCGATCATCAACATTAGAAAATTTTTGCTTATGGAGTTCATCTGAAAGCCACGCTCTATACAAAACCATTATAGCAACAACCTGTAATTCCAAATCCGAATTACACGAACTATTCACTCTACTAATAATTCTGAAACTCACCTTGATAAACAAATAGACGCCACCTGAAGCTTCTTTCAAAAATCTGATAACATGATCCTTATCAAAGATTTTCGATCTTTTGGGTTTATACACGTCTGTCAGCTTCTTTAACAGAAAAATCAGCTTGCTGTGTCTACAAATTATATATAAAATAGCAATAATTCTATTTGATAGCGTACTAACTAGTCGCTTGCTTTGAAATATCACAATTTTCATTTACACTTGAGCTTGAATCATAAGATCATAATGGACGACTTAACACTTTCTGATTTTTCAGAAAAATATGCCAGGGGAAACAGGTTTTAGGTAAAATAAATAAATTAGATAACTGTAGTATCAAACAATTGCCACAAATTTGAAATAAAGTAAGTATTTGCGATTTATCAATCACCGTACACGAAAAAATTCTTTATGATGTCGATTATATTATTACGAGGTTGGGAGACCCTGTTCCTGCATGGAATAAAATTGTGAAATATTATCGTTGGTATGCTTCATGGAATTGTGGTGTTACTACTTATTACAAGATATCTTTCAATTACTTTTCTTAAGGTTTCGCAATCTATCGTTATACTTGTTTTGTACATAAATGCAAATAATACGTGGGTTTCCTGTCGTTTACAGGATGGAAAATCGATGGAGAAGAATATTGTTGGCCTTCAACAGAAAGTCGACGAAATCAACGTTAGCTGCATTAATTTGAAGAACGAACTGCTAGCGGCGAAATATGAACTGTCAACTTGCGAAGCTAAACTTCATAAGAAATGCCGGAACAATGAATCATTGGAAGCCGAACGACGAGATTTGTTGGATAAGGTTTGTAAACATCTTATGTAACTACTTATTACTTTTAACATTTTTTACGAATAAGATATTTTTGAAATCCGCATGCTTAGGTGGATGTCAAAATGACTCAATCGCACGATATTGATTATTATACCTTCTCTATTTATTTTATTTTTCCTCGGTAATCTTCATTTTAATTGTAGATGAGTCATTAGCAATCAAAAAAAAAGCGCTATTATTTTCTCATATTAAATCGCACTGAAACCCTTCCTTTTATAGCGAACCATTTGGACCTACACAAGTATGCAGGGTATTTTACGGAACTGTTTCATTAAATGTTTATGATGTTCTACTATTTGTCTAGATTTGACATTCGGGGGTTATCTGTTCAATCCGATCTACTAAAGTGAAATGTTTTTATCAAAATATTGCGTCCGGTTTAGGGGGGAAATCGACATCAACTTTGCTATTTGAAATGAATGGTATTTTTTTTTTCTTACATTTTTGAATTCTTTGTACATATAAACAGATTAGTTTTGATTTATACAGAGCGTTCAAAAATGCGAAGCTAGGTGTCCTACTTTCAAATGTAAAAAAAAAAATTCTGATGAAATACCCTGTCGACACGTAGGTGATATGTCATCTGTATTATGTTCTTAAATAAACTTTTTCAGTTGGGCGTATGTCTTTTCTTGTTCCTCGAATCAATTCTAAATATGAAAGCACTTTTGTAGCACCATTTACACGGACAAATTTAAAGAAACGGGCACATATATATACTGTCTCCAGAATAAGCACCACACAATTGGAAGATATTATCATATGAGCTTTTGCTGGACCGTAATAATGAAGTTAGCTAACGCTTAACTACATCGCGATCTGTGGGGGTTGTAAGGATCGACTAACAGCCTAATTAGCCAGAGCATCGATTTTTCATTCCACTCATATTTGTTACGAAAAGAAATGGTATTTAAACGTTTTTTTCTCGTGAAATGAATGAAAATTTCTCAAATGTAATCTGTTTATGTCCTTAAATAATCATTCCGTACTCTAAAGCAAATAACATTTTGTACAATTTCTCTATTAGGAAGGCTACAACGAAAACGAAATCTCCAAACTACGAAATACATAATTTCTCCCCGCAAGCCACATCAATAACGATAGTAAAACAAACCATAATATTACGAAACATTACAAAACACCCGATCGCAAAATATAGCGGCGCCTGGATTATGAGTCATCGGTCCGGATCCCCGGAGTCTAGCGAACTGACGTGACTCACGGCGTTTAGCCGCCCTATTCTCCCTTCAGTTCCGAGAAAGAAGACGTCCACAGGTCGGTAATTGCTCGGATCGATATTTAAACCGATCAAAATACGAAAGGAATCGGTTGATAGTCGCGTGAATCATCAGAACAGCGAAGGCGCATGGTCGGGTGTGATGGCGCGTGTCGCTAGTACGGCAAGATTTCGATTCATTTTATGAATGGGAAGATGTGGGGATTTCCAAATCTTACCTCTACTCATAAAATACGTCACGGTTGTACTGAATAAAAAAGTTATGTACGCGATTTATCATACCAAGCGTATGTACGGGCGGGCCGTAGGTTTCGTTTTAATCGGTCTAATTGCTACTTGGATGGTAAAATAACAAAGCGCCGAACGGAAGATCAAGGTTGCGCGAGGTAAATACTAGAAACGATGTGTGTATCCTTCAGACGTAAAAATGAATAATAAAAACGAAAATGATAGGATTGTCTACCTGACGCGTACAGTTCTATACAAAAATATTTGCTCATCGGTTGTTACAATGAAATAATTTTTTGTGTATTGTCAAGAAATTAAAGAAGCTTGTAATCAACACGTTACTAGTAAATGTAAATTGACAATGACAGCCGATTATTACTTGTAAACACATTTTGGTTTTCAAAGAACACGTCCGTTGAGTTGTTGCAATACACCTGCATACATTGAACATCTAGGTAATAATAATAATAATAATAATAATAATATATCTTATTAGTATCTGGGCTGGTTGGCGAATTTTTGGGAATCGTTCTAGTGCTAGGAGCTACTTACTTGGACCCTAAGGCCTGGAGCTAGCCGTCGTGGTATGATTCAATCCCAGGTTTCTGGGTAATGAACATTCCGACAGGCACGATTCGGGTAGGGCTTTGACTCGGCCATCTCCGTTGTATAGACTTAAATCGCGAGCGGGCCGGTTATACCTCAGGATTGGTTCTGTTTTCGCCGTTCGATAATTGCCAGTACTCGGCGACCTAGGTCCCGAGGGGCCGATAATTATCGCACTTGGGCGACCTAGGCTCCCATGGGTCGATTATTGTCGACTTGCGCGGCCTCGACCCCGACGGGCAAGATGTGAGGTAGGTTCCGAGAAATCGGTATCGACCGTTACCGTTAAAAGGTTGAGAAGAGAACTTCTTTAACATGGGGAGCATGGAGGAAGCAGGGCTACTGGGTATTCGGACTCGTGCGGGCATTTTCTGGTTAGTTGGTAGAGACCGGCTGTATGTGCAAGCGGGGCAGCAGCCTTCCTCGGAGTGGGTTGGCATCAAATTTTTGTCTACATCCAATGGATAGTTACTGAAAATATTATCAATACATAAATGGACGATGCAGCTACTCCATACACACGTTGTAATAATTTATAAACTCTGCTGTAATTTTTTTCGTGCACCTTACAATTAATTACAAATCATTTGCAAATTTGATGACGAATGTTCGAGACGGCCAAAAATCGCAACCACCACTGATAATATCGGAAAAGTTCAAATGGTGCTAGACGACGGATTGAAGTTGGAGAGATAGCAGAGGCTCTGGACCTTTCGAAAGAACGCGTTTTTACATATTAAGAGAGAATTTCAACACGAAAAAGTTAACCGTATGTTGGGCGCCACTTACAACTCCGCATCAAAAACGCATTCGAATTAGCCCCGCTAAAGCAGCTTAAATTAAATAAGTCGAAGTTTCGGCATCAATTAATAACTGCAGATGAAACGTGGATACACCACCACACTCTTGAAGCCAAAACACAATTGAAACAGTGAACTGCAAAAGGGGAATCTGCTTCGAAAAAGGGAAATCTATTCCATCACTGCGAATGTCTAGAAGTGATGGCAGAAGTTACAATTCTATATCTACAAAGATTTTATTGATGAAACACAACCATTGATAATTTAATTTTGCCTGAAGTTGTATAGTAGACATTATGATTCACCATTCGAAAGCCTTCGAGTAATCTAAAGGAAATAAGCAACATCGTTTTTGTGCATTCCGAGTTAAAAATATTATTGCACGATGTTTGATTCAATTCCTGAATAGAAATAAAATGAAACTTGTGTTAAAGTCAAATTTTATAATCAATTCAGGCGAATAGTTTCACCGATAGCTGTATTAACATTAATAAATATTCGAACACGACCTTCGGCAAAGTCGTTGCTTAGTGTTGAAGAACAAGAAGAGATATAAGGAGGTGAAGAAGGGGATTAAGATACCTGTTACGTTACCAATGACGCACGTATTTGGAAAGTTTGAAATTTATATACATTCCCGTACCAGCTTACATAATAATATGCATTTTGATTTGACTATAATGCAAATAATACATAATATAAGTTTGCGTGTGCTTTTTTTAGACACGATAGATTTCATTTATGACGTATAAACAAAGAACTGACGTTGACGTTGACAATGACGTATTAAATAACAACCAGTTTCGATGACGCATTGGAAAAGAAAATTATCTCTGTGACGCTGCATATAAATTAAATGTTAATTGTTCTTATAACTCGATTTTAAATGCACTTTTAGAATTTAAATAAAGATGACAGATAGTTATTAAGATAATTCCCAAATTCTTCATTTATTGCAAATATTCATAAAAGTGCTTGTTCAGCTATAATCTGTACAATGTTGCTTAAATTGTTGAACAGAAAGACAACTAAGAGGGCAACAAGAAATGTCTAGTTCATCGTTTCGAAATGTTTTGGCATTAACTGTGAGGCAATACAAGGTAGAGTTAAAATACCACGTTGACGACGCCGGGAAGGCAGAAACATGTCCGTGGATAATGTATTTCTTCTCTCCTTACATTGCGGTTGTCGTAAATGATTCCGTCAATTCCATCCATGAGGAAGCTATTTTAGCATTATTTTTTTTTGATATTGCTTCTAGACATTTTTTAACGTGTCCAGTTATTCATTATTTATTAGTTTTATATTTATCAGACTGTAGCAAAATAATATATCATAACTTCATGGATTGTAGTAATCCACTGGTTGTTAGTGTAAAAGAAGGTCAAAATTATTATTTTAGGGATGTAAAGTTTGTACTAGTTCGATTCCCAATTTCTTCAGGGCGAATCGTGCTACCAACTGTTTTCGTACAGCGATCGAGAAGGCATGAAAATGTCTTTGTGTGTATCCTTCAGACCGTAGCTGGAAAGTCGTGGTAACTTGAATCAAACATTTCAAATAAATTTAATCCTATATAAACAATAATTTTTAAATTTTACTGTAAATATACGTTTATTGAATGTGGCAGTAGAATGTAATTGCGTTAATGATATAAATTAAGTGAAATACAGCAACGTTAACGATAATTAGATATCCAGACGCTTTCAGTTTGCTAGTATTACCGTGGGCTGCCACTCTTAAAGTTCTGCCGTCGACGGTTATACTGAGCCAATTACCTTGCGATGCTACCAGGTATATGAGCGCCTTTCCCTCATCAGCGTCGAGGGTAAAAGCATACAGCTTATTCCGACATATCACCGGTGAGTTGCCAACCATTACATGTGGGGGTACAGTTGCACATTTGATGATTGTAGCTTTGTCCGTCGCATTGGTCGGGGTGAAGCAGTCGTTGTTATTCGGGTCAATTTTTATATCCAGTCTACGCAAACTTTGCCTAATTTCTTCTCTTTCTTCAATGATAAGTTGGTACAAATGACAGTCGGTCTCCTCTTCCTCCAAAAACATTATATCGATTAGCTTGAGATCGTTGCCAAGCGCAAATGGATTAGCGAGTTTAACCACCGCAACTCCAACTTGGTCGTACTTGAGAGATTCTGAGTCCACGTAGGTCTTGGCCGATTTCCTATGTTGACCATTTCTACATGGAGGGTTTAACGGTCCCATCACCAAATCGTTCTCGGGAAACAGTTTGAAGTTCACCCGCCAAGTGCAAGCATCCGTCGCAATTACATACAAGGGTCGAACATAGGCCCCGTAGCATGTTACTAATTTATCTGGCTGCAAGCAGAATTGCACTAGAAACGGATTATGTTTCATTAGAACATGCAGGCGTACATAATGACATAATGATACGATGATAATGATAATTATTGAAATAAATACTTTTGACATTGTCGAGTGACGTTTTCGACAGGTTCATGATTTATGACAACTAGGTTATGGCTTGCCATAAAGTTTCAAGCCTCGATATGAAGATGGCGTTACTCGCTGGTAATATAATTTCGCATGCACTGAAAGATACTTCTGAAAATTTCAGCCATGTTGGACACTAAGTTGTTAGTGTTCCTGTAAAAATTGAAAAAGTTTGCATTTAAAAGGCAATACGCCTACGCAAATTAAAGTTGAGAAGTCGAGATTTTGGCCAACTGAATTCAAACGTAGTCATACCAGCTTTGTTGACGATGGACGTTCAGGACGTCTAAAAACTCCAACCACATCGGAAAAGTTTACGAAATGGTGCTAGACGTCCGTCGAATTAAAGTTAGAGAAATAGCAGATGCTGTGGTTATCTCAAAAGAGTATCTTGACTGAAGATTAGAGCATGAAAAAGCTCACTGTGCCACATAGAAGTATTTAATGGTGCAAGATGATAAAAACGATATAGTTTAGATTTCTAAATTGTTTTATCTAGTTTAAGATATGGGCTCATTATTTCTGTTTGGGCAAATAATAACCAGAGTATTGTACAAAGACTTTATTTTAAGCCTACCTTATATTATAGCCGATCTCGAATTTTGTACCTATTGTTATCTACATAAAAGAATTCTGTTCTTCATAGCATGATGTACTTCTCCACCTTTTTGAGATGTTGATTCTAAAAATGAAGGTTTGAAATACCGAATTGCTTCCTTGGAAAATCGGCCTTTCTCAGATGAAGTCATGTATGGATTCGCGGTCAGCAAGTCTGTTTAACACATCCGTTACATTTTTCCCTAGAAAAGTTTCCAGTAAAATTTTGTTTATACAGACGAAAACATTAATTTAGAGCCTACGATGCCTCCTCAGGTAGTTGCCCTATAAGTAAAATAACCAATCAACGATCCTTGGATTAAAAGGAAGATAAATGGAATTTGAAATATAAATGCACCAGTATCTATATCATCATTTAACCTCTGTTTGTATTTGTTCTATTATGCACTATCACAGCCCCGAATTCAAGATCACTTTAAATCCAAAGTACCTTGGTTAGTTAGATGGTTAAAATTTACTAAAATTTAAAGGCGCCTTACATTTATTATGAAACTGGGTGTTTCCTGTACCTTTTCCCTTTGTCCTTTTTACGCCTTTTGCTGTGTTAGTGTTACTCCTGGAAAGACTTGGTTGGTTTACCCTCTACCCGCGCTAGTATCGTCGTGGTAAGCGTTTCATATTCTATGTACTATTAAGTTTTACTTTTACAGTTACAGTTGTGGGTTTCTTTAAATTACATTATTTAATGCTGAATTCAATTAATATATATGAATTGATAATGTATACAACATACTTAGACATAATTACCGTATATCTTGGATGTTGCATCCCAAATAACAGACACCATCCCCATGAAACAATTTTGCTTCAGATCGACGAATATAGGAATACCTCCACTGAACAGCTGCAGACCATAAGTCGGCTTGAGAACGATCTAGAATCCGTAGAACGAAATTTAGACACAGTGAACTTAAATAACAGCAGGCTTGAGGAATCCAAAATGGATCTGGAAATGTAAGTAGCTTCTTCGCAAAGATTGGTATTCTGATTTAACATCACAATTTAGAGCAAATGTACATTCATTGCAGATCTATACATTTAAATGTACATATTCGCAAATATGAGCGTATCATTAAAATGATAGTTATGGTTTGTGATAATAATGTTAGTGAATGAATTTTCGGAAAGTGTAATTAGTTCTGCTGCTGCAATATCATTAGCGCTTCAATTACATAATGATCTAACATGCGTGTGCAGTTTGCTTAATGCCAATTTTTGCAGTATCTGAGCTCATATATTATTTAGCCTATTTATTGCAGATACCAAGCTTGCAAAAGCATCCGATTATCATTATAATAATTTGTTTCTGTTCTGCTTAATATATTTTTTATTTTATTTTATAATAAATTGTGTAGTATCACATATGATCAGATTGGGCTGTGAAGCATCGGATATAGCAGCGATTCTCAATGTCGATGTCCATGAAAACAATAAATTTCTTATCCAAGAGACGTTGCAGTTTTTAAAACATGGCTTTTACTGTTATCCGTTAATATATCTGAATACAAAAGCATACAAAAATAACTTGTCGAGTAACCAATGTGTTAGACTTAAGTATCCGGATTTTTCATATAAAAATATATGAAAGCCAAAATCAATTTTGTTTATTTTTGAAAGTACGAATTTTGTGTATTTAGATTTTTCCTGCACTGAACTATTCAATATGGTTAAAATTAGGGCTCTTGCTCGAATGCTAAATTCTTAGCATCCATTCTACCCGATTTCGGATACTCGAAAACGAATCTGGAATAGTTGAATATCTGGTTCCGGAGAGTGGAAGAAAGGCCCGCCTATAAACGCCGAATCAATCTGGTCACAGACGGCTCAAAGAGTCGGAATTAGGATTTGTGGTAGTAGACCTAAAATATCTAAAACACCAAGTCTAATCCAAAGAACGGCCGAAATAGTAGCAGTGCTGGGTGTAAACTTTTAATACGAACTTACATTTTACAGTGGACATTTTTCAATATATAAAAACTAAGTAAGAACGCACTTGCTATTTTCGAAATTTCATATTTGTTGATTTTTTCGTAATGCATGCGAATATTAGTTACCATCCTATTTTAACACTTAATTTCTTTAAAAAGAATAATAACAAATAGTAGCATAATGATTGTTTTCCATTTTCTAGGGGTGACCTGTATTGACTTCCCAAATTTAAGTTGATGGTTTCGCCAATAAAGATCATAATATCATATTTACGTATTATGTTAAGAAATTAAAGTGAACATGTCCTTTATGTCCAGAGCTACTAACTTCACATTCAAAGATATTAAAGTTCGTTTTTGTGACGAAAATTCTTTCTTATGTTGAACGTCCTGCCACCTGAAGCAAATAAGTTAAAGTTGAATATATTGCTGCAAAGCATTTTTTCTGCACTCCATTGACCGCTTAATATTTTTTCGGTTTGTTTCCCTTACAATGAAAATTATATTATTGTACTTCCTCTGCATATTTCTGTTTTAATATTTTTAAACATTAGTTATCATACTTTCAGAAGATGCTATTGGTCGTGAAATGTCATGTTTTTTTTATTAGATACTGCAACTTTCTGATTAAATTCTTCCGTTTTTTTTTTTTAGCACAGGGCATCGTATCTTAAATATTATAACGACCTGGTGACCTAATGGTATGAGAGCTTGCTGCTAACTGTGGCAGAGTTCGAGATTGTGCGTTCACTTCACCCTTTAAGCTCAGGAGGTGGTTGTAACAAAGTTATAGAACACTTTGCACGCACTATTTACACGTTAATAGGCTCCTGACGTCATGACAATCTTGAAAATCCATATACCCCGTTGGGCCGTCAACAGTCTTCAAAAATATATGTTGCTTGTTACTTTTCAAAGATACATGTTACTTATTCATTTATCGTTTTCTTTTTTATACACAGCAAATTGGAAAATGAAAAGGATTCAAAAGACGACTTAGAACGGCAGTTTATCAAATCTCGTCTAAGGGAAGAAAGATTAGAAAAGAAGGTGCACGAATTGAAGAAGGCTGTCAGTTCATTGAGTGAAACAAAGAAACAAATGTTATTGGACAACTGCGCTTTGAAGAGGGCATTGGAGGAACTAGAGGATACGTTAAAAGAAGAAAAGAGCAACACATGGTGGAAAAGCGCTGCTAAGGTAATGCTGAGCACATTACACAATGCTGCTTATGCGATGTTACCTGCTTACCCAAAGAAACACGAGGGATATTCCTCAATGGAAGTAGCAGGTGAAGAAAACGATGTGCTGTAAGGGTTGTGGAAATATTGTTTTATTATATCATATAATGTTCTCAGAGGATTGTTTGATTTGAAAACAGACACATTTATACTTTACATATATTTCTATTATTAACTCTAAGTTATTTAATACATAAACTATTTTCAAATAATAAATAGCTCGAAAAATAAACCTATCCTGTTTATATTTGTAAGCTAAAAACTCGTAAATTTTGTAATATATATATAAACGAACTTTGATATAACTACGTCATTTATGATTGTAAGATTGTTAATCTCATCTTTAAAAGTATTTTTGAAATAAATTAATGTTTTTATTTCTTCCGAGTAACGTTCTATCTTCGATTTCATTCGGAGAATGTTCAGACTAATTTCCATTCACGACTTATTGAGCGTTGAAATCTGCAACTGAGTATTGTCTAGTCCCGCAGAGAAGTAGCTGAAACAGCAATGAAAATAAATATTAATTTCATTTATTGCGTACTAACTTTTACATCACAGGATAATAACTAGCTAACATCTGGATGCTGTTCTAATTGGACACTTATTAAAGAGATCGGAGAATAAAACACTTAGTTCTAATTCATTTTCGTCGAATATACTTAACAGATTGTCAGATATTGGTTCATTGAGACCTTTCAAGAATTCGTCAAGTTCTTTCTTGATTAACGTAGCAAGCCTAAACTGTGCTAAAGCATCCAGGTACTGATGTTTGTTAGCGTCACGAACTCGAGTCTTGGAACCGTTAACTATCAGCTATACAATTTTGAAGAAGAATTCTCTTGTTCAAAATATTATCAAAGCGAACAAAATAAAATAGTCATCTAATAAATTGTGAAGGGACAAGCCGAAGGACAAGTCTGTAAGAACCACCTAAAATGGTTTCACACTTTGAGACGATTTTCTCGGGAAGTTCTTAGTCTCAGCTTTTAATAAGATGGTCTCTTGGAGTTTGGATGAACAACAGATTGCCGTCCATCATGGAAACTGAGAGATAAACTGTTTTTTTGCATCGGGAGCTCTGTGGAATTCGAACCAACCAACAATGCATAAGATCGCATTCTTCAAAATTTTGATGTTATTACTTATCTTCTTCTCATTAGAATGTTATGTTAAAGTTCCCATCTGAGATTCAAAAATCCTCCTGAAGTGCAGTAACTTTTCTTTATTCACCTTCAAAGATAACTTCTCATGATATTGTTATTGATAATATTTCCGCACTTCGTGGCAGAAGAAATCTTCCAAACCATCCATACTGTTGGGAAGGAATTGGACTGAAGGTGGCTGCGATGATGTTACGTTCTTTGGGAGCCAATTCTATTTTGGATTGGTAACCATCATCAGTATAGTTTCACTAACGAAGATGCAAATGCTTATCTATTGCTATTGTTGTTAACTTCCTTATCCGAATTGTCCGTCATTTCGTCTGGCAAAATATCGGTTAGGGACAAATTCGACATACTGTAAACTGATAAATCGCTACTGTTAATGCTGATCTGCATCAGATTGTCCCTTTCCTCCATAGTAACTGTAAAAAACCATAAAAATGATTATTTACTTTTTTGTAATTTTGTAAAAAAGCCTGCATAGAAACTAAATTAAGATAATACTGTACCTGGTTCATCTATGATATTGGGTTGAAATTGTGAGTAAACCTCGAGAGGTGTTTTGTCAGCCATTGCATCTGCAATTATAGAAACCATTTACAGGTAGTTTATACTAATTCCATTATGAAAAAATAATAGTTGCAAATAGAGGTTAAGAATATAAAATTTTTATTTGTAACGGAATATTTACAGATTTATCTATTTATGTGATTCAATCATTAATAATAATAAAAAAAAAACGGGGGCTTCACAACAAAGTACAGAAATATGACAACGAAATATTAGAAAAAAAACATTTATTTCTGCAAAAAAAATTTGATGGTCCATTATACAGCGCTCTCTGTGAATTGAATATTATTAGTTCCCTTTGCACGTCCTTTGTATAAATAAACTCAGATACTCAAATAATAGATTAAACTCTAAAAAATTTAATTAAAAAGGTAGTACAGGGTGTTTTGGCAATAATAAAACGGAGTAGCAGAAATCGCAAGCTGGAATGATAAAAGAAGTAAATCCAAAATACTAAGTCTTTATGCGTACGTCAACGGCACAAGAAAAATAATAAAGATCTGAATAGCTCTTACGCCGCGCCTGAACGAGTGGCGTATACAGCGAACAGATATCGCACGCATGCATGTATCATATCGAGCCAGACATGCAGCACCAGGCCGATAGACGCACAGATGTTCGGTACGTTATAAGCCGTAGATGTGGGTTGACGCATAGTTACCGACATGGCTTTTGCGACGCAAGAATTATAGGATATGATGTATCTCTACGGTGAAACAAATGGAAACGGAAGAGAAGTTCAGCGTTTATATGCAGAACGTTTATGACACGGTGCTTAGATTACGCGAACGAGGCTCACTACACCCACGCTACGAAGATGGGGTGGTGAAAGATGACGGAGACTTTGTGGTGAAAAACAACTCCTGGATCTGGTAGATGGGAATCCAAGTATGATGGGGGTGAAATTGATACAGAAGAGGATCTTCGGACGCCTGACATCGTGCGCACAGCGGACACTTCCATTACCTCTAACTATCTACCTGTTTCTCATTGACGATCATGACCATGTTATTCTTGTGAAAGGAAATAAAAATTAACTCCATAATAAATATCAAACAATTTAATTGGTTAAATTTTACAGCCGCTAGGCAAAATACAATTAAAAGTTTGATATTTACTGCAATAAGGGCTACAGAAATTACAATTTATTGAATTCAAAATATTAATAACTACTCTCTTCTGTATCAGCTGTTACCGACCACAATTTCAAGTGCAATGACGCTAAAAAATAAGCCCATACAGTTAACTTCTTTCCTTGCCAGCGATAAAGTCGGCTAACCACCTAGAAAACAATCGAGCACCTAACTGCGTTATCGATGTGCGTTGGACAAATTTATTAGGTTAACCGGCTTATCAACAGCCTTGCTGTTTGCATGGGTATGAATACGTATGAGTCAACATTTTTTACTGTTTTATAAATGCTTGCACCGCATTCTTACGTGTATTTATAAACACGCTGTGCCAGGTTCGTAATGTAATTTTCTTATCTAAATATTTCACAAAAAAATTAAATTTTTCAAATTTTCGTTATTATTCTGGCCTGTTTCTGTTTGGACTTTACGTACCTGCTGATCCGCCTCTTTATTACTCAGACAGCCTGTATATAAAAATTATTTCTACTTAATTACTACAATCTCCTAGTCGTCGTAATTTAATGGGCAACAATTGTTGGAATGGAAACTAATTGTTCTTTAAATTTTTCTTAAAATGGAATCAAGTTACTACTGAAAAAGTTTTGAATTTGGGTTACCACTACGAATTCAAAAGGAAAACGAAGGAGTACTGATTTTTTTGATTACTGTACGTCAAACCCGTTACCATAAGTAGTACATATAACAGATTGTAAAAAAATCCACTTACAATTGCTCATTTGTTCACCCAACTCTAACAATTTCTTTTTATTCGGACCACCTCCTTCAATAGGATCATTTGCTCTACGTTTCCTTTCTGCGCAAAAAAATTAAATGTTTAAATTCACTATTATATCCAAGTACAGCTAAACAGTATAAAATTATCGACAATAACAGAACAATTAACAGAGGTGCAAAAATTGGAAACAAAAACTATAAAAAATACACAGTAGAAATATAAAACAAAACATACATATGTATGTATACAAAATCTCCTCTATCAGTATCAACATTTATTGTCCCCAAATGCTTCGTCTATTTGACTTATGACTTAGAGCATTTGAGAATTTTTACGACGCTCAATTATTGACGATAAGGTAAAATATGGTATTTGCTAGTCAAGTTTTATTGATCGTTAATTTTCACTCTTTTTCTGCCTGCGTGGATGTCTTCCCACCCTCAAAGATGAATTCGAGTTAACCAGCGAATTGTGAGCTGTTTGAGTGGTTTCTCGCGATTTAGTCGTTTTTGCTGCAATAAAACATCAAACCGCAGAAGAACTTACGTTTCTGAGGCTGGGGCAAAGTCAAGCATGGTGTTGGAGGAAAATCTTTTAAGGGAGGATTAAAATCGCTTTAACATTTAGGCCGCCTGATGCTGAAACTTTGGGAACGAGTTCGAAAGTTTAAATAAATCTTATCCTTAAGCAATGTCTGATAGATTTATATTTTGATTTAGTAAAACGTTTAGTGTAGGACCGCTAGTATCAGTTACTTTAGCAGAATAGGTTTTGGATTATCGAACTTCTTGACACGTTTTGGTGGGAGTAGCGGCAATTTTGCTTCTTCAGTAGCTTTGAAAATAGTACTAATTAAAGAACACGCAAGGACAGCGTCTTCACATCTTCTCATATCAGTAATAGTGACGTCGATGGGATTTTTGAATGCGAGCTGCAAACATGTGTAGCTTTTAGTATAATCTAAATTGTTATTATCAGGTTCAGCGTCTTGTATAGTTTTATAATCCTTCATCGATCCTAAAAGTTGTTTCTTTGTCTGTCCGTAAAGTTCGACTAATTCGGCTACCTTATTCGCCAATTTATCCATCGCTCTCTGCTGATTATACCTTCGTCCGTCGTATTAGTTACCGTACCACTCATGTCAATACCCTTTATCGTTTGGGTTTCTATCAAGCCAACAATGTACAGTTTCGCCGCTACTTTTTTGGGCAAAGACCCGATCGAAGGCCTACCTAGTGGAATCATCTGAAATGGTAAGAAAGCACTGGTCGCGTTGTCGGACGGTCTTCGAAGGTGAATGAACATCTGGACTGGTTCAATGACGTCCAAAGTCTTGTATTTGGGTGGTCTAAACGAAATTGCGACCTGCTTGTGGACTTGGGACGGTTGAAAGGATCCGAATCCTTCCCATACCACTTCGTTGTTTTTCTCTTCGAAGAACCGTATTTGAATATTTTCCTTGGCGACCTGCAAGGAAACGTTTCATTGTTACAAAAATATTTAACAAATTAAGATAATATGTTAATATCCGTCATTGCTGTAACAAAAGCCAGTGGTACGAGAATTGTACCTTCTAATACAAGAAAGAGAATAGTAATTGTTATAGTTTGATCTTTCCATAATTCAACGTAAATAATTTGCGTAATATCATTAGCCAGGACCAGCCACTACTATCCGAGAATAATACGCGAATCGATAGAAATAATGAAGAATACCAACAACTTCAATCGCGAAGACGGATACAACATCAGCAACACATGGAAGTTAGCACTGCGGAGTCGTCATACAGCGAACGACGCGTATTCATCGGAGCGAAACGGTTATGGATCAGTAAAGCGAAACAAAAATGGGGTATATAACGTGGAGCAAGAGACAACAACACCGGTCTTCAAAAATCTTCTGAAGAGGCTGATCATTGAAACGTCAAATCGAACATCAAGTACGCGACAACACTCGAAAGACATTTCTGCTAACTGTTTACTTACTCCGTAAACATGTTTTTGGTGTGGTAACGGGTAACATTTGAAATGCTGATAAACGGTTTCGTTGTTACACACTGTACTTTTACAAGAGTAAGGTTATAATAGTATGGCGTCAAAACTCAACACGAAATATCTATGACAGCAATACTGTCAAACAGTTGACACTCACCTTAGTTAATATTTCTCGTTCAGGAAACAACAACTGCGTCGCCTAAATGCGCTTATTGAATCATTAAAACTTTTATAGTTAAAATTTCTAAAGAAATTGTTTTTGTACGGCATATTTTAAATATACCAAGACTTTTCCTGTAACATGCAGATATTTACGGTAGGTCGAGGCAAATGTCGACCGCTAACAAACATTAAGAAATAAAAAGATACCTTTTCGCATAGTAGAATAATATTTTTATTGCCGCCGTCGACAGGGCAAACACAATCGGATAGCTCGACAATAGTCAGATCACACACTGCTTTCTTATCGTAAATTGGTTTACTAACCACCGGTAAGAGAGTTTTGTATGTGTCTGGCTTTTCTCCCGGAATGAAAGCTTGAAAACATAATCGAACGCAATTCAGATCTATCGACGTTAGTTCACTTTCATGACCGAAACCCCCTGAAACAAAAAGAAAAAACAATTAATTTTCATAGTTTTATCAATAGGGTTGCAACTTTTCGACATCGCACCAGAGTCGTAGTAAGTGTGTGACCGCCGATCGGAGAATTATGTCAGTGAAGTTTACAGGAAAAAAGTTTTATTGTACTTTATATTTCGTGATGAAATTCTAGCAATATAACATCAATTTTATCATATCTTTTTGAAATGGTATAAAGATTTATTTAAAGATTTATTAATTATTTACACAGGAATTACGTATTGGTATGAATAACATTTGGTAAAACAAATCGTATTTTGCAATTATAATAACCTCTTTTCTAACTTTTAATATGCCATATACATTCTGTTCTATTTTAGCTATCCCAGAAGATATCTCGGTTATTATTACAGATATTGACTGTAGCAGGTCCTTATTTTTATCAAGGATCGTCACGTGTGGTTCCACCAAAATGGAGTACCACTCCACAATGCACGGAACATCAGAAATATACTGAATGAAAGTTTGGTGCAAAATGTATAAGAAACGATGGCCCCATCGTCAGATTTTTTATTTCAGATTTTTTTTTGTGTGAGATTTCTTGAAATAAAATGTTTATGTAGCTTGCCTACAAGATCTAGACGATATTAAAAATCGTACTCCTAGAGCCTGTAGCCAAATTACACAATATATATTGCAAAAAGTAAGAAGAAAATTAATCCCGCCGTGGGTACGTCCCATTTAAAATTTTAAATGTATATGCTATGTCTTGATTCTCAATTGTATTTTCTTCATAAGAGAAGGTTTCATTTGTTTTTTTATTAAGAAGGTTGCACTATTTTCGTATTTTGAAAATATTAAGTGCAGTTACATAGTTACTTACGATGAGTTTGCAGTATCATGTCACGAATATATTCGTAATTTTTCTTATATTTAAAATAAATAATTTCAGTTGGTCACCTTGGTTTTAATATTTCATGATCACTTTGTATCAATTACAGCCAAAAAGGTCTTGTTTGAACAGTTTACACTTTTTATACAAATATCAAGGTTATTATCATTTTGCTTGCGCGTATTTCCTTGAACTTTTTTAATTTTGCAGTGAGAAAATTAATTCCTATTTTCATTTACAAAATAGATGACGTTTAATTTCTCGAACAGTGAGACAAATAAAAAGGGGAAGGCTAATCTAAATGTGGTAAACACCGACTTACTTTTAAAAGGATCAACGTTAATGCTTTTTCTAATCTTTAGTGCGTTTGCCATATCCTTCTTCGTCACGCACCGAATCCCGAGATTCTGGAAAGACACCGTCATAGTGTCCTCCGGAACCTTGACGTAACAGACGCCGCTCTTACAATCTGAACCCACTAGATTGTGGGGATGAGCCCTGAAACAGACGATAAAACCATCAATCCTAATCTAATATACATTTACATAAATGTTAATATAAAAGAAATTAATTCTTACGATATATTTTTTTGAATACTTAAAATCACGTGATTACTTTACTTGTACTACTACTTGTAGCTGTTTTATTGAAGTCTTTAATTTTGGGTAGTGAATTTGAGGGAAATTGAATTTTGGATTGCGTAGGAAACAATCGCCAAAAGTATTGACATCTCTCACTTACATTGATAAAAACGACGTGGTGCGACATAAAATGATAAATAAGCCTGCAGAAACGAGTGCAGGGTACGCTTCACGAAATTCGCAGAAACTAAACAGACTCGTGTTTTGTCGACTCTTGGGAAATCAGTAGGCAACGGGAACTCATTCTCATGAAACGAATAAACACGAGTCTGTCTAGTCTCTGCTATTTTCGTGAAGCGCATCTCGTTTCTGCAGGCTTAATGACAAAATGAGAAGCCGCCTTGTTTCTGAATTCGAAGGAAAGCACTGTACCCAATTCGCACAAAATTTTAACCGGTGAGCAATTTTATCGTTCGGTTTTTGGATAGGCTCCAAAAATATTAAGGTGACTATAAAGACAATTTGGAACATATAATTTGCTTGGTAACAGGTTCAGAAGAGAATGGAGGAATACCCTAAAGTGCTGCAGAATTTATCTTTGGAACTATGAGAGACTATTCAAAATGATTGGATCAAAAGTCCTACACACCAAAAGAGTTTGAAAGAAAGCATATCTTTCATCTTTAAACAAGGCACGAAGAATAACAATATTTCGCAAATTCATTGGAGTTTTATATATGAAAGAATGTTAATCACGTGAAGCAGTCTACTTTGGAATTTTTTGAAATATTTGTTTTGAATTGATAATAATGTGTTTATATTTATATATTTATATTTAATAAGTGTTACTAAAGTGGATAACCTCATAGCCTGTAACAATTTTGATATGATGTTAAACACAAGAAAAATATGGAATACCTACTTAGAACATAACTTTTGTCTTTTTATATTTTTTTCCCTTGGATGGGAAATGAATTTTTTTGGGCACTTTAATTGAAGGTGATTTCCATAATGATGATGTTTTATTTCCACATTCGATAAAGTGTTAAGCGTCATCGGTTTCTTAGATAAGGATATTTTGTGGCTATGTTCAGTATTGAGAGCAAGAATGGTACAATCATAAGTACCAAATTCCGTGAACGTGTAGTGAAAGAATTCCATAACCGTGGTGTTTAGGAGTAAAAAAGGGGATGGAAAATATATAGTAAATACCCGCACTATTGAATATAAAATAAACACTGCAGCTAGAGTACACTGGTTATATTTATCAGAGATGTGTTTGTCTTTCATATTAGTAGGTACATAACATAAAAAAATGCCCCGGCGCCCTATTGTAGGATTCTTTTAAGTTCGAATCTTAATTTTCAATCAATTTTTTTAGTAGCTTCTTTCATCATGTATTTATTTCACGCCAGCGTTCTTATAATACATATTTTCTTGTACCTAGTTTCAAACAACTCAAAAGGCTATTACGGAGTTTCCCGACCATGCAAATGCTTTACCAAGCAAATTGGAACTTTGCTACTTTGGCTAAGAGATATGAAAAATTTTGGACTGCCTGTGTTTTGAGCACAGAAGAGTACATAACGCTTAGAAGTACTATTGTATTATATACAGAAAAAGTTTACATACCTGTACGGCTTCTCTTTGGTTACGCAAGAAACAACCACGGTTACCTTTCCTTTATATCCCTCAATTTTTATGGTAGGGTAAGTTTTCCTCTCCGGGGTGCTATTAACTCCGGGAATAGAGCCCGTCAATCTGCCTTCACATGCATATCGAAATCGGATGCGCTTTTCAGCAGGTTGCTCTACTATGATACATTTTGCATGCTTATCCATGTTTATTCTGTATCTAAAATAATAATATCAACAGGCATTTTCGAGAATTGGACCACTATGGATCAATAGCGTTCGATAATGCTCCGGTATATATATATCGATTGTATCCAAATGTATGAACGAAAACATCGGGCTATGTATCAAGTGGATCTATTTAATTGTCTAAAATGTCCGATATCAAAGTACGTCGAAGCAATACGATATCATATTTTGTACTTTGTATCTATGATATTATTTTGACGATAAATCTTCGATACTAAACTAATCCGTGAGACCATTTACGTTACTTTTATTAACTAAAAAGTGTTACTTCATACATATTTTTTTTTTCTTATCTTTTTTTCTTTAGGATTGCTATATCTGCTGTAATCGTGATAATTTATAACGAACATAGTTCGATTAAACAACTGAATCATAACGTAAGCTTGCATTGTCGTTGAATTCAGCCACTGGTTGAAATTCTGCTAAATTTAACGGATTTAGAATCTTCATTACGGAAGGAATTTTACCTTTAGCAGATAGCGTTTTTTTAGGGGATTTATCCGAGTTTTACTAGATTACCACAAAGAAGAAAAATAGGAATTCATATTTATATATTGCGCTGGAAATTAACATACTTTTTCACTCGATGTGGCGCAGGGTAAACATATGTCGAACACGTGTCGTAGTAGATAGTAGGGGAAATTCCCTGGACTATTTCAGTAGTTGCATCAGTCTTCAGTGTATTATTCACTGTATTGAAAGAATCAAAGTACATTTTTTTGCTAGTCGTTTTATTTATTGTATTATATGTAAGTGATGGGCGTGGCAACTAATTTAACAATATCTTGTGTTCGCTGATTAGACAAAAAAGGCCAACACTTGCGGGAAAGACGCATACTCAAAAACTGTTGTTCGCATTGGCGAAAAAATACTTTTATGTAACGAAAACGACTCTTCGACATGTAATCAAGTAATGTTTGCAAAATTATAACGGTCTTTGAAACAACTAAACGTATCTGTAGGAGCACTATTATTATAATTTTGTTAATTAAATTCGGCTCTAACACAGACATTTTTAACCACTTAAGTTTTCTAGTCTCCTTCGTAGTAAAACACGGTAACTTTGGACGAACCGAAATGATCTACTATATTCTTTACGGGATTGTTAGGTTTTTCCCCGCCTAGGATGTGCGCAATAATTGTTTACCTTCATACAGTGCATGTTTTATCGGAATACACTCATGATCTGGCACCGATTTTGCAAACTTTAGTGATGAATTATGAATTATTCCTTGCAATATTATAACAGGGTTTTCACGGTCGACAGTAAATAACGATAAGCAAACAATGTTTTACGAAAATTAAATTGTTGATTGAAAAAACGTCGATTTTACGCGAACTAAATGCTAAATGTCGCGTACTTTTGAACAATTAAAAATTGAATTTACCTTAGTATTGAAGTATAATTTGCACACTGAAACGCTTGGATTTGTTTAGAGCCAAACACGTCGTCACACAACGGTGATTTGAACTAGAGAGAAAGCACTGGAAGCGAGGCGACACGTATTAGTTAGACGTAATTTGATTGGTGGAAAGGAGTCCCGACCAAAACTGGTATCTGGCTATTTGATAACCGGTGACTGATCTGATTAGTTTGAGATTTACTCTGCAAACAAAGATGTGTAATGGGTTTTTCCAGACGATGGAACCGTATGGAGTATGCGCAAAGGAAATTGGCATTCCAACAACCGTCCGAATCCATTCCAAGAACGGTAAAATCGGTTCCTGCTTTTGAATAAGAACTGAAAGAACTAGTACTTTATTAACGCATGCACCTAAAACAATTTGTTACTGATTAAGCAAACAGCAAAAATTCTGACATTCTGTACGTGTGATTGCGGAAAAATTGCGAGTGATAAAATCTACAGTGCATTATACCTATGATTGGTAGTGTATGCTAAATTAAAGAATGAAAATATTGAAACGCCTATTTTTATTAATTTCTTTTGAAAATTTCGACCCTCTCAAGTATTTTTTTTTTGTTTTGTGTTCAAAACATTATATCTCGTTTTATTTACGGGCATTTCTGGAAAATTCAGAGTTTACAATATTCCTGCGAGTAAAAAATTATCCTAAGTACATTAAGTACTGCTGTTTATGCAATGTTACCTATTTACCTTAAGAACCTTCCTCATTGAAAATAGGGGGTGGAGGAGACGATGTGCTGCAAAGGTTATGGAAAAGTGGAAATAGGAGTATTCGATTTCAAGACAGACACATTTATACTTTATATATCTTTTTATTATTAATTCTAAGCTACTTAATGTACAAACTATTTGTAAATAATAAATATCTCGAGAAATAAACGTATCCAATTTATATTGTACAAGCTAAAAACTCGTAAATTGTATAATATCTATATAAAAGTGCTTTGATATAACTACGTCGTTTATGATTTAAGTAAGATTGTTACATCTCATCTTTAAAAGTCTATTTTTTTTTATTAAATTGATCTGTTTTTATTTCTTACGAACAACGCCTTCTATCTTTTAGATTTCACTCGAAGCATGCTAATAATATAGAGACTTTTAAGGACTACTAATTTTCTTTTTGCTAGAGAATTTTGGACACGATGCATAACAATTACAACGTCTATTATTTATAATACCTGGCTCGACAACAAAAAAAATCCCAGGTCAAATTTTTATTTCCAGTTTATACTTAATTTTTGAATTTTGAATCAATGTTCCTCTCTTTGTTTGACAGTAATAAAATCCTTGCGGTAACAAATTAAGCCAGTAATTTTCAATTTATTCTGACAAGGGGATTTTCGTATTCTCAATTTCTATATGGAACAAGTACCCATGTCCTGTACTTATCAAAGTATACATCAAACTCGTTTTTGGCGAAGGAAAAAACAATTTAACAATCTGACTTACTAAAATTTGTACGCTCAGAGATATTTGTCTTAAATGTATCTTCAATTTCGTTGCATCAAATTTGCTCTAGTGCATAATAGACGAAGTAATGTAAAAAAGCTTCATAAGGACTTAAAGCGCTTTGTCGAAGGTAAGTATCCATTTAGGCCAAAAGTTCTTTGAGGTCCTTATAGATCTACTTAAAAAGGTGCTTATAATAATCAATATGATTAGAGATTATGTAGCAATAGCTAACGATAACAATAATTATAATATGGAATAGATCGATGAGAGATCACACAAGTGACGAGCTTAGCTTATATGCTACTTTTTTAAAGGCTTCTCTTGGATATTGTCTTAAAAAAACTAACAACTAGCTGCTCAAACATACATAATCTGGTCCCATGACACACATTCTCCTAATTAATTTAATTTTGATACTCGTTTTTGATGATTGAACAATAGAATTGCTATTAAAATTTATTTATATACTATCATGGATTGATACGGAAATCTACGGCCACTAATTTGAAGCATTTGCTTTATGTCTCCTACGTAATGTGGTTATCACAACGAGTAAGAAAAGTATGACTACTTCTTATGTATGATATGTAAATGATGTACGAATGCATATAGTGTTGACTAGGAATAAATAACTAAAGCCATACACTGTGTTCGTTTTAAAATTAATCACTTGAATATCTCGACAATTAAAAGAAAAATCAAAATTTGCTGAAATACGTTGATGCTTATCTGGAGGGAAAATTCGTTTTGTAAATATTTAAGAAAATCATTAAGCGTAATTTCCTAAGGAACACGATATGAACGTGTATTTTACCCCGAAACTTTTTAAACATAAACGGAGTCAGGCATATTAAATTAGAAAACTTCAAATTAATTAAAAACGTAACGTTATCGCGAGAATTAGACGCTTATGAAGCTATTTATACGAAAAAGAATAAAATCTATTAAACCGAGAAGAATGCCCTCTTAGTTTTTCTGGATTTATTGGAATTCGCATGTTTTAAGGCAAGTGGTAAAAGTGGACACTTGTAAATATATGTTAAAACTGAATCAGCTAAATAGAGAACTTCTATTTACGTTGATCATACAAGACTCAGCGAATTTTATTATCGAGGTAGATCGTTTTAAAATGAACAAAGTGTACATCGCAGAAAAGGACAAAATTAAGTACAAATAATCAGTCTGTACAGAGGGCGTTTTCTTGTGTTTTTGAAAATTTGACTTACCAGAAATAATATTTGAAAACAATTTCCTTAAAATTGTTCTATCGCAACCTAAGTACTGACGAACACATATAGATAGATTAAATTTTATTTCAATCGCAATTTTGATATTATGAAGTACAAAGAGGTACAAATTACTTTAAAACAATAAGAATTGACTTATTTTCGGGAGATATTAGCTAAGTCTAATTCATTAAAATGGATTTCGTTCAATTTGACGTTTAAACTCTTATGTAACTGGAAAAGAGTTTGCAAAAGTGATATCCTTTTACCTCATTCCGCTCCAAATAAAGCCTTTTTAACAGTATTTTTGGTTTGTCGATTTCTTTGTTTTCTTAGGGCATATTTGTTAGCGTAACTCGACTAGCTTCACATTTTCAAAGTTACATTCTCGATGCTGAGATTTTAGTGTAATTTTATTGTATTCTTCCGTAATATCTGAATCTCATGTTTATATATTTTGTTTTCTGCCATAATTTATTGCCAAATGGTGCAATTTCTTTAAACCTTTTGAATACTTTTTCTAACTGTTTTTTTTTGTTCTTGTTAGTAAGACAAGGTCACCTGCCTGTGGGATACGTTGTTCCTTGTTGTGATGGACTGTAACAGTTTTTGTATTTCGTTTTCCCTTATTACCATTTCTAAAAGTAGGTTGAATAATTTAGTCGATAACGGATCGCCTTGTCATGATTCTCGCATAGTTGTAAAATATTCTGAGAGTCTTCCATCTGCCAGAATGCTGTTGTTTGTATTGGTGATGCTGATCGTCAGCAGATTCATCAGCTTCTTCGATATTTTCAATTTCATCATAGTTTCCTGGAGTCCTTTTAGAGAAATAGAGTCATATGTTTAGAGTCTATAAAGAACATATGCAGACTTATCATTTTTTATGCAAAAATTTGGTCTATCGTTGACTTATTTCCTCTGAATCGTCCTGATATTCTCTAATAATTTTATTTGCCCATTCCTTTAGCAGCCGCATGGTTATAGCTAAGATCCTATACGCCACATCTAGGAGTGATATGCCTCTATAATCTTAACGTAATAAGCGATTTTTAATTTTCCGTCATTGACACGCATTTATTCATTTCTTTTTTCAAGAAAGGCATAGTGAAACAAATTATTTAGAATTTTTATTAATACGTTTCGAGATGAAAAAAAAAAATTAAACCCTCCCAATGGAAATTAAATTGAGGGTACGTCGACCAACTGTAAGTGCTAATGTTTCTATACTTTATCGGTAAAAAGAAAAAAACAAAAAAACTTCTTTCAGCTACCGCCCTTCAAACTCTGCGCCCCTAGGCACGTGCTTAGTGTGCCTAATGGTATGTCCGCCACTGTAAATCAATCTTTATTTATTTTATGTTGCTCACTTCCCAAGCATAGGTCTGCTGCCTCGATTACCGTCGTCTCCGGATTTTTCCACTCTTCTCCTATAGTTTGGCTAACTGGTGCATTTAGCTTTTAATCTATTTTTTCCTCTTCTAATCTTTCCATATTATATTTTGCAAAAATGATATTCAGGCAATTAATAATTGATTGTTAAAGGAAGTATTACAACTATAAATCCAATACTTGTTTTATTAATTATGAAGAAATTCAATTTGAACTATTGACTGTAATCGCTTCTCAAAGGTTTGTTGAAGAAAATGAACAATAATGAAAGTCTGCTCTCGATTGATCTAATCTAGAATCAAGTATTATCAACGAGGCACGTAAAATATCCATTTAACAAAAGATGAATCCTACACCAATTAAACTAAAACAAAAGGTGTGGAATATCTTCAATCTAAGCGAGTTAACCATATTATATCTTACACCTTTGAAGCTTTTCCAAAAGCATTCCATGTTACTCGAAAAATGAGATATTTTATCATTTAGGATCAGTGCAAAAAATATTAATTTCATATGCTGCGTTCGTAGAACTCGAATAATTCTTAATAAATTGTCAATATTATTTCCTGGATAAGACAAATTTAAGTGATTAATATTTATAACTACAACAGAAATATAGGTTTTGCACATAAATATTTTTTGTATAAATAAAAGAGATACAACTTCTTAGATAATTATAAATTTAAAATTAATTGTTGCCAATATGCGAGTGCCATGCAAAAATAATATATATTTTTAAAAAGTAAATATGACTAAATTTGCAAATAGTTATTGATGTCACAAAGGACGCAATATTTTTCCTACTACCGATTCAAAATGTTATATATATACTTCCTTAATTATTAAAGTCGCCACATTCTTAATGTATTATTGCTTTACATCTCTGGGGATGTAAAGCTCCATTAAACCCTGCTGTCAAAGACAATAAAAGTGAATCACTCTAAGTAACACTTACGTCCTTCCAGTAATGATAGACCTACCTAGCCAGTAGTAGGAAAACATATTTTTCATCAAGTAAAGACACTAGAAGAATTGATTAATGTTAGGCGATAACAAAAGGGCGAATTACTTACCCAATTATTGAAAATATACTTTCATAATTGTCATAATTATAAATATTATTTGTAACTGATAAAGTTTCATTTGATAAAAACACGTAACTACCGAAGAACGATAAGCATTTAATTGCTTGAAGTCGTTGTATATTTTCCATAAAACTTAAATCAAAGAATTACATAACATTTTCAATAAAAGTATTTACTTAATATCTAGCGAGGTTTGAAAATCGCTAGATTTATCTAGGATCATGCAAACAAAATAAAAATGTTTTCTGGTTTTCTCTTTTTAAACGGTACTCTTTTAAGTAATTCCTGTTACTTTTAATCTTATTTTTTTTGTGCTTCCATTCTCAAATATGTACACCGTAGTAATTTATAATTACATTTTTTTCATAATGAAAAAAAGATGGCACATTTTGCTAGGTTAGTCACGATGACTGCTGTTTCACTGATATCTCTATTAGATTAAATTAAAAACCATGCACGTTTACTTTGATCACGTAACTAGCTAAGTAGTAGGTACTCTGATGATGTTTCGAAACCGAAACACGGCGATTTCTCTCTACTTTGTTTGTACTCATGTTTAAACTCGTTAATTGGTGACATCATTTCACATCACCAACTAAGTCTAACACATTCGTTATGCGGTTGCGCGATAGATATGTTGCTTTAATGATCCTAACAGGTGGAAACACGATTCGATCGCAGTGCCATCTTCTGGTATGAAACTAAGAGGTCAAACCATTCCGAATCCTTCGGTACCTTCGCTGATGGCCAAAACTAGACTCTTTTCGAATTTCTCGTAACAATCGTAGTCAGGGAGGCACAATTGATTGAAGCTGGAAGGTTAGAAAGATTAATTCAAGGTTTTAGCACATTAAAGTGAAGAAAATTACCAAGTATGTGCTGTTGGTAAATTTCCAAACGTAGGCGCTGCCGTGATTTGAAACCTCGGACTAAGTTCCTTAAAGCCACCTGGTGGTAATTGCGAGCAACCTGTTGTAAATTGCAGTAGTCTGGCCATTTCTTCCTGCGTAAAATTACTAATAGCTGTCCAAAACCATCCGACTATTCGTCGAAATTCCGCAGAATTTCCATTGACAACGTGATGGGCTTTGAAATCTGCAATTGAGTATTGTCCAGTCCCGCAGAGG
Source organism: Oryctes borbonicus (assembly GCA_902654985.2). Taxonomy (NCBI): domain Eukaryota; kingdom Metazoa; phylum Arthropoda; class Insecta; order Coleoptera; family Scarabaeidae; genus Oryctes; species Oryctes borbonicus. The sequence goes on along the minus strand of LR736896.1, from coordinate 1,903,434 downwards.
AGAAGCTGAAACGCCAATACAAACAAATATTATTAATTTCATTGAGTGCGTACTAGCTTTGATATCATACGATAATAACTAAGTTTTACATCTGCATGCTTTTCTAATCGCACGCTTATTAAAAAGACCGGAGAATAAAACACTTACTTCCAATTCATTCTCGTCGAATATACTTAACAAATTGTCAGGTATTAGTTCATTGAGGCCTTTTAAGAATGCGTCAAGTTCTTCCTTGATTGACGTAGCAAGTCTAAACTGTCCCAAAGCATCCAGGTACTGATGTTTGTTAGCGTCACGAACTCGAGTCTTAGACCCGTTAGGTATTAACTCTACAGTCTTCAGTAATTGGCCATTGGTGTCATACACTTCCTCAACGAAGTACAACTCAGTATCAATTTGATCCACATCGTTATCCAAGAGGTATTTAACCTTGGAAAGATATAGGTCCGGATCGTCTTGTTCAAAATACTATCAAACAGAATAAAATAAAATGGCAACCTAGTACATTGTGAGTGGATAAATATTTACTTTGTAATGTACTCTTAAGCCGATGACCTGGGCCAGAAAAGATCTTGTAAATCTTGCACGGACTAATTGTCTGTAGGAACCACCTAAAGCACTTTCGTACAAACACTTTCCGACGATTCTTCCGGCAAACTCATAGTGTCTCAGTTTCAAATGGGATGGCCTCTTGGGGTTCGGATGAACGAGAGACTGCTGTCCGTCGTGGAAACTGGTAAATAAGCCGTTTCTAGCGTCAAAAAGCTCTGCGCAGATCAATTCGAACCATTCTCGTCTTACACCACCCCAATCAATTCCTGAACAATAGTAAGATTGCATCCTTCAGGTTTTTGTTATTACATATTAAGTTGTTATTACTTACCTTGTTCTCCCTGGAATGTTATCTCAAAGTTTCGACACCAATCTGAGACTGAGAAATTCTTCGTGGTTTTCATACTGGATTCCAGTAACTTTTCTCTATTCACCTTCATAGATAACTTTTCATGGTAGTGTTTCTGATGGTATTTCCGCACTTCGTGGTAGAAGAAATCTTGCTTGTCTTTAAACGTCTCTGAACCGCCCATATTCTTGAGGAGAAATTGGGCAAAGGTGGCTGCGATGACGTTACGTTCTTTGGATGTCAATTCTACTTTGGGCTGGCAACCATCATCAATAATAAATGAACCATCCAAGCTTTCATTCTGTTTGGCTACGGATTCTGCGATAAAACTAATCTGGGGAGATACAAAAAGTAAGTACTTAGTGGTATTATTTGATAATTAGATTTGTTACCTTAGTGGAAGGGCATAATCTAAAAGTATAAATCCTCTTTGGTATAAATTTAAGTATCAATTCCTTTACGATCAACTGCTTCGGTGATACGTAACACAGTACCTTCTTTGGTTTTAATATGCGTTCACTATTAATACCCACGAGTTTAGCTTCGTAACAAACATTGTGATTTTTTGACGCTACGTTCTTAAGGACTAAAGTTGAATCTGCACCTATAAAAAAGATTGATTTAAAAGATCTATCGGAATTTGAACATATCGTGTTTACTATTTAAGACTATAATATCGAAATCGCCGTTGTTCAGTTCTGTCCCTTGATATCTCATTTTCGCATGGTAACAACCCTCGTATAGAAATTTTAACTGGACTGTTATCTTTCGGGTTTGCCAGTCGTAGTCTAAGGCAATGCTGTAGTTTTCTTCAATGATATCTAGATTCGATTCCTGAGATCTGCTTCCGAATTGACATATATCTATTTCATATCCCTGAAACAATATGCAAAGATGCGTCTAAATATCAGTTATCTTCCTTTTTTTTCTTTTTAATCGACTTTTGTTTAAATAATTTTTTAGGAAAAAGAAGAATTTAAAATATTCGAGAAAATTATACAGAATTTAGTTACGATAAAAAGTCGGAATAGATAAGAGGAAATCATTTAAGGAATGTAAAATCGATAAATACTAATTATTTTTCTAGTTATTAATCTACGTTTCAAGGGTTGTTCATCTTCAAAACTGTTTATTCTTTTATATTTTTAATTTGGCAATCATTCACTTATCTTGTTGTTTTTGAATCCTTCGTGAAATTAAGCAGTAGCATGAATTAATGTTCGTTGTTATTATCCTCTACGCTATATTAAACTATTAGGCTGAAAAACACTTTCCCAATTATTACCCTACCTGAATAGTTCAACAAACATTCCATTTTATCCAAACTTATGTAACTTTCATTGTTTCTCGGCTTTGTAAGATGAATTTCTGAGAGTTAGAACATTGTTGTAAAGAAATTTGAGTTTTAAACTAAGGTGTTACCTAACTTTCGAAAATAAAACCAATGTTACAGTCACAATTCTTATTTCAAAAAGGATAATTAAACCCAGGAGCAATATTTAAATTCTATTCAACAACACTTAGAATATAGAGGTCCCAGCTTACCTGGGTTGGTTCGTCGCTAGGCCCGTACGTGCACAGGTTACTGTATTCGTCCCTAGGTTCGACGTAGAGTAAATGTCCAACGCTGGCCGTACAGACGACAGTACTGCAGTGCCGTAGGACTACAGTTCGTTGTGCGTCGGCTGGCCCGGCCGTAAAACCCCTAGTAAAAGGGCTACCGGCCACATGTTGGCTACCTACCATCACAGTTATGCAGTATTGCCCCGCCTGGCGAACCGTGAATTTGACTCGAGCTTGATTGGCACTGTTCGGATCAGTCGGGGAACCTAACTCTGTTATTATAGCCATCTGTAAATCAAATAGAAAAGAAATGTTGGCGATAAAATCATTTGTAATTAGGTTTCCTTTAATAAAAATAGAAGGCTGATAGTGAAATATTAGATTTGTTTGATGTAAGTGTTGGAATACGAGGTCTGTTCAGAAAAAAAAAACTGAACTTCATTCTTAAAATTGTTATTATTAATCTTATAAATTATTGGTCATTGTCCTCTTAAAGGTACTCCTCTTCCCTATTCAACTTTTCACAGTGTTGTTCCCCCTACGCAAAGTAGCCCTTGAAAACTTTTTTTGAAAGGTTCTTCAATGCCTGTGATGAATTCGTTTTAATGTCATTAAATGTTTCAAAACGGCGTCTTTTTAGTACTGATTTCAATTTCGGGAATAAGAAAAAATTCCGAAGAGCGATGTCGGTGCTCACCGACATCGCTTTTCAATTTTAGTCTTCGAGATTTAAAATCTAAAGCCTCTATCAGTTAGTACCCTACGTCAAGATAATTGCGCAATGAGTTTTGTAATAGCTAGAAGTTATTAATTGTTGAAAAACTTTGATGAAACGACAACAACAATATCACACTAAAGTGATGTAGCGACATTTTCCACGACTTGTTTTTTAGAATGAGGCCGCGACTCAATTGTTGCAGCTCCCTGGTATAAACCATTCCTAATATTGCGTACTACCCAGAGCATCATCTCCGTAAGCTTGCTTCAAAGGTTGTCTCCAGTTTTACGCAACATTTCATGTTGCATCGTTGTCCGAAAATCGCGCATTGCAATAATCACCACGAACACTCAAACAAACCCCTACAAGGATGATTTTTTCCTTTTTCTTTTTGAAACTAAAATTTCTTTTTAGTTCTTAAATTAATGCTAAATAAGCAAATTTAATATATTTTACTGCATCTAGGAACATATAATTAGTTTATGTGCAGTGACTAGCATCTCCTTTAAAATTGATGAGAAAGTAAGGTTGCGGTGTTTCCGGAATAACAATGAATCCGAAGAGCTTGCTCTGGAATATTTATCAGTACTAACGATATTACATACGGCCAAACAGAAAAAACTGTATCAGAAATAATTATAAAACAATCTGATTTATTTTATTTTTCTGTAATGTAGAGGGTGGCATTATACACTAATATTTGTAAGCCTTTCGTTTTCAACATACAGATTATTAGGAGCCTGAACATTTTTTTAGAATATGTATTTCTCTTCAATATGTCATAACAAAAAAATCGCTACTTGGTCAACATGAGCTCCAAACAATAACATAATATAACAAAAAAATATATAAGGTACTTTGGCCTAAGAAGGTGTTGAAATTAATGGCTTTGTTCTTGAATACATTTTTTCAATCTTCGTGTTGAACAAAAATCGAAGGAATTACAAGCTGTCCATGACCAATCCGCCTTTGCAGGTGGTACATTCTTTGAACAGTGTTCAAGGGGACATTTTCGATTAGTGTTCGGTTCATTTTACAAAAAAAAATCAATAGAGTTCGCCCACACACCCAAACTGGTGATTCCGAACTACGCTTTTCATCTCTCCAATAATGCTTATTATGTAAGTTCAAAACACAATCACTGCTTTATCGGTGAGCAATATTAACGAGAGGAAATTTTGCCTTTAATCTTGCAACTACTCGCAATATTGTACATGGAGTAAATAATTCTGTAATCATTTTTTTGAAAATGAAACGGGCGAAGAAGGTGTTCTTTGAGGACTAACGGTTAACATTCCGTACAGCTGAATATAACAGCTTTTTAATTTGCAACAATACGATGAGTTATGGTAACCCCACTATTAACCTTTGCTTTTTTGGAACAACCGTCTCCTCCCAAACAGCTATGCACGTCAAGAAATATAAATACGCTGGGCTTCGGATCCGATTATAGCATTTTGGGTAAATTTCAGAATTTTACAAAGAAAACTTGCAACTGGATTTTATACATAACACGTATAGACAATGTCTTTGAAGTCTTTCAACCCTCAAGCCTGGATATTTGAGCTATTATAATAAACACGAATGAGATTCATAATTGTTGAAGTACATTACGGGAACAATTTACGTCTTTCTAGTAAAAGGTGTAGGAATTTGTCCATCGGGATAATAAAATTATGAAGGAAAGTGACGTTTCCCAACAATGAAAAATCAACAATTCTCCCACTACAACAGTTAAATATCTACAAGGTATTAATACTTTCGTTTTTTGAAAACTAAATAATAAAAAAAAATTCCTCCAATCAAAGTGATTATTTTTATTCAGAAATCACACAATCACTCATAGTCAACAAATGTTCTAAAACAAATTTCTGGGCTGTCTGTGTTACACGCTTAATAATTTTCGATCTGCTTACAGCTATAAGTACAAGTCTCCCCAAACCAATGTCATCAGATATTCTGCAACTCGCTGCGCCAGGATCGTGAGATGCGTCTTAAGCTTTGTCTGTAAATATGCTATTAGTGCATCGTCCGACGCTGTGAAATCGAGACAGGATTTTGTAATACTCTTTGGTTGGAAGGGGGGAAGACATTTCAACTTTTAATTAAGTTTGCAAATTTATTAAGGAAGAAAAATAGAAACATTAGCGATACAATGTTAAATTGCTTCTTCTTGTATTTCAGCAACGAGTTGGATAAGTTACGTAAGTATTTGATTAAAATTTTGTATCTGTAGAAAGTGCATGGTATGCATCTTTAGGAAAAGTTAAATGCTGGTGAGTTTGAGAAAAAAATAAAAGTGAAGTAATAGAACACGAGAAGTTACATAATTAGATTAAAATGCGTCAACTAAGGATAAAGAAGATCTAAAGATCTTTGATTTAGTTAAACAAAACCAATGAGAAAGTTTGAAAAATTGAAGATGTACGATAAACAAACCGAAAGATTAAAAGGGAGACTGGAAAGACAAGTGCAGAAAGATATTGTAATTGTAAATGTATATTATATCGAAATAGCTTAAAATAATAGCTGATATAGTTTACCAGCATAAATAAGAACATTAAAAATCTAGAACAAATTTAGAATGTCAATTAGGAGAGTGCTGCTTCAGATCAGTCCGTTAGATGCCATTTTTAGATCAATACTACGCAATTTATAAACAACAAACGATAATGTAAGTGAGTCACATATGTAGATGCATTACCAGTTTTTGTCAATAAAGACATGGCACCGCAGCGGATTTTGATAAATCAAAATCCGCTGCGAATTTGAAAAGATTAGCAAGGGGCAAATTTGGAAGTTAAATCAAAAAAAATATTTGGAAATAAATAGTTGAACTATACTTGCATAGTAGATAAACAATAATAAGAAAATATGAAAGGTTTGCAACAAAATACCAAAAGTTAGGTAATTAGAGCAAACTTTGTTATTAAGAACTACGGACAATGAGAAATCTGCATATTTTAGGAGGAAAATCTTAAGGCCAATAATACCAACGAAATAAAGTAAAAATTAAACTACAAGATCAAACAGCAAGTGAGAAGAGTAGGTGAAGAAACATATTATAATGCTAAAAAAATTCGGACAGCAGAAAAAGAAGTGATTAAAGACAAAAAGTTAACAAGAAGCCCCAACAGTAACCTTTAATAACAGATAACAGAATAACGGAATTGCAACAAATTATTTAACTTGCGAATAAATGTTTGCATTGAAATTGTTAATCATAGGTTAAAAGCAGAAACATGCTGGAAATATTGAACGGGATATTGGAGATAAGAATAAAATGGTTAAAGAAAATCAATGTAAAAGTAACAGTGTTGGTTTAGAAATATCATAAAAGTGACAGAAATAAGAAGAAAGAATAAGACGATGAAATTCTTCCAATTTCAGTACACGTTAACAAGTTCATCAACGATTCTGTATGAAAGAACACAGAAACATCTTACACGCGTATTATCAGTACGAAAAAACGCCAATTATTAACACACTAAATTTCTTCTCCGTATTTTTTATTACATTTGAAACAATCTCCAAACTAAAAAAAAGTTTGCACTTATTTGGATCCTTTCAATCTATTTTTTGTCGTTGGTTGTTCGTGAAAATATAAACCGGTAGCACTTTCATCTTGAACTAGAGGCCACATCCCTACGCACTTTCGTTTGGAGTTTTCCATCAGCTCGCGGGAATACATTATTCAGAACTGGTAGAGAACATGTGTAAGCGGAAGAATCCCTTCCCCTATCGTCAGGATGTGATACAACGTGCCGCCGCGAAATTGGATTCAGAATATTTCCTGGTTTCTGCGTACTTGTATACATATGCATTATACACATGAATACTTTACTTTGTTTATAACTTTCGAAAAGTGCATATTATGTATCACCAAATAAATCTTAGTGTAAAATTGATTTCAATGAAAACCTGGTCTCGGTAAGAACGGGCTCCTACTATTCAATCTTACCTTCTTCAATCTTCTCTTAACGCAGAAACTCTGATATCTCTGACTGCTCCAAGCTGGCTATTGAGTTTTGCGTTTGTTATTCGCCTATTTTTGAGTGCTTGCAGTTGCAAAAAATTATCGTAGTAGTACCCGACTGACTTCAACAGTTGAGTTGAAGCTTTTACACATTCATCATTCGTTAAATGATGTAGCTGGTTCGTGATTTTCAATTTAAACTTTATTGACTTAAATTTCATACACGCAAAAAATTGGCGAACTCCTAATTAAAAAATGAAGTGTATCAGGTTTGACAGAATTTTACATTAACTTACGACCATTTTCACCAGAAACGTCTTTGTGGTAAAAGTTACTAGATTCTGTTTTGTTAAACCGAATATTTTTACAAAATACAAAAATTATAGAAAATAATATAAGAAACATCCTGCACTTTTGTACAATTTTCAGGTCAGTAAAATAAGTAGTTTTCATTTAGTGCTTTTAAGAAAAGGAAGGGGTAAAAATTTCACATTCATCTATAACGTAGTGATATTGCAGGTGATCCGATGCCCTTTTCATGCTAATCTCTTGCGCCTTGAAAACACGTATGGTTAAAATTTGTGTTTTAAACATTTTCAAAAGATTTTTCTCCTAAAATAGTGAAATTTTGATCTCTTATAAAGCAAGTTAAAATTGCATGCGACTTCTCTATCATGTAGGCAATTTTATCTACACTTACCTTAAGATAACAGAAAAACTTCGCACATTCTGAAACACCAATTATCAGCTACAGGTGTATAATCCTAATAATTTTAGAGTCCATTCTTGTTCCGTCGGTATTATTTTTAACCCAAACAATAGAGAACACCTGCGTAGCGAAAATTCCTACTTAGAAGCACGTACTGATTAAATAATAAACTTTATTAACCCGAAACTAGCAGTGGCCGGGCAGGTGAGCCACTAGAACCGTTCGTATAATCATCATTATTTGTATCGCGGAAATATACGTAGCGTACTTATTATTTTTTATGCAGCTCAAGGTCTGATCAGGTATTGAATATAAAAAAGACGCAGTCTGAAATTCCTTCACCTTTTACGGGTGATCAATATTTGATTGCGTTCGCGTACTAAAACAATAATAAAGCATATGTTGTAGAAATGTAATAAAGTGCGGTCGATACAAGTACATCAAATAGGTCATATTCCACTAAGGCAGTCCTTATTCTCTTGTTTTGCTTACTTCTTTGTTACCATCGCATTGAATTATTTTACGAAACTTTATAATTACACCAAATTCTGCTATACATGCACAGCTTTGGACAAATTTCTGAATGCAAGCATCGTAACAGGTCTGCTTTGTAAGCAGCACGGGTAGTACCAGTTGTTAAACTACTGATTATTAATTTCAGATGTTAAAGTAACAAGCCTTCCGGTGCAGGCAATGCTAACAGTATAAAGCAATATTACCGTAAACGGTATGTTAGGTATGTTTAGTGTTGCTTACTAGTAATTCATCAATATCGTTGCAGGTTTTGTAGGATAAATGTTATTTTTAAGAAATACCTACAAGAGAAGGTGTGTAAGAGGTTTCGAGTAAATATGCTTCATAGAAGGCATTAAGAATACTCGGAAAATCTTCACCACGCATGATTAGCTCAATAGTGGTGCATCGTTTAAAATTTTGAATTCAAATCTTTTTAAATAAATGAAATAATAAAATCCTCGTATTTTTCTGCCTAACCGGCGTTATCAGCGTGGATCCGAGAATATTTTCATCCTGTATTTTCAGGGTATACGTCTGAAAAAGTCGCGGTGAGACAGATCTATTCATTCTTGTGCTTTTTTAATAAGAAACCATTATCTCAGAATGACCTGATCTTCTCTTAAAGTTACAAATTATTTAATAACATTGGTGTACTCCTAATACCTCAAAGCTTATTTCAAGCAAAATCCTCAAAATAGCGTCTCACATCGACAAACATCGACCATATTACCAGATGCCAATCGAAAAATTGAAAAAAAAAATCCAGCGAGGAAGAAAAACTACATTATGAGCGTGATTGATGATGATAGCGTGTGTATGGTAACATATTGTGTCCCAACTTTCAAGTTTGGCACGGTTTTGATACTGCCCCACTGGAACTTATCGCGTAGATATACAAAAGCTATTCGAACGGCAAGGATCCGACGACAATATGACGTATACATTGGGTATGTAGATGTTCTTGTTCGTGCCGAATATCTATTATCAGAGAGGGGTAATATTCGATAAGGGGTCTTTGGTATGTTGTAGAAGATGATATCGGATTAAAGGTAATATTAATTTTTATATTTTCTTTTGCATATTATCTTTTCTAAAATAGTTTCATAGGTTGAGCAGGAAGTGGCTCTTCATCACTGTCTACTATTGATTTTTAATTATATATAGTACGTTTTCTTGAATTTCAACATCAAAAGCTTAATTGAATCCGCTAATTTTATGTTTTTGAGAAGTATATTGGTTATGCAAGAAAATTTAATTTACAAACATTTTTTTTTACATTTACATTAAAGTATAGACTTTAAAGTTTAAAATATCTTCTTTAAAAATTTAATGTACAAAATACAATCTTATGTTTTCAATTTATATACACAGATGGTGTTGAATGTTGAAGAATTTGTTTGGATATAGATTTTTACATTCACTCCGTATGTAGAAGGCATATCTATATTAATATCGCTCAAGAGCAAAAATTAATTAATACATAAATTCAGATTTTAAACTTTCTATTATATCTTGGTCGAAATTTAAATTCGAAATCACACTGTGATCAATCCATTATTAAACTAGATTCTCTACATATCTTTTTAGCAGTTTGCAATGCATGCTCCGACATATCAGCTTATGTGTATACATATTTCACGTTATTGTGCTATCGTGGAACGATAATAGTGCTACGGTATTTGCTTGTTGGAAAGGTTACCAGCAGCGTTTGATATTTGTATCATTGAAAAACGTATTGTAAGAATTTTATAGGATCTTTACACATACGTTTGTCTGAAAAAACCGTAGCAGATTTGGTAAAAACTATTCATCAATATTATACAAGATAAAGGAAGAATTTTGCATATCATTCTCTAAATTTAACGTATCTATGTCAGAATTGTTACCCCTCTGGATAAAGGGGCTTGAAAGTACTAGAAAGCTTAAGACGTTATTTAAAACAACACCAGATCAGAAATATAAGGAATTTTTTGGTAACGAAACAGGTTTGTAAACCATTTCAAACCAGGTTTAATTCTCTCATCCGTTTGGGGAGTAGTATTGAGACATTTGCGTTCGTGAACGCGTGGCTGAAAGCGTTCATTCAATGAGGCCGGAACAAAGCATAATTATGCAACTCCCAAACGCTCAGAAGTGTCTGACGAACGCGAATCGATGAACGAAACAATCCGGTCTTGGCATACGAAAAAGATCTATGATGCAAACATTACGTTCACGAGTTCATACGTTCACGCGTTCACGGACGGCCGAAACACGGTCGGAAGGAGCAAATGCAAAATAATCCGTGGTTGTTATGAAAACTGTATACTGCTGCTAAGCTGTATAATTTTAAATTCTGAGTTTCGTACACTCATTCCTCTTCTGCGAATGAACGCGGACGGGAGAATGAATGTGCGCGTACACGCGACGATAACCGATGCAACGCGCCCTAAATGGCGTTCAAACCGAGGCTGGTGAATGAACGCAACGTTCATCTCAACACTATTAAAAGATTAATTATTATTGCCATCAATATGAACATCTGCTGTTATTTCGAGGTCTTCATTTTAAAGAGTAATAATTTTATTAGCCATATCGAGCGATAAATATTAATATGTTAATAGACGGAAATTCAAAATCTAGAACTAACTGCTGCCGCATAGGAGTATTTATATCAAAGTGATCAGTGCTTTAACCTCAGATTTCAACCTGTAATTTATTCCCTTTCCTCAATAGATTGATTTGAAAAGTAATGAATACGTTTCAAACTGCTGTCATTTTCACATTACTGTTGCAACGCCGAAATGTTATGGTTTAAAAAATTAAAAAACCAGGTTGAAACCAATGCATCGCATTAGGCAATTAGTTTCCTTCGAATCGCTACTTAAAAATGGCGTATGTGAGAAAGTTCTTCCAAATTTCAAAGAAAAGTTATCTTTAATGTCTGCGACAATGGCTACACATCAGAAGGATACATGGAAATAAAAATCTTTGAAAGACGTTTTTTTTTTTTGTTTCAAAACAGATGCTGTTTCTGAAAGGTGAAATCTGCTTTATTTTGCAAGTTGTAAAATACTCTCAAAGGCATCTTCACGGTGTATTGTAATAGATTCACGTCCGTTAGAGGGCTGTACATTTAAAATTAACCGTGTAAGAAGGTTAAAAAAAAACTAAAATACTGAATTGCCATAAAAATATATCACCAAAATTTGTGCCTTAGTTTAAATAAAGAAGGGTGTCGAGCAGATAAGTTATCATTATGTTGTTTTAAAATTAAATTAACTCGTGTTGTTTTATTGAAATCATAACGATAGTAAATTGATAGGTACTCTTAAATATATACGATGGGAGTTAGATAATTACCTAGCCTCGACAAGAGATGGCGCCACCAGAATCGACATAACCCTAATTTTCGTAAAAGTAATCTTTGTCAAGAGTCCTGTGGAGTTTTCAAGTAGTTTATTAATGACAGCCGTTTAAAATGAACAACTTTTGTGATTTAATAACAATGGAAATCGAATTTAGAGCAATGATTAAATATTTGTCTTAAAAAAATAACAGAATAGTGAGAAAATCCAGTGAAATGTATCGGGACTCTTCGTTATCAACTATAAGATATTGGACATCTGAACTTAAACGCGGCCGTACGAGCACTTGTGATGAAGATCGTCTAGGTCAATCAAATAGATCACCACATTAGATGGATATCTCAATTAATCGAGTGCATAACATTTTAATAACTCATTTGAATATAAGCAAACGTCGTGGTCATGGCAAAATACCACGAGAGGGGATACGAATTGCTTCCGCACCTACCATTTTCGCTAGATTTTGCCACGAGTGATGATTTCCTATTATGAATATGAAGAAATTATTAGGCGTAAAAAGATTCGGCTCAAATGATAAAGTGATTGCAGAAACAAATGTCTATTTTCCAGGGTTGGAGAAACCTTATTTTTCAAATGGGATACAAAGATAGAAAATCCTTGGACTAAGTGTATCGACTCCAAAGGAGGCTAGGTTGAAAATAAAATGAATTTTACACATAAAAATGTCTATTTCTTATCAAGGCTAGGCATTTATTGAACTCCCCGCATATACAAAAGCAAGCGGAGAAAACCCATCACTGATAAAGTAAAAAGACTCCTTTATAATATTAAAACCCTCCATTAAACAAAACCACATATTAGGCATTTGCTTTCTTTACTTTTATTGCTGATTCTAACGCGACGTCGCCTACAGATAGGGATCGGTTCGGATAAAGCAACCGGATCTACTAATTTAATAACGTCACATTTGCGCTTATCTTATTAGTAACAAAGGTCTGCAAAAGGGCAAACCGCACGAAATATAAATATTCACATTAGCATGTAATTAGATCCGATATGGTAATAGGATACTGTTTGGGGTAAGATTTTTTCACGAAAATGTTCGAATTATGCGCCGTGCAATTATTTAAATTAAAATCTACTCACGCACGTTTAGCACCTTACAAACTCATGTTAAACGTATTATTTTATTCGGGTAATGTTGATAGTATTTTACCTTAGTCCCATATCAAAAATATTGGAGAAATTTAAATTTATTTAGATCTTAGATGTTTCAATGAAAAAAATGTTAATAATTTACTTAATATTTTTGAAATGTACTAATTCTACGACAGCTTTTATATCGATGATTTTCTATTTAAACGTTTTGATACTGTCAAAATAGTTTTTGGTCTATCCGTTTGTTTACAAAACAATTTTGTGCCCATTTGTTAGTTAACAATATTCTTAACAGTAAGTCTCACAATCGACAAAAGAAGCAATAAAGACATGGGACAACAATCAAAAGGTTTGGTACTGGGAAAGTGTTCCAGGACAAAAACCAGCGAAAGCACTAATATCAGGCTCGTCAAAGGCGGCAAAAAATAGCGCTATCGTTCAGCAAAGGGGACCTCCTTAGACTACCTGCAGTATTTTTTACAGGTCATGTAGCCCTGATGGATCACTTATTTAAATTAGGAGAAGCTTAAGATCAAATTTGTTGTCTTTGTCAAAAAGATTCGGGGACAGCAGAACATATTCTATGCAAATGTGTATCATCAGTCGCACTCGACACCAACATTTCAGTGGACAATTTCTTGCATCTACTGAACTGATCTGATAAGAACTGATAAGAAAATCGTAAAGTGGTAGTAAGGTTTATTAAAAGTCTCAAACTATTCTAACACATACAAGGGCATTTTGTTACAATAGATCTATTAAGGTAGCAGTGACTAAAGGCAGCTGTGCTATGGTCCGACTATAATAATAATAAGAGAAGCTTTAGACGAATACCACTCGGCAGAGAAAAGTGTTACCTCATTGTATCGTAATCCAAGGTAAAGCATGAGAGGAGATCAGTTATCGTGTGGGGCTGCTTCCATTATAATGATGTTAAAAAAACGGAAATTACCAACAAAGAAAATAATAAAACAATATTCAAACAACGCAATTCGAGTTGAAGGAGTTAAGCTGAGTGCATGATAAAGACCCTAAACAGACTCCCCCAACAGCGAAACAAGTGGAAAATAATATCTTGAAAGTAATGGCATTGTGACCCCAATCTCCAACGTCGACCCTATAGGGAAGCTGTGGAACAAATTGAATTGTCTCAGAACAAGTTGATGCTTGTCACAAGAACTGTAGAAAATGTTGGAACGTAAGTGGAATAATATTTCACCTGAGGTGAGAAGAAGAATGCCCAAAAGTAGTACATCTCTTCAGCGATTTCTTTCACGAAAAGAATGTAATTATTTTGTTATTCCTGAGTAATAATGAATATTAATACGGTAGTGTTATACATATATCCAATACGTTTTTGTATTCGCAGGTTACTAATCAACTATTAATTTTATTGCAAAAGAATGTACGATGTTTTTTACGAAAGTGATTTTAAGACATTACGATCTTTTGTTGAGTATCATCTTCTCAATTCTCAAAGATGTGGGAATGCTACCCACTATATCTATATCTACTTAACACATTCTTATGTTTACGACCTTCCTTTACTAATTTTCAACTCGGTTACTTGTGATCTAATCGACGTCAGTAGACGATTATTTTAACGACTAACACCGAGTATTGCCTTTAACTTTAACCGTTTAGGCACTTCAACATTTAAAAAATTGAAAATGTTCCAATTTTAACTTCTGCTCTCCATATAATGTAAACCCAGGATAGTGCATAGTATTTTACTCTAAATTGCAAAGTCGTTTAGTGTCAAGGTGGATAATCCCACAGACTAAACCTCGCGATCCCAACATGGATGTGAATAAAATGGCAGAATAAAAGCTATGGTACAAAGTTGGAAGGAAATATGTTGAAATTCGAAATCAAATGTTTTTAAATATATGGAATTCCATAGCTTCAAGATGTCAGCGCTGTATTGATTGAATAATTAACGATTTGAAAATATTAACTAAGTACAAAAGATACGTTTAGATAGTTTGTTATGAACAATGAAACATGATTCAAACCAAATTGCATGATAAACAGAACTGAAACAAAAACGGAAGCTGATTTATCTTGTAAATTTTCTGTTTATAAATAGAGTTTTACATCAAGCACAAAAAACACATGTCTACTATTCTTTGGCCAACACATATACTACTTTTTTATCTTACAAACTACATTTGTTTAGTTCCTATAGGGAAACGAACACGCAACAATTAATCATAGTTTAGAAGAAATTAGAGGGTATACGTGAAGAAAAGGATATCAGAAATCATAAGGTCTCCTTTCCGTACTTCCCTTCCATTTAATATCAGTTACGGTCTGAAGAAAACGTCCGCCGTTCAACATTAATCATAGCCATCGGACGCAGTGCCTCGCTGATTCGAAATGATGGATATTTCAAACGAACTTGGTCTGCGGCTTGTTTCTAAATTGCTTTCGTGCTCCCGATTCATCCGCGAAGGCAAAAGACACGCGGAGAAAACACGGCAAAAGAGGGGCAAACATTTCGATCGCTGAACTGCCAGCATGATGACTTGCACGATCAACGCAAATTGGAAACAATAGAACAACGGGAATAGCTAAAAAAGGATTATTCTTCGCTACTAAAATTGGAGGAACTTTTGCACTGACGATGATGCACTAAAAATTTTTGTGTTTGGAGTACATTAGAGTGCTTCACTCTGCGTTCGAAGTTTTTCCTTTTTATTACATTCTATTTATAAACAGAGGAACTTTTATGGAAATGGAGAAGTAGGTAAAATGGAATTAAATATAAACAGGTTTAGACATTTGAATTATGGTTCTTACGAGAGTCGTTTATATGTTCTCGAACAAGGTATGAAAAAAAAGATTAGAACAGCAATAAAAAATTATTTTTCAATGTAGTTGCCTTGCTTCTGGACATCGTTTTAATGACATCTCTAATCCATTATAATCAGATTCCTTTAGTTTGTCTGCAAAATACCTTTCAACAGCCGCTATAAATTCGTCATCGTCCATAAATTTCGTCTTTTTCCGTTTGTTTAGTGATAGATTATTAGTAGACTATCCGTGTTATCTAGCCTTAATTGATTTTTATTATAGATAACAAAATAAATGAAAACCCTGTTCTGTGCGTTAGAAAAATATTCAATGCAAAATTTATAGAATACCTCTAGTAGTAGTAATTTACCCAAATTATAGTAAGTTGTTCTACAATTGTTTGATTCTTTATAACATTCTTTCTTTGGGGAGGTAACAGAAATGTAATGATAGAAATTTGTGAATTAAATGTTCTTTTTTGTGGTACATATGATGAATATAAAATTTCGCCATTCCAGGAATTTGGTAACAACAAATATTTCCAAAATATCAGGCAGATTGTCGTAATTTTAACGTTTAATTTTGAATTTCCGAGATTGGGAAATTCGTATTTGCATTTATAACAAAGTTTTGTTTCAAGATTTTATCGATCAAATTTCCTTAATTGATTATGTACCACTTTTTGCCAAATGTGTCTGCTACTACCAATGTTGTTGAACCCATCTAAAATGTACGTCCGTGTCTTTGAGTGCAGTTTTGAAGAGTTTGAAAAGTTCCTATTGATTACGTATTTAATGCAGCAAGATTAATCTTACGACTGACCAGACATCGATACTTTTGGTGAACCTGCTTGAACCGTTAAGAAAATCCCTAATATCAGAATAGAAATATTCAAAAAAGTAATATGGAGCGGACGACACCACCAGAAAGACATAAGCAAAATATCAGCCGTAGGAGTTTTTTTAGAAGAATTGAAAATAAAACAAAGGTAGATAACGTCAGAAGCACAACGTTTAGACCAAAGTTGAAAATAAGACCTATAGTGGAAAAAATAGAACTGCAATTGAGGTTGTATGGACACGTGAGATGGATGCCAGAAGTCAGGGTAGCCAGGCGTGTATTCAAAGCTAAAACAAGTAAAAGGAAAGCATGAAGTCGACCAAGAAGAACATAGTTAGAAGTAAAAGCACCAGATATCGTGAGAGGAATCAAATAGGAGGAAACGCAACGATACACGCAAGATGAAAAGCTATCGAGAGGAATTTGTAAAAGACCAGTGTTGAACTACTCAAGTCCTCAAACATCCTGTAGAAGGGTAAAATGACTTAAAGATTATGTATGTATGTATTACTATTGTTACCTATAATAAACTTCCTCGTACATTCTGACAAGCATTTTATAAATTTAAAACAAGCCATTCAGAAAAAATCCCTTATTAAACGGACCAATGGAATTCATCCAGTATCACCGAAACGGTATAGCTAAGTTACTATATGCAAAAATAATTCTCGCCGCTTGATTTTCTAACTTTTGGAACTTGTATTCTAAATGAAGTATAATTATGGCATTATATGCAAGATTTTTACCTACATATCTAATAAATAATTTACAACAAATACTACTAAAAACATTTGTTTCTTTTTTATTTCCTCCCGTACTTTATTTTATAATTTAATCCTCAAATACTTCTAATTTAACAAAATCAAGTATTCGTTGAATCCACCGTTTCAACACGATACAAAAGTGCTTTAGCAGCAAATGTAGATTAAGCGTATTGAAATGTAAATTTTTCAGCGTTTTCACAACGTCACAGAGGACACGGAACGCACACAAAAAGCTCGGTGATATGAAAATAATTTAAATAACATTACTTACTCCTTTTTAACTACATCGGTTTCCAGAAAACTGAAAAAACTGCGACCTACCTCCATAAATTACCCAAACACGCAAGTCGGGTTATGTAAATTTACATTAATAGCAGAGACGTTGTGGAAAGTTTTAAAATATTCACGGCGAGTTGATTTTTTTTCAGTGGTTCGTTATCGCTAAACCGCTGTTCTTCGCTATTATCTATATACTGCATACTTATTAAAATAATAAGAAAAAAAATGTACGAAGCTCGATTCGTAAAACGAAGAATTGAGGATATGGTAATGCACTTCCTCTTTTAATTAAATAGAATCATTGAATCGCACTTAACCAAAAGTACTTGTACAGCTGAGCCTGACGTATGTAGATAACCACACTGGAACTAGGCGCAATCGTGCCATGCTTGCCAGATGGAAAATGTGTTTGCAACATTTGGAACTTATAATTTTCGTTATTTTTTCGTTAATTTATCCCAACTAAATTTATTTTTCATAATTTGATACAGATTTTCATGCAATTTACCTTTCGATTTCCTTCCGAAACATCTACTAACAGCTGATCAGTATCACAGATAGGGTACGGTTGTCCGTTACGTTGATAAAAATGGACAGTAAATGATACGGTATGTCCGACCGGATGCGGATCGCTCCAGTGAAACACGACCTTGCAATTGGAAGGAAGCAGGTACTTGCCAGTGACGTATTGCAATAGGGAATGTTTAGCTTCTGGAGCGAGCGATGGCTGGGTCATAGCGGCTAATGTGACCAACCCGGCCACGGAGACTGAAACGACCAGCATTCCACCTGAACAGAAACGAAAGAACTATATTTTAGCAAATGTCTAAGAGACAATGTAGCATACCCCATGTCCAAGCGTCTTGATGGTTACTAGATTTGACGACCTCACTCCATAGATCGGCTTTCAGAGATTCTAAGCGTTGCTTTGATATGGGTAGAGCTTGTCGGGCGGCTGACCATTGTGGGAAGTCTTTCTGGAGGGCCTGGCGGGCTTTGGAATCTTCGAACCAGTAGACATCCTCTAGACTGGCGACTTCTAAACTTAGTAATCTGTAACAGAAGAAACAAGCGATGAGATTAAGAATATAACGTTTATGATCAAAATATATGCATATTGTTCGAATTCTTAAGATAATCGCAATTAGAAACGTATGACGAGTCTTTCAAAATCATTTGATGAGCCAATTGAAATCACATTCCTATTTTTTCAAGTTAACAAGTTTTATTCCTTTTTGGGTCACAAATCAAAAAGGATTCATTCATTGATTGATTGCATGGTTTGTAGAAAAAGGAAGTTTGAAAAGATCGCTTAACAAGACTACTTAGTAAATACGTAGTAGTCAGTTTATTCTAGATGAACAATTCCGAATCTAAGGAGCCAAAAAAGGAGCAAAATCATTATCGCATACCTAGTTATTCATTCAAACTCAATCAAGTGTAATTGTTGCACACAAATTTTAAACTGATTAAATTTTATCCAATCGAGTATTTCGTTCTATTTAAAATATCGGCAATTAAAGAACAGCAATATTTTATAAAAATCTCAAATTATTTCAAAAATTAAAATGGGTAAGGGGCATATTGAAAAAAGTTGATATAAGCTGAGGGGAGGCATCCAAAAAGTGACATCGTGCTCGCCCTGTAGACTTGAATATAGTTGTATGTTGTGCAGCATTTGTTTCTGATTAATTAATGTTTAATTTTTTTTTTCTAAATTACTCAGGGAAAGAATTACGTTCCATCAAAGCACTAAGCGGACACGCAACATCGAGGTTAACTGTTATTAACTCCATGCATACATTACGCAGAGTGATCCCAGTATGTCTACTCGCTCAGTTATGACTCCCCCTAGTAGTTGTGAGCTTGTTTTCTGAAACTGCAACTCTTTTTATCGCGTGCTAGGGGTTAGGAGAATATTATAAGCCCAGCCAGCGACGGAGGTGGAACGGAATAATAACTTGCTTTTTGTTTTTTTTTTTTCACCTAAAATATCCGATTTCATGTAAAAACTACAATCTTCAGAATAATTTAGACGTATCAGCGTAATTCTGTAAATTAATTATCGTTCCTTAGATGTCGTCTTATTTGTCAGTAAAATTTAAATTTGTACAGTTGTTTGTGTTGTAAATTGTCATAGAATACCATTGAAACAGTGTCCTCGCATTGCTTGCCTCATGCCATTTCTAAAAGGAAGAATTTCCGTTTGTGTTTCGTCAGTAACTTATTTTTGAAAAAGTAAAAATTACTAAAATTTGCTGTTGGAATTAAATAAAGGAATGAGGTGACGCTAATTAAGTTTCTGACTTTAAGTCAAATCGTCATCCAGGTAACACGTACTCGGTTGTGCTTCCAATTTCAATTTAGAAAAAGGTAAGTTTCAGTTTCAAATTACCAATACTCGTTTAAAATTCGTTTCCAAATTGAACTGAAATTGCCGAAAGAGTGTTCTTGAGGCACTCCTAAGATTCACGTACCCCAAATTTAATTAATTAATTTCGAAAAATCATGTGCTTTTAAATTTTCATTGAATATTACTTAATAGCGGATAAGTTTTGAGAAAATTGTTTTCAACAATTTCGATCAACCTTACATTCAACTGTTTTTTCAGCCATTCCATCATCATCATTTTTTAAAGCAATAACTTTCCATTTCTTCGTCAAAAAAAGGATCAAGATTTTAGAAAAACAGATATTAAATTTTATCTCTTAAAGATGTTTGGCACAATATCGGTTTGGTAACAGGAATTGTTACCAAGTTTGGTAAACATTTACTAAATACGTAAACTAACTAAACTTAAAGTATCAACAATCGAACAGAATATTGAGAAGGTATTAAAAAAGTTTTGTAACAATCTCCATAACATGTAATACATTTATGTTTTTTATTTTATTACGTACTAGTAGCCATGAATACTTTAATAAAACTTAACATTATTTGTTTGTAAAGCGGAAGGATAGATAAAGTTTTCTTCAGATGGAAATAGTTTACAGCGCATCCGGGCTATAAGCTGATTTTTGAATATGTGCCATATTTTCAAATCAACATGCTTTCACAGTATTTCATTAGTACGGTATTACGACTAAAATTGAATCTCGTCCTGTTGACAGGCTTCCCTTTCCGGGCATGACAGATGCGTAATGCATGACCCGATCTTCTGCCGATGGTAATATATTACACACAAACGTATATAACCGATGTGATATGATATAACTCTCTCATATATCGCCAATAAATTAAATTACTTTCAGCGATGTATATTGATGTTGCAGCATCATCTGATGCATTATTGAAAATCGAGGACAGCACATGTTTTAATTAATTCCTTACCATTATTAAAGTTTTCGTTTCAATTAAACAAAGCTTCTAGTTTTATTAGGTTTAATAAAACCATTTTTTTTCGATTCCAATTTCAATTCCAGATTTTCATCATTCAGCGACGGAAGCCAAATTATATTAAGCAATAGTTGAGAATATTTTTAATTACGATTGTCTTAGGGTAAGCAATCATTTCCAGAGATATCGCCTAGATGTACTTTAAATGCATTTCCCGCTTAAATAAAACGATATCGCTGGCTAATTTAATCTTAGTCACTGATTACGTAATTCCAGAGCACTAGAATTTCCTTCTCGGAAAAACTTTATTGAAGTCATTCCGAAGTTTCCCGCTCCGGGATGTTAGCACTTATGGGTCAAGGCTAGTCTTTGAGAAATGATTACAACCGCAGCATTTCAATTTAAATGACGAAAACTTTTAGTGAGTACTGGTTTTTAGAACATCCAGCGTACAAGTTACTGGCACCTATCTGAGCGTCGCAATTTAATCATATTAAAGATGTTCACCTTGTAACGACTTGCAACTTTATTTTTAAGCTACTATAAAATTTTATCTGCTACTAGTTCAAAATAAGTGATTTGAGCAATTGTTTGCACAAGCAGACAGTTTTGGATTGATTTTGAAATATGGGGGTCCCCATTTGAGATTTGAAAGGTGCCCTCAGTGTCACCCACTGGAGATGGTAATGGGGCTCGAGATTCGTATCACTGGCTAAGCCTCCTCGAAGCGAATAAATTCCATTAATAATATATTTGTACATGACCCTCGGCCTCTTATTGTTAGTCATGTGTGGTCTGTGAAATATACATATACGTACGTGTCTGAGGAATGGCACCCCGAAATGAAACGAAAAACGGCATTAAGTGATCTTAAAACAATTCCAGTCGGCTACTACCACAAGTAAAGTATCTTTTGCCAAAAAGTAAACTACTAGAAAAGGAACTGCTCTTAATTGATAATGCTTATTCACAGCCCACTACAGAAATAGGTACGGTAAACAACACATAAGTATCGGCATTATATATATAATAAATTAAACTTGTGTGGTGCGGAGGGTGCCGATACTTATGTGTTGTTTACCATACTACGCCACAGTCCTTGCTATCATTGTTGATCATGGCTCTCCAGCCCAAGGAGTTGAACCGCTTTGGTAAAGTGAGTACTAAAATTAAGTTAATTCAAGTTGATATCTTATTTCTGAAACGCTGTAAAAAACACAATGTTTTTCCAAAATTTATGAAAGTTAACATTTCCAGTAACTGCAAAATCCACTCAGTATCATCCATCACGCTAAAAAGCAATAGTTACTAAATGAAATCAGATATCAGTATGCAAGACGTAGCCATTTAGAAGTGGAACTATATGAATTGCACCTCAAGATAATGCGCTCTTTAGATGGATACAGTTTCCAAAGGTGGTGTGATTTCCAAAGAGGTTTAGTCAAACAGATTAATCATAAATTCAAATCGAAAATGCAAGCCCTCAGTAAGAAATTCTAGAAAATTTGTCCAAAAAAGAACAAAAACATCGTACGTTCCTTGAAGAATGCACCACTGGTTTCTAATCAATCGTCGGAGACCTTTACTAAAACCGAAATCGCACTGTTAAATAAAGGGTTAAACATTGTATTCGCGACCCAAAGACCCCAGTTGAAGAACTGATCGCGTCGGTAGAAACGTCCATAAAAAATTTAGATGCCACAACAAAAGATTACGTACGAAACGCTTGCAAAATTACGATTTCAAAAAACTTAAACGATGTTAAAAGTTTAAACCATAACAAAGGCGATCTCGGGATTATTAAGGGGCTTAAAAATAAAAACTGTTTCTATCTGAAAGCAGACAAAGGGAACAAAGTAGTCATTCTGGACAAGTTGGACTACTTCAACCGCGTCAATAGCTTGTTATCATCAGGACCTTACAGAGAAATGAGAAAAAACCCTTACCAGCTGTGGTTAGGGAAACGAAAGAAACTCTGAAAAATTGTCCAAAACTTATTAACGTGAACCTTAAGTTTAAACTGTCAATTTCAAACCCAACAGTGCCTAAAATGTACTGCCTACCGAAAATCCATAAACCGGGTAAATCTATGAGACCAATTGTTCCGGGCATAGATTCACCCACGTACAAACTGTCCAAATGGCTAGTAAATGAATACAAAAATTTACCCATCAAAGCAGACAGCCTCAGAAGTAGAAAATTCATTGGATTTTGTAAATAAAGTAAACAATATCAAACTAGAAGACGGGGAAATTTTAGTATCGTTCGATGTTTGTTCACTCTTCCCTAGTGTACCGATCCCTGAAACCATAGAGTATTTAGTTGAGCTCTTAAAGCTCAACAATACTGAAGATACTAAAATAGCAGAATATAAGAGACTAACGTCACTCTGCATTAAGCAAAGTTGTTTTCAAGTTGAGGGCAAGTACTATGAACAATTAGAAGGTATAACAATGGGCAACCCCCTGTCCCCCTTCATAACCAACTTGTTCATGAGCAAATTTGAGACATGTATGAGGGCGGATGCCACATATTTTCCTAGAATTTGGCATAGGTACGTAGATGATATTTTCGCGGTTTTTGATACTAAGAAAAGTAATATCCCGGATTTTCTCGCGACCCTCAACTCAAAATGTGAAACCATTAAATTCACAGTAGAAGAAGAAGTGAACAATCAACTTCCGTTCCTACATAGCTTAGTAATTATTAGAAAGAACAAGAAACTGGAAATTGACGTCTATAGAAAGGAAACCAACACTAATAGGTACATTATAAGCGATTCTAACCACTGTGGACAACACAAAATGGCCGCGATTAGCTTCTTAATTAATAGATCGGTTAAATTCCCTCTAAGTAGAAGTAGATTTAACAGAGAATTTAAATTCATAAAAAACGTAGCTATTTATAACGCATCATTCGGTCACCGGTTGATGATGAGGACCATTCGTGTCCTCGAAACGGCCGTCCCGGACTATTTATTATATTATTATATAATAAATTAAACTTGTGTGGTGCGGAGGATGCCGATACTTATGTATTGTTTACAATACTACGCCACAGTCCTTGCTATCATTGTTAGAAATAGGTACTTAAATCAAGAAATGGCAACATGTTTGCTGCTTTATTGCCACCTAAAGTGGCGTAATAGAAGAGACTGTATAGACGAAATTTCATTATGCGATTACTGGAAGAAAGCACCCAGACCTTCAGAAAGAATAATTAAACTAGTGACCCCACAAACCGACGATAATATCAATTTTGAAAACGATGAGGAAGAGGAAGAAAAATGTAGAAATCGTTGAGGAAAATTAGTTCGAAGCTAAGAAACAAACCAGAATTACAGATTATTTTCTAAATGTACGGTAAAATTCG
Source organism: Oryctes borbonicus (assembly GCA_902654985.2). Lineage (NCBI taxonomy): Eukaryota > Metazoa > Arthropoda > Insecta > Coleoptera > Scarabaeidae > Oryctes > Oryctes borbonicus. The sequence goes on along the minus strand of LR736896.1, from coordinate 1,879,198 downwards.
TATTTATATTTGTGCTACGTACAAGCATATATTTCGTTAAATATGTAAGGACATTCATCTAAAATTATCGTTATGATTAACATTTCTGTTTTCTACCGAGTCTTCCTTATTAAAACAAATCAGGTTGCTATTACCAGTGCTTTTCAGTTATCCATGCCGATCTTCCTCACGGATAATCGAGGTTCTACTATAGTCTTTTGTAATATCAAAGGTCTAAAGAAAGTTCTAAATGCCCAACTAAAGAATATTTGAAAATCAACAATATATTAGGTAACAAACAATCGGAAAAGGCTACGATTGCATTACGGAAATTCAAAAACATTTTTCCTCTGTAGTAAATATTGATACAAATATGTAGGTTTAACAAACACTAGCCTTCTATGTCACCTTATTTACTGATTCTATAGTAATTCACCACTGCAGTACGTGTCTCAATCGATCGCATTTTTTATCCAGAAAACTCTATTAAATCTGTTAGAATTTTCACGAAAATCAAGCACATGTGACTGAATTAATGATCGGTGTATAAACGTGTATTGACTATAATTCAAATATGTTTGGTTTATTTACCGTGACATTTTTAAAAAATAAATCTTTGGCATAGGTACAATGGTACTTACCCGTGAAGTGACCGTTAATGTCAAACAGTAATTGTGCCACACCTTAAGTGCGTCTAAACAAATTGACCTAATTTGCGCAAAAGCTTTCGCGGAAACTGCGAGTAGTAGTTGTAGGTAGTCGTTTTGTTCAGAAGTTGCTGCAGTTGGTTACATGCAAACGCGGACATTAGCCACATGCAGGGGATAACTTTCAGCGATATGTTACTTTAGTTAGCGTCGGATTGGAGTAACAAATTGGACTTTCCGGAGCGTGAGCAATGTGTATATGGTTTGATAGTACTTAATTAGCTTTTTTGTTTCTGCAACGAAAGACTCGTTTTGTTGAATGGGGGATCTTAGGTAAGACGGCCAAAAATAAAACAATCTACTCAAATGATCAGTTCTTAGCTTTCCCAACTTCTTTATTGTTTCATCAGGAATCTGATATAATGTTCATCGTCACCACCACATTTATTTATTTTTATATCTATAAATCAAAAAATCATCAACATTTCAGGGGTAGATTTCACCCCGTAAACATGGGGTTTCACCGAAACGGAAAACGCGTACAAATTCTCGATGGTTTCTACAAATATGTTAAGTTTCAACTCGATTGGTGATTGACCCTCAGGAATTTTCCTCTGTTAGCCATTGCCTTTACCAATCCCATTCTCGTATTTTTTTGTAGACAACTTGAACGCTCCTTCATTTGAAGCTCAATAGGGGAGCCTAAACGTTACAGAAGCGACGGCGTGTAATCAGCTTACCTGGGATAGTGATTCTGTAGGTTGTATTTGGTAAGCCACTGTCGAAAGACGAGTCGTTGTTGGAGGAGGGCGGCAGCATTTTGGAGTCGCTGCTCGTCGGGAGCGGGCAGTTCGGGAAGATCTCCCAACTGGCCGCACTGCGCTAGCTGAGAGATGCCTGCGAACAAGTTTCCAGACTTAAAATAACGTTTTTCGTTAAGTGTTGAATATTTGATGCATCGAATGGAATGCAAACGCGAGCGAACCGGTGCGGTGGCATGTGGCTCCCGATTGGTTTAGTTCCGACGCTTAATGCAGGTGTCCTATTAATATTGCAATACAAACAAATACGGAGCTCGATTGACGTAAAACGCTTGTAATGCTATCGACAGTTTCGATCCGAATTTGGAAACTATCGTTTATCTGTGGAGTTTGCGTAATTTCAATTAAAGATTACGATGACTGTATATAGATGAAACCTTTATTGTTGCATATTTGCTTGGCGTGAAACAAATAGCACTATCTGATGCTTAACTAATGTTGCTTTATGTTATTGATATTTTTACAAACTTTATGTAAATAAAAATATAAAAAAATGTGTTGTTTTCATTGTTTAGAAGACGGCACCTAAAAAAAATTGTTATTTATAAAGTAAAGTAATATAACCACTAATAATGTAACTTAAATTCTTGTCAACAAAAAAAAAATTCTTCCCCAATGTTATTAATATTTTCGTCAGTTTTCTTTGGAAGGTAAAAGATAGTTATACCGAAGTACCATTCCACACCTTACAACTCTGTGTTCCTTCACATTTCGATTGTTTTCTTACTAGCGAACCAGTCTTCTTGCTTTAAATAAATTCTCCTCAAATATAACCGTCTATTTTTTATTTCGTTTTTATATTATGTACATGTTTCAAGTCGCATTTAGTACTACGGATTCATAGCGTGCACGGCAATTAATATTAACTAAATAAGCTCGGCTTAAGATCATCCGCTTGGAGCGCTTTATATCCTTCTGACCTAAATCAATATACCGCTTTGATTTAATAAACGGCCCCATAATTGCATTTCCTTTATTTCCATTCGGTTGTTTCGTAATAAAAAGACGACCAGGAGTAATAAATAAAAACGCTACAATCCGAATAATCGACGTTTATAAATTGAAATGAATCGATTGTATATTGGAAATAATGTAAACAAGTCGGCGGGTAATGAAGGAAGAGAAATCATTAATATCGTTTTATATACATAGAATTTGGTCTGTTAACAAGAGTTGATTTACTGCTGCTTATATAATTTGCATGGATTAGTAGATTCGAAACAATTATTTATAGTCAAACGATTCGTATTCGTAAATCTGATGAGTTTGATTTCGAATAATAGCTGTGTTTGAATCTGTCGATCGAACAAACCATTGTACCATTCTTAGATCTAATATATATTTTGATATCATCACAGACCATATAAGAAAGAATATAATAAAACGTGTTACATCAAAAGCAGGCAATACACTTGGGCATTCTGCACTGCTAGATTTATTGTAATTACCTTGACATGGGTGTTTACCGTTTTCTGCTTCATGACCTAAAAGCAGCATTTCTCGGTTCTAAGAAATGTGTACCCCTTTTTAGTGTAGTGTAGGCGGTATAAAAGATAAGTGGGTGTAGATTTATTTCTTACAATTGGTGAAATAATATTGAACAATCAAGCTATTTACGAGTAATCGCTATTATACTAGTTTGAAGGAATTCTAACACAAGAATAATACGTTTGTGTTTTTATAAAATAGGTTTATTATTATATGGTTTCAATGTGCATTGTCTGCACATATTTCATGACGTACGATTTTGGATACTTTCTTGTTCGTGAGACTATTTTAAAATAAATGTTATCTCGAAGACTGCAACATGTTTTGAATGGCAATAGATTTTCGGCGAGATTAACGGAGCGGTCTCGTGAAGAAGCTTCAGCACAAATTTATCTTAATGTCGCAAAACTTTTTACTTTAACGAGACAGTTTATATCGTGTAGCATTTACTTACTTACTACTACAGAAGTTTACAGTTTTTCTATTGCGTCACAGTAATCGTTTATAATTGTTATAAATAGTTTTTAAATCCGTCTAAAAGCCAACTAAAACTAATTGCAGAATCTTGCATCGCCGATCGGCGGTCGCCCATTAAGCGGTTTAATACGTACTTGCTACAAATGATCTAATCCTAACGGAACGCGCGAAATACCAGCTTTAAAAGCTGATAAATGACAGTCCTCATTCGAAATTTGCGAGCCGGTTCATGAATAAACAAACAGATAATTCTCCTATTCATTTCGTCTTACTAATGGATATATAACATTGCAACCATTTTTAAAAGTTACGTTTAACATTTTTGAATATTGGAGGGATACTTAGAAATTATCGATTTTTATTTTTTATTAATAAATATTACGGTTTATGATAAAAATCTAGATGTCTTAAAAAAAAATAGGTTGTGTTTCGTGTGACGTAATCGTAAATAATTAAGATTGTCTGTTGCAGTAGAAATGTGACCCGCACCGTGCATAATAACTCTGCCTGCTCAGAATTTGCAATATTTGCTTTCTTTCCTTATTATTATTTGCGTGTATCACTTTAAGTGGTTCAACCTTGTATATTTCTTCTTCTTCTCTCTAAAGGCCATTTCAACCAATTTATAAGTATACAGTGAAGGTAAAGGAAGACTACCCAGTTGCTGCAGGAGCATCTAGAGGGAACGTACATAATTATGCGTTTTTGACAAACAAATAGTTTATGTGCGCTTGCAGAGCCCTGCAAGATCAATCGATACCTCAATCTGCTATGAACATAAGCGTAATATATAGTTTTAAATATTCTAGTATGCATAAAATTCCGTAAATAATAAATAGCGTAATAGAATTTAATTTACTGATATGGTGGAATCAATTAAAAGAATTATCGAACATAATGCCACGAAATTTAGAATTTGGCACGTTCCATACAGTGATCACCCAACCTTATATTTATATCATCCAATAAATAGTTACTGAATGGTAAAAGTGCAGTTTTGTTCTTGTGTAACAGAAGAGAGTTAACATTACATCAAGTGTTATTTAGTATTTGGATATTTTTGTTGTGCAAAATACATGATGTATTATTCGCTAGCTGGAAAGTATCACAACCGCCAATATAGCTGAGAAAATCAACAACATAAATTATGAAGAATGTTGGGTCCTTGTGAGATTCCTCCGCAAATCGTTCTGGCAGAAAAAAATATTCTCTGTCCCAATTCTGTTCTTCACACCAGGAGCACTCATATATTGCCGTAGGTTGTTGAACAGAAAGCTTTAAAGGTTTTCCCCTAATACTAAGTGACTTATTAAACTTTATTAAACAAAATACCATGTTATCAAGATCTTTTACAATTGCACCAACATTGATAGATTTAAATACTACATTGCCATTTTTTCCCCAAATATACGTAAGCAACGCTATGCTAAAGAGCGTTGTGTAGATGTCACATCACCATCACCCATTTTAGCACCATAAATAAAAATAAATAAAATTTGAATAAACATCTTCAATACCTCCTTGTATCGTAATGTAACAGTAATTCAATAATAAAGAAAACGATTTCCCCCGGATTGTATCCAGAAGAACACTGGCAAAGTAACGACGCTTTCAATGAGAAATTCATCGGCGACTACATCGGGAAGCGCCACAGAGGCTACTCGGATGCACGTTCGATATGAAATACGCTTATTCATAATGAACGATATTTTCGCTCCTCATGACGCTTATGAAAACGAACACGTTTCTTCCACTTTTCGACTGGATTACGCGGGAAAACGTTAAGGGGGAAAGAACAGATTGTCGGCCAGATGTTTTGGATTCTGGGCGGCCTTGGTAGTTCGAGACCAGTGCTACTAAACTGGTCTCGTTTTAAATTTAGAGGGTCATCGGATACTTTATTTAAAGAAAGGGGGTCTACGTACTGGGATATATAATCCAATTGAAACTCGAACAAAGTGGTAGATGCAACCTCGAGAAGCAATGCTGAATATCGTATTTCTATGTTTTGTCATGTGTAGCTTTAAATCGTGCATTGATGTTTGATCCACTACTCTTATTTGGGTCTCTTTGGAGAATGGAAAAGGTGCAAATAAATTTTATAATAATAACAGATCCTTTAGTTTATTTTTGAATAAAGTTACAGTTTCAGATGAAATTCGAAAATACAAGTTGCCAAGAGGAATATGAAATACAAAAATAAACAAAACGGGGATATACAAATAACACTATTTGTAAGAACTACGGAACAAATGACCCACATACACCTTCAATACCAGTAATCCGAGAAGAGATCAACATTCTTACCAACTCGAATGAAGACGGAAGGCTAGAAGCGACACCCGGCAACGTATGCTATGCATTCATGATGTTTATCCCTGTATTTTGTTACACATAAGTTGTCTAAATAAACATTCTTAAATAAATAAATAAATAGTTTGAGTTTGATGGAGATGAATAACATTTTGCTTTGAGACTTTCGTCACATATGTTGATTAAGTGTTTCGTTAATAATTAATTTGTTGTATTCAATTTTTCTTGAAAATGGTTTATTATTCGCATATTCTCGGGGCTTCTTCAGCGCAACCTAAGTTCAGTCCTCATTTTTCTAAACCACATATATGTGAACTATACTATTACTATACTATTACTATCAATGACGATGAAATCGTATACCAACATTGCCACCAGCTCCATAACTAGGAGCAATACGGCGAACAAATAAAAAGCCACTATGTGCAGTACATCCTATCGACAATGGTTTTCGAAAAACTCTTATTGGAGCCGGATAAATGTTGAAAGTAATGAAATATCCTTTAAAAGCCTGTATTACACCCAGATTCGTTTTTTACGATATGGCATATCGAAAATAATACGAAAATATAAAGCTATTCCCGATCAAAAATATCGACGAGCTAATTTCACGCTGGTTACCCTCTTCGGAAATTCCATTATCGAACGCCGTTACGTAAGTAACCAACGGTCGGTAAACTGGTAACCGTTTAACCGTAAATTAATTAAACGCTTTGACCCGCCATTAGGTTTAGACACGACGAATGTTTTACAAGTTATTTTATTAAAGCAATGGTTGGGCGACATCGCGCGGTGCCCAAAGTTATTTACATAAGTAATCGTATCAAGAGGGCTTAAATTAAAGCGAAGTAGCATACGGATAAAAGCACCCGTTGTTATACGAGGAGAGGCGAACAGTTAAATTTAACGTGTGCTTTGTCTTCGGCGAACGCCAACCATATTTTCTAATTGAAAGCGGCCTGCACTCTCTGTAAAGTTAATGAGGGTTTACAAATGTAGCGGATTAAGTTAAGCGGCCGGTCACAATTTCAGATTTGTCAACGGAAAATGAGTGTGTTTGTTTTTCGAAATCCCAGGTCAGATTAAAATCCTTCGATGTCGTATTTTACGGACGGTTGTATGCGATTGCTACCGCGGCGTAGCTATTTTATACATGTACAACAATTTGTGCAGGTACTTTGCAAGGCTTTTCAAATTGGTAAAATTTCGAGGATATTTGAAAAGTGATTGTAAAGCTAAACTAATAAAACGTCTCGCTGTTTTGACCGCAAAATGATATTTACGAAAGCTTCAATAAGAGTTGACGTTTCCTTTTTGTTTTACATCGTTTACTTCTGCAAGCGAAAAGCAAAAAATAAAACAAATTCTACCGTAAGGATAGAGTAGACGGCCGTAGTGATGGAGTAGGTATGTTTATCTCGAGATCTTTAAAGAGTTAGCTGATCCATTCTGCGGATAGCGGTCATCAGTTAGGGGTTCATAATACTTCTAAATAAGAATTGTGTCAAATATTATATATATATATATATATATATATATATATATATATATATATATAAAATATTGTAGAAATATTTCTGCTAAAAATGTCTTCCATTGTACACATATATGCGGACGTTAAAATGTTAAATAAGGTGGAAATTTATGTTTGCGCCACCACCGCAAGCTTCCGACTAATACGGTACGTGCCCTGAATCCGAAGTCGCTCATATAGTTCAGATTAAATTTTGTATAGTTAATGGACAAGGAATCTGCATTAATAAATTTGAGGTGTAATTTACGCAAGGATAACAAGGCATGGATAGTAGATTACCATTTTTCTTTTTATTATTAATAAGATAGTTACACTGGTGGGATACTGTTTGCAATATGTAGTAAATACATAGTTATAGAGTGGAAAGTGATAAAAAGACACTATCAAGAATTCGGTTAAAACTACAAATACATCAACAATGTCTCACAGGCAATCTAGTAATATGCAAATAAAAGCATACATCTATCTGAGCTTAGGATCTTTGGCAGACTTCAATAATAACACTTTAACAACTTGCTGTTCACTTTTACAACATTAACAATAAGTTTGTTGTGATCTGTACACTAACTCGCTGTTAAAAATAGTTGATTGGGCTATTGAAAAAAAAGAGCAGAATTCTTGAAATTTTGAAATAGTAACTTACACGAATTTGGTCCATTTGCTAAGATTTCTTAAGTTGTAGCGCAACTGTTCGCTAACTTAATCTACATCATTACCAGAACATTGAAAGTTAATTTTATTAAACTTTGATGGTAAATATTTTTCTATTATATTGGAAAATATGTTAAAAACTTAAACCGCTACCCAGGGAGCAAAGGCCCCGTAATGTGTATTGTAGCTAGTAAACCGTTTTGTTGTTGAAGGTTAGGCTAAGAATATTGTTACTGTATTTATGTTTTAACTAGAATTATAAATCAACAATTTCCACCGTACCATGGGTAAAAAAAGCTAATCATATTTCCTCTATGGTTAATGAAACAGATGGCGAAAAGTTGTTAATTTAGCTTTTTTTGCAAGGTTGATTTTTTTAACAACAAACTTCAACTTTGTCAATAAGAAATAGAAACAAGCTTAAAAGAGACGTATACAGAAAAACCCGCTAAAAATAATGGATTCATCTTACAGCATTCTAATCAGTCATGGGAAAATTGGTACATCGGTTGCTTGATTTCCTTCCTGTCTCCAAAAAGAAATTAAGCAACAGGAACGACCTCAAAGAAATCATAAATACTGAAAACTTATGATGTATTATATGATTAGGAGACAAGAATAAAATGATACTGGAAAATGTAAGCATACTAGAAAGTAAAAACACATTTTAATGAATTCAGATTTAGGACCTCTGCAGTTAATCTATGGTAACCTTAAAAATCTATAAATAGAGTGGTTTTAGAAGAAGTGAACAATCAACTCCCGCTTCTGGCATTATGTGCGAAATTCCACGACGTTAGTCCCGGCAGAATCCCGCTATAAGAAGTGCCGAAATGCACTCAAAAACCTTTTGGGCAATCCGAAAGACGAACCCGGCATGAAGTAAAGGTCGGGAATTTATAAAATTGCATGTAATGGCTTTAATAATGCCTGCATCGGTGAACCAAAGTGGAACGACAGAATCTGAAATTAATTGAGGTACGTAACTTTGCTGCGGAAATTAGGCGCTTATGAAACTATTTACGTAAAAAACAATACAAATGTAATGAATAGAGAAAACAGGCCGCTGTTATAATCAGTTCTATTTAATTTATTAGGGTAAGGCATACACATGTTTTAGGTTTGGTACTACAATGACAAGAAGCCCTTTTTCCGTTTTTTTTTTCTCACATCATCACAACCGTGTGGCTGCACACGGTTGATAATGACGATCCATGCATCCTCGAAACACCTGTTCCAGACGGATTAATTAAACTTGTGTGCGGAATTTAGCACCTTTTTCGATTAGGAAAATTTCGGTTCCTTTTGCAATTAGTATCGTACCATATTTGAGAAATATATTTATTGTTGTTCCAGTTTATTGAAGGTAAGGTTGCATTTGAAACAAAGCTGATAATGTTAAAAAGTGGTTACAATTGATTATCCAATTCAACCATTTAAAGATAAATCAACAGTAAATTGCAAAACTTTGTTATAGAAATATCGCACGAATTCTTATTTATTTGCTTCTAAAGGAATTCTACTTCAGATAAAAAGGATAACGAATCTATATTTTACCAGATTCATGCAATAGTCAAACGTCTTTCGTGACCAGACAGCTATAGAAAAAGTACAAAACGAAAAAAAACGAAGGAGTGCTTGTCACGTGAAGGTGGAACTCCCACTTGACCCGGCGCCTAAATTCAACCAAAATGTATTTTATCCAAAAATCTTATCACAGATTATATTGATCTACCGTTTTAAATATCTGGTAGCTACAAAGATTTAACAATTTTTATATTACTACCTCGGGGAGATATGGAAAATACAGTAACATGATTTTAGGATAAATGCGCATAACAGATTTTCCTAAAACATGCACTTGCATCGATTTTCCGCTATATTTTGCATGAAAACAACCGTACACGGTATAACAACTTGGCAACTTGATGCAATCCTGAAGCAAGAATAACAAAATAAGCTTTTGAAACTGTTGACGGCGTTTAAATAAACAGTCTGTCGCATATTCCAAGTTAATCTTATGTTAGACTTTCTTCACTACTCTTTTTTCTAACTAGAAATGTTACTTTTATTGTAGAGAATTTAACTTTTGTTCATAACATTTTATTGTGTACAGAATTTACAAAAAAAATCCTATTGAAGAGTTTACAGTTATGCTTTTCTGATTGTGTAATAAGAGGAGATTTCATTGGGTTAGATATGTACGAATATTTTAATGTTAGTGTAATAAAAATTTCGTGAGTAGTAAACTGATAGGGCATGACGGCTATGCATTGAAATGATCTAGTTAATTTAAATGATATAAATTTGCATAAAAACTAGGCAATACCAAGTAATAACAAAGTAGAATGGTATTGCATACCCATCCTTGTCCACGTCAATATCTTAGTTTACTTCAAACCCAAAGCTATAAGGTAAGGTTAATTTATAGCAATACACAGTTAATAATAATAATAATACCTAAAAACGTAGGCTTCCACAACCAGAGTTAGTTAAAACTGAACGTGTTCCGGGTTTGAACCGTGTCACGTTGTTTTTTTGTTAAACAAAAACTCGACATTTCGTCCACAATCGTATGGGGCTTCTTCAGGAGAGGGAAAGGTTGTAGACAACAGTTAGCACAGTAACTCAACGTGTAACCTATGCCAGAGGTAAAACCAACTGAGCAGAAAGCAGTTGATCACGGTAATTCAGCATGTGAAACATGCTAGAGGCGAAAATCAACTACCACTCTCTGCATAAATCCAGTGCGTCCTCAATGGATAATTCCACAACGCAGTAGATTGAAAATAAGCAGCATATTAAAGGTGGAGCACCTGGCAAGGCGTTGAAGCGCGAATGTCGTGCTAGCTAGCTTTCTGCATAAAGCATTGATATGGCTGTCCCAAGCTAGATGCTAAAGTAATCTCTGCAGAGTGTTGTTTTAGATTTGCATGTTTATTGAAAATTACTATATGCGATTTATCACCATTTATTGTTGTCGGACTACTGCTATATCCTTGATAAAACATATTTTTAGTAAAATGTCACTTTCGCTTTTACTCGACAAAAGACAATTTGTACCAGGAGTGGCTCGCTTGGAAAAATGCAACGAACTAAATTATTTACATATATATTAAAAATAAAATGGGGCCCAGAACCAACTTCTGTGAAACGTCCATATCAGCACAAGCGCGTCCAGAAGCAGTTCCGTCAACCATTACACTGTGAATCCTGCCGCTAAGGTATCATATGAACCGACGCGTTGCAACCCCTCGTATTCCGTAATTTTGCAACTTATCTGTTAGCACTTTTTTGTCCATACAATCCAACGCCCTTTTAGAATCGATAAATAAACCCAAACGTGCTTGACCTTTATCCTAGGCCAAGACAATCGCTCTTATATGCTCATCAAGGGTAATATTATTATCGCAAATATTGTTGAAATTTATTATTTCAAAAGTATCTTTCAACGCATGCGTAATTATATTACCACGACTGACGCTATCTTCATATTGGAGCTTGAAACTGTTAAGACTACCCTCGTACTGTTTTAACACGTAGTCCAAACAACGATATATCTATCTACTTAATTTTCACGTAAATAAATAACATTTTTTAATGGAATCCATAAGATCATTAATAACAGTATGTCGTCAAATATCTTGGAATTTAGTGTTTCTCGAAACTGTTGAAAGTGGGTACAATAAACGCTCCTAGGAAGGTATCTTATGCCGGGCTACAAATGCATAGTTGACCTCGACGTTACAAATGTGTCCTCTCTCGCATCCGGTATCAAGTAACTTAGTTCGCTCCTAATTGTGTGTTATGTACACCAATTTTATTACAGCACTTAACATTATTAGCTTGTCGCTTCCGCTGTAATCAGTAAATCTCGACGCTATGTGATCTCATTTTTCTCCCGGTGAACGCCTCCGACCACCTCGAACTAATTACATTAAAAATTAAAGCTGCCTACTTCTTAATTATCTCGTGTATAATTCACGATGTCGTTACGCAGCCGTAAAAAAAGCAAACGGTGCCAATTCTCGTAGCTTCCTCTCCGTACTAGGTAGTAAAATTAAAAATGTTTTGGCGAATGAGAGCGTAATATTTTTTTATCATCGTGTCGAAAAGTTTTGGCAAAACGTGGAAAGTTGAATGGCAAAATTTACGTATCGCCGAGAACACGCGACAGGTAAAATTATTCGTTTAAAATTCCACGACAATGCCTAGACTATAATACCGGAAAATTCGCTACCAACAGGAAAGATGAAGACCACGAAATTGAAATATTTTCAATAACTCTTTTGTTTTTCTTCCCCGTGCGCGCGTTCCCTTTATAAAGTTTCTGAATACCTGCCTCGGGAGTATGTCGCGCACGATCTTACCGAAATAAGAAGATCGTATTTCAAGAACTCCGGTTGTATGGAGTCCCTAGGATTGAATTACAAATGTGTTACCTTATCCCTTTTTGAACTTACGATATTGCTTCGTTTTGAAGTGTTACTGTGGTATTATAGTCTGTGGCATTTTAAATTAAATCTAAGATTAGTTGGAAATCTTTCTACGTAGTTTAGGATAAAATTTTAAGAATCTTGCTAAATTCTTTCGATTGTTATGTATTATACTGAAATGCATGTTTCAGTTTAATCGTCATATTTGTTGTGGGAGTACTGGAAAAACCGTCCTTTTTAATTACTCCCTACATTGATTTATTTAAAGTCTATTATTTCATTTTTTTTTTTGTATTGGAAGATGCAAGATTACAGGAGCGACAATTAGCTGCTTTATTAGGAGTTTCAGAAACCACGGTTTTCACAATTTTACATGAATACTTTGGAATGACAATTGTTAGTGCATGATGGGTTCTACGAATTCTTTTGCCATTCCAAATGCGTCTTTGGAAGGTCTGAGTAAATTTTAGCGGTTTGGGGGGCCTAATTATCAATCGACTTGCCACCGCAGATGAAACTGGGCTCTATCATTTTGACCTCAAGTTAAACCAAGGATCAATGCAATAGCGCTCCAGACATCCCAAGAAGTTTAAAGTCACCTTTTCTGCAGGCAAAATAATGGCAACTATTTTCGGGGATTCCCAAGAAATGATAATAAGGGTAGCACGATAACTGGAGAATATCACAAGCTTAATGCTTTGCTTTAGGGATTCTATTAAAGTGAAAATGCGCGGACACGACAATACACCAGCCAGCAAGTCAAGCCTCTCAAAAGCTTCTGTTGCTGAATTCATATCAACTGACCTTCATTCATCTTAGATTTTACTTTTTGTTTCCAAATCTCAAAAAAAAAGTTAACAAGATTTATGGACGATGACACAGCGGTAGTTGAAATGTATTTTGCAAACAAACTAAAGGATTCTTTTTGTAATGGATTATGGATGTTATTGAAACGATGTAATACTTGTATCCAAAAGCAAGGGTGCTATATTGAAAAAAAGAATTCATTGCCGCTCTAATATTTTTCTTTTTGATGCCTAGTCTAGGAATATAAAAACGCCCCCACGTACATACCTGCCTAATTCTGTTCTCTATCACCAAGCAATAGGAGATTATGAAGTATTAAAAATATTTGTATTCTACAGCTTGCAAATCATAAGGTTATAGAAAAACAGGAATATAAGAAACCGGAAGTATGTCATAATTTAGACCATGAAATTTTTGTTCGAATAAGATGGTTGACTTGAAAATCGCATACACACAAAGTTTCTGTCATGCAGATATGTTGTAAATTGAATGTCATTGAAAATTATTACTTTCGTATTTAAATAATTCTTTCTTCATACAGTAGAACACGATTTTCATTTCAATTAAACCGTTTGTTAATAAATAATAATAAAAATAAAAGGTAGTTTTTATTTGTTGCCTATTTCAAAGATCTCACAATAAACATTGGAAGAGTAAAGCAATTTGTTTGATCCATGAAGTATTTTTCTTACTACACAGTAACTATATTATTACACCATATATGCTGCAAAAATCAATTAAAATGTCTCCTACGTACAAGGAGTTGGGTACTGATTATATAGACTTTATGGGTATCCAGGGTCGACTAATATCCATTACATGTGGACGTGCAGCTGTAATTTGTAGAATAAATGGAGCGTAATTTTCATGTATATATAGCTACCCATTAATGGCCAACCAATAGTTTAAAAGCAATTGCTGGTTATATCAAAATAATTATCAATTCTAACCATTCCATCGATAAATACAACATTTACATTATTCTATCAGCTCACAAAGATCGTTTAGAATAGCCTCTTGGGGCATTTCTCAGCAGCTCCAAATACATATTACATATGCGGTAGGCCAAAGAAAGGCGATATCCGAACACTATCAATCACATATCAATAAATGATGATATTTGCCGTAAACGACGTCTGATACGGTACATTGATTCGATAATTCCATCGACGAAGCTTTTTCGGTAATATATCCATGCCCTAGGAGAGAACATCGCCATCAATCTATAGTGACGGTTCGACAATGGCGTGGAGTTCCATCATCCGACGGAAGATTTCCACCGTTTTTGCCGTGATGATATCGAATATGTTATCGTCTGAACGCTGCGCCGCGGTGGTGTAAGTGTATTAAGTTCGTAATCAATTTCTCGTTTGTGTAATATTTTTTGCGTAAAGTTTCTGGTTTTTGATATAATCGTTTAAATGCTAGATAATTTTAAGTAACAGCGTAACGATTTGAATGTAACTTGGAAGATTCGGAGACCAATTAAATCAAAAATTAAAACATTAATCCATTAATAAATTTCAACTTTAAAATTATATTCAAAAACATAGCTATCGGTCGGGACTACGGTAGAAATTTGTATTTGCACTTTTAAAAAGAAAAATATTCAAAATTTTGTAAGAAAGAAATAGAATTTTCAATTTCATTAAAATAAATTTAACTCGCGTACTCTAAAATATGTTTAATTTGATTTTCAATCATTTCGACTTGCAAAAATAAGTAGATCCCACGTTCGGGTCACATTTCGCATAGTACAAAAAGAAACCCTGGGATATTAATATTATTAAAAACTAGAGTCTCGAGCGAAAACATATTGATGATATAAATAAGCGAGGCGTTAATTTACTTGGAGTTTTAGACCGATCGGAAAATATACTCATATTAGTGATTAGAGTTCTTGCAAAAGAATTACTTGAAAATGTTGAGATTATTAACTGAGGCCCCGTGGTTTAAATTAGAACGGACCTAAATGATCTTAGATTTGTTGACGGATTCCGAAACTTAGTCGTCGGCATCTAGAAATGGGCCACTAACTCCAACAACTAGACCCTGGCTCCAGTGGTTGCTGAATCACAAGATCGCCCACCACAACGTTTGAGTAACTAGAAATGGCTAATTCAATAAAGAAATGCGCTGTTCTGCAAAATTTAAAAGTTGTAAATTATTTCCATCGTATTATTAAATTCAATCTGCGAAAATTGAATGCGTCCATAAAATTGCCATCACAGGATAAGCAGAATTTTTCATATAAAGTCATCTGCTGAAATACACAATCATGTAGAAGCAGATGTTATCATGCCAGCTCTGTCAGAACAATCCCAGAATTGGAATGTATTTACAGCCAAAGACTGTCAGGACTTGGTTGATAAAGCCAAGAAGAATTGAAGATGTAATTAAAAAGAAATATGATGTTACACAATGATGACTTTCTATGATAAAAATTGCAGTTCCTTCTCAATATCGCTATTTAATTTTAAATTGTGTTACAATGTTCATCTAATTGTAGTAGTAATAAAAAAATACATATCGGGGTTCGTAGGTGCTTCACTATCACATATTATTGAAGGATAATGTAAATATTTTCCTTCAAACATTAATTAATCACCAAATTATATTCCAGGAGAAGGATTCGGCGTTTCCCGGTAACAAGCTAACTAATCACATTTGCCTTGGCTGACGATTGTTCGTGAACTCGAACAAAATGGTTTACCTGCAACGAAAGCTGAGTCACCGTTTAACCTTTCCCCTTCTGAAATTTCCTCAGTAAATTACATGAAATACGGTTTATATCTACTATTTCCGATATCTTAGCCATCCACCAAATGCCAAAAGTAAAGGATAAATCTTAATATCGTTTGAATCTTACGAAATCGGCCGCGTCCTAGATCCTTTTATTTCACCAGATGGGATGATGCTGTTTTATTGGGAGATTTGGGGGAGAAAAATATCCGCGTCGCTACCTACTATAACGTGCAGGTCTCGTCCGCGGGGATAAAATTTGGCACACAACGCGATCGTGTACGAGTTTCTGTTTTTCTCGTTGTTTAAACTTAAAAGTCCTCGCTCATAATCAATATTTACATTACGGCATTGTGGTCTACTGCAGCAACGTGTTTAGAAATATGAACTTGTCAATGTTACTCGTTTTCCTTAATGAACCAGATTGTTATGTGTCGCTACCGGCACACAAACTTCATTTTTTCAGATTCATGGAACAAAATTGCGTTACAATACACACTTTCCTAATTATCTTGAAAAAATATCAATTTTAGATACGTAATGAATATATATTTTTCTTGTCTCTTTGAAAGAGCAATTTGATTATTCTTATTGCATATGTAGCAGATTTCTTCCACATGATGTCTGTTGTTTAAATACATCGTTTATCTTCTGGTACATGTTTAGTCGTAAGTACCAATTGTTATGTTTTTAATTGGTTTATATGTAGGTTGTTGCTTAAGAACCATTTGTTTGCTTCCCCCAGTTTATTTATTATTTTATTTTTATTTGGAACGGTTTCTTACATTGGACCTATTGTTAAAATAAAGGCGTTATCTGCAAGCAGATATATTATGTCGCAATTTATACGGTCTGGTTGATACATACGGGAAACAGGAGCGACCCCAGTACGGATCCTTGTGGCACTCTATCACACTTTGACGTATTGTTTTCATAGATACAATTATACTCCAAAAATTTTTGAATTTGAAATTTGACTGCTTTCTCTAATAGTTTCGACAATATTAATAGAAAGGAAATTGGCCTTAAATCATAGAAGTCCATAGGAGTTTCGGACTTCAGAATAATGCTCTTTTTCCAGCAGCCAAGAAAGACACTCTCCAGCAAATAGATATTAGTAATTGTAGGTAACAAATACGAATAACATTTTAATGAAAACACCATCAAATCATCAAATAACAAGGTTTCAAGCACCACATCAAGTTAATTTAATGCCTAATGTTGGTTGAAATGAAGTTGTTGCAACTCTTCACCAAAGAAGGGGATAAATTGAAATCCACCCGAATCTTAATTTAAATACGTGTCAAAATTGTACATTCACTAATCTGAAAAACGCCCTTATATTCTTACCTAATTGCCTCACTTGTGTTTTGAATTCTAGCAGGGCGAACGGCAGAAAAACGAGATACTACAATCCATCACCAAATTAATGCGTCGTCTCCTCTTTTTAAAGATAATCGACCACGGACGAAATGAGCAATTTGCCCTAATTTATGAGCATTTTCCGAGCAGAAACAACATCCACAAGTGGCACATAGACTATCGCCCTCCCTTACGGAATATTCAAGAACTTATCGATAATAAAATCGAAAGTACGCTTCGGGCCGAAATGGCAGTGCAAAGGCGAAAAAAGAAGACTCGAGAGAAAAAGACAGACTGCGATGAAAATTCCTATCAGCGAAACTTACATCACGTATCCGATGTTAAACGTGTTTATGGGCGTGGAGAAATATTACGTTATCGGATAGAAAGGCTGGGGTTCAAATTCCTTACTCGTTAAACTTTGACAGTTAGTTACACTTTACTAATAGCATCGAGGAATGGTCGCGATTGTTAGAGTTAGACATTTGGAGTTGTTGAAAAAAAAGCATTCTGCTTAAGTAGCAGAAGGAAGTTGAAGTGATTTTTTTATTGTAGAAGACTTGCTAAGCACTTAAAATGATTTTGCCAATATTTATGTTTGTAATTTTAAGAAAAATATGGGAATAACAGTTACAAGCGAAGCACTATACTTCAACATATGATCTATATCTTACAAAAAATGGTCATCTTCACATTACTGAATGAGTGGATGGTCCAAATAAAGTCATTATTATATTAAGTAGAGTAACCCAAAACAACGACTTCAAATCTTGATAGTTCCAACCTCGAAATACGTACATATAGTAGGTTACAAAAAATAAAGAAGAAACACTGTGAGCTGGCAAGTTGTCCTTACGTCTAATATTCGTGCGATTATCATGATTGAATGGGTACCTGAGGATCAAACAGTTAACCAACACTATTATGTTGAGGTTTTGCAAAGTATGAAAGAACGAATGAGGAAGAAGCTGGCAGAATTCTGGAAAGAACACCTAGATTCTGCACAATGTTATTTCTGCGAAATACTTTTTCGCCGACAAACGAATTCCACATCTTGAACATCCCCCAATCTACCAGACCTGATTATGTGTGATTTCTTTCTCATCCTCGAAGTGAAAAGTGTCTTGAAGAAAACTCATTTTCAGCCCATGGAAAAGGTAAAAACGAAAACGACGAAGGTAAGGAACAGGTTGACAGTTAATGATCTGCAGCTTTGATGTGGACATTAGAATATCCGTATGTAAAGGTGTACAGATAGGGAAGAGAGTAGTAAGTCGTATGTATGACAGTCCCGTTTATAAATAGTCGCACCTCGTATACGTATTTAATGTAAAACTTAATTTCGTAGAATATACCAAGATAATTAGCGCACTAACTCAAACTAAATACTAAGCTGAAATCGCGAACCGAACAAACCAAACAAACAACCACACTTGATTATCACTTGGAACTAGTAGTAGAATTCGAACAACGAACACTTCGAATACAGCAAAACACGTGTTAACTGCAATTATTCTGGAGTTTGTTGTAGATTACATCGGAAGATTTAGGATGTAAGTAAATTGAACAAACGAGCGGTTCCATCGTTGACTCGACTTAATATAATCTCCTAATTCCCCCGCTGTCCAGATAGTAGAAGATAAAAAGGAGTTGAAACTATTCAAAACAAGCTCGTGGCCACCAGAGGGTTTACGTTGAACGAATGGACACTATTTTTTTAATCAAAAACTGCGTAATTTTTTCTTTTAAATCATTTGAAACGTTTAAATCATCTCAATACCAAAACTGTCACGAACATCTTGCATGGATCTATCTGTGGGGTAATGCACTCAAAAATATATCTTTATTTATCATCAGGCATCATAATAATTCATGTATTTTTATATTTTGGCTTTATTTAGGCTGAAAAACTACGGGAAAGCTTTTGCTATCCCCGAATTGAATTTGGAAGTTGCAGTATAAAAGATGAGATCAAAACGATTATTAAATTACAGAAAGCATTTATCGATATTTAAACTCGAATTAGGTGCATATAGTATTTTAGCAATTCAAATTCGTTAGAAAAAGGCAAAACCACCGTCGCTATTGTCCTCATCACGCGACCCGATTGTTGATTGTGATGAATCGTTCATTGTTTGCAAACTACGAGGGGACATCGGTGTGTAAAAATGGAAGTAAACTCGAGTTTGCGCGTGCGGATGACATGAATAGCAATTTATTTAGCTAATACACGAACACCGTTCCCTCCGCATTAAATTACACACGGAAAAGCGTTATCCGTGACAATAACGTACAGGCACATTACGTGTTGGTTTTCTACAGCTAGTTTAGCGTGAAATAGTTACTTGCTGATAAAGGAAACATTTTGTTAAACACACGCATGTTTAGTTGCTTTGACGAATTTATTGACATTCAATTAAAAAAAAAGGGGGGTTGTATAAGGAATAACATATAGTCCTTGGAACCATGCCAATTAAATAATTTGGAAAATGTGATTTAATAAATTTAATTTTGGTGGTTCGAGAGAGTAGTCGTGCTACCGTTTCAGCAATGCGACTTGGTTACTTCTGTAGAAGCGGTTGAACAATTAGTTCGATAAGAAATGTACAATGAGAGCATTTTTAACAGATACACTCATTCACACACGTTGCCATCTATTTCGTATACGTATATATGCAATAAATAAGATAAAGTTATTGGGGAATTCAGCAAAATAATCTTATCCAATTATATACCACAGCAACAACTCCTGGTCAAAATTAAGCAATAAATATATGATGTGCCGCTACCTTCCATATAGATACACTGATGAGCTAGCTGTACATGGCGAAACGCGTCTGTGGGTGGTAGAGAGGTAGTGGCTTACATTATTTCCAAATGCATAATACTTTTAATTCTTCCGTAGAATTATTTGTTACTTAACATTCTATGTTATAATTAACCCGATTTATATATATTCGGGAATTTACCCCTCATCCATCCAAATAAGTTTATCACTACTCAACTATAATACAGATTGCGGAATCCGTCGTTCTAACCCGTCTTCGATCGGAGCTTGAGGATATTCAGACAGTTTTAAACGAGCAGTTTGGCTTCTGCGTAGATCTGTCGACAGACTTTCGGCTATTTCGATTCACGTAGGCACTTCGTGATGTGATGATATAAGGGGAGATATAATGCGGGCGATACAGTATGGCATGAGAAACTCTTGCTTGATATAAGTAAACGCGACATCAACGCAGGAATAATAAAAATAATTAGGAACTGACTGAGCGAATCTTTGTTGTGAAGTTTGAGGGTCGTAAGTCTACGAGAACACCTACTTGGGTGGAAGTCCAAGAAGTCCAGATTTCTCTTCTTGCCTACGGACTGCACTGACGACGTCCTCAAACCGACTGGCACCGAAGTGGCAATACACGCCGATGACACCGCCGTCTACTCAGCTTGTAAGAATTCATTGCCACACGTTTTACACATATACAGACCAGCCAACGACAATATTCGATTGCCGTGGTGTATTTCTGAAAAAGTATTTCAGCCAGGTTTTGGGATAAGAGGCTACCACATTCCGCAGGTCAAGAAGAAATTCTTGTGATCAAGCCACTCACCGGGTCAATAGTGTGCTTGGCCTACGAGGCAGAAGAAGTACAACCAGGTTACGACCTATACTAACCTAATATTGGCATTGCCATTGTTCACATTTGCGCAATGTCGTTTCTTTGAGAACGAGGGGCTGCAGAGTTCTACTCCAACCTTAACGAAAGAGCATACCGTGTTTAGTGTGTTCGAAAAATAAAATAAAAGTGTTTTTGTCGTGTTGGTACGAATTTAATTGGACATAATGGGCAGGAAAGAATTTGTGACTCTCTTTGAAACAGCTTTAAGCGTGAAATACCATGAAAATGTGTTTCCAATCAAACAAAATTTGTAAAAGAACGACGTCTGAAAATTTCTCACCTAACAGTTGGGGCACGTCTATATACAACACAGACGTCTGTTAAAAAAATTTAAATCAAAGGAACGCATGAAAAAAACCTCTACTTTTGGGCTAAACAACACGAGAATTTCGCTGCTGCCGATTAAAAAAAGGTAAAGATTAATATTTATTGTAATAGTGTCATAAACGTAACTTTTGAAAATTACTCATTTTTGTTTATGTTCTCGACACTTGGGCGATAACACAGCGTTCTCAGTATGTTGGAAGAAATTCTGATTAATGTTGTAAAGAACCTGCTGCATCGTGAAAACAGTCAAATGTTCACCTTCTGCAATGATTTAGTCGTGCAATACAACACGAGCAAAATACAACCATGAACCAGAAACGATACAAAATGTTTTAGACAGATTATTTATTTCCATACTGTACAAAGAGATTAAATGAAACTAACAGCCCATTTACATTTATGCATGACAATGTATCGTATCATAGAACCTATTGTTGTTCCTGAATTGGCCTGGAAATTCTCCGTATGATATCCTTGAGGAACTGGACCAGTAAAAAAATAATAAATACAAAAGTGTGGAAAAGTAGCGATGAAATAAAATTGGTAATACGGAAGTCGATAGAAAACTCCTATTATTAAATCAAAAGTTCGCATTAACACTAGGAGCAATTTACATTTATTTTTTAATAGTTAGTAATAACGTAGTACATAATCTACCTATTCATTATACAGAACTGGTATAATTTCCTAGCGATTCTAATTTAGTGGCCAACGGCTGTACATAATCTCAGCAAAATTTATGGACGCAAAAAGAAATTTTGCTGCGGGGTAAATTCACGACGTAATCCACTAATCTCCTGGATTTGGACAACCAGTTCTGACACTGAGCCAAATACAAGGGAATCTTTTGGGTTTCGACAAATTCCCCTGCAATTTTCTTTTTGTAAATATTGTAAAATATATATTCCCAACGAAAATATTCTCCTTATATATTTTTAGTTAATCGCCAGTTCTAAGCTGCTCTATAACACTCTTCTTATTACATTGCTATAGATTCTGGAAAACTTTTCACGAAGCACTTAAACGAAATTCCTTTGAGGTATTAATTAATAGAAATAGGTTGAGTTAAAGTTATATACGGGTGTTCCAGGGAAGCGGCGTTTCTCGAATAACCCTCTCTCTTTCATTTTAGAGAAAAATGTTTCGAATAAAAGTTATTTAGATCAAAGTAGCACGTAATCCATTTTCAATTCTACAGGAATCTAGACAGTTGGTGAACATGCAGTTAATTTATTATTTTAAATAGAACAGCTTAAAAACTACACAAATTATGACATATTTTCCGTCGTTTTCCGTTAAACCGTAAAACAAACGGTTATAAAACGCTTGAGCTACATTTTGAATTTGATCAATGGAAATTTTACCTATTGCTGCCCTTATTTTTTAATTCCTCAGTGTCAACAATTGCTGTAGCATTGTATACACTGGATGTCAATTTACTCTACTAAAAAAATCCATAGTACTCGCTATCTGATACTATCTTTACCAATCCAATGATTTGAAAAGTTATTGTTTAGAAGCCGCCTTACTTATAGTAATGAGGTGCTCCATTGTGCTGGAAACAGATTTCAGTTAAAATTAGGTTAAATGCAAGTAGAGTCGAGGTGTAAAAAAATGACTCATTGCGTTTTCTTTTAACTTTTATATTGTTTTAATAAAACTTTTAGTCTTTTACAATGAAAGAGACCGCCGCAGCATAAAAACAACATTGGTACCTATTAATTTATTTCATGAACATTAATAAGCGAAAAATAAATTATAGAGCATCTAGGTGCTTACTGTGTACATTTGTTTGCTTTGGATTTGGTGTCATTCCCAATAGATCTTCAGCAAATAGAACACACCAATTCTAATTGCTGAAGATTGTGCAAAAGCTGTGGCAGACGGAAAAAGCCAGGTATGCGGCTAGATTATTTGATGTTAGTCTTTCTACCGTTCCAAGAATACTTGAACGGTTTAAAGAGACTGGCAGAAATACGTGAAGGCCGGGATATGGCAAGAAACAAAAACGATGACCGACTTCTCGCTTTTAATACCCTATGGAATCGTCATTTCGCAAAAATGGAGACAAAAACCACTAGCTAGATCAAAACTACTCTCAAGTTATCGAGTAGAACTAAAACCAAAACCAAAACCAAAACCAAAACCCCTAAAAAAGAACACAAATTAAAATGAAAATTGTGCGTTAAATACCTCATTGTTTTCACAATAAATATATATAACGAAGCGAATTAGAAAATTAGAAAAAAAAAATATTTACAGAACAACACACGAATGATAAAAGATACACCGTAAAATTCTAAATCGTCCAATTATTGACCGATTTACCTGAGGAATGTCAAAAATAGAAAATGGGCAAAGAAAACCCCCCCGAAATTTTAACGAGATGCCCAAAGCTCATACTTCCCATATGAAAATTATATAGAGAAGGTGTTCAGCAACAAAATAAAAAGGTAAAATTAATTATTAAATTAATTATGAGAAGGTTGATTATCCTAGATGAATTAATTATATACAATAATCGTATAATTGTAAATATTCTTATAGAATTACAGGAATATTTGCATGATAGTCGTTGAGTTGGTAATATGACTAAAGAAGTCGATCTAGAATGACAGTTTTGAATTAGATACATCAACAAAACATTGACTGGATGATTCGAAACTAACAGCGTATTCCATTGGTTGCCTTGAGGCAGAGTGAGTGAATTGTTGAATGACTTGGGATTGATCTTATAGGATACTTTAGACTAACAAGCAAGCAACCTTCCTTAGAATGCCAGTTATACATAAATACATTTTTTTACATTTAAGTAAACACTTGAAGTTTGATCAGAGAATTTCGCAAAACTATAAAAACAGGATAATTCAAACAACAACAATAATTGATGGCACCATATTGAGGAAAAAACAGTCTTAAATCATATGTACTGTTACTGATTCTTCAGTACTTTTCTAATGGACCGACCAATAATTATTAACATTCTCACTGTACAAGCCATACCTCAGGTTAAATACCAGAACAAACGCTTTCAAGTATGTACTATAGATAAAAGTCATATGATAGATTTTATGATTATCATATGACACACAGAGAAATAACGTAATATATTCCCGTTCAGTCGAACACAGAAGCTTGTGTGACCTTAACGACTAAGGAAAAAAATTGTTTACTTTAGAAAAAGTATAAATATATGTCCATAGTCAATTCTTTTCTATCTAAATGAATTTTATAATTATATACATCATTTATTTAACTAAGATGTTTTATTCATCTTATTTTTAATAATTTTCTACGAATTACTAATACCTTTCCAATTCCAGATTTATCAAACAAGAGATTGTAGTAAGAAATATCTCCACCAATAAAATGTCTAATAAGCTGGCGTACCCACTTCATAAGCACATCAGCAAACTAGTTGCCATATTTTGTTGGTAATTTGTTACCCAACAATTAATTCTGTTGCTCCAGCCGTTTCTGAGAAACGATGGTTAAGTTACCATATTAAGCTTGTATGGCCACTCGCAGTAACTGTTGATTCACCGCAGATATAAACACGAACTAAACGCCATATTTTGTTGCTAACTTGTTACCCAAGAATTGATTTAGCGTAGCCACTCGCTATAACTTTTGAATCACTATAGATATTAATTAACGATAAATTAGCAACAATGTAGTTCGTGTGGTATCTGCAGTGGCTTACTTACTTACAGAGAGTGACTGCGCCAACTTAATATAGTAGACTAGCAATTGTTTCTCAGAAACGGTTGGAGCAACAAAAGCAATTCTTGGGTAACAAACAAGCAACAAAGTATGCCGTTTAGTTTGTATTGGTATCTGCAATGGATCAAAAGTTACACGAGGTGTTCTTAATATAAAACTAGCGCACCCTGCAACTTAATAGATATACAAATAAATAAGTATATATTTTATATTTTCCATAAATGTTTTTATAACAATGCATTCAGGTTGTACATTATGGTATCGTGAAATATGTTTCGTAATTTCTTTCGGAGTGACCGTAAATAAGCAATAAATCAGGACGAGGACGCTGAAATTTCGACGAGCTTTTCACTATCCAGCTAAAAATGTAGGAACGATTTTATTGCTTGGCCTGAAATGGTACTTTTTTCAATAGCTTTACGATCTGGCTTCATCCGAAATTTAATAGTGCGTAAAATAAACCCGATGCTAAATGCTCTGTCATTAACATAAAAATCAAATATTTAATTTCCCTTCGTTCTGCAGCTTCTAAGCTGTACGGTCTTTGCGGGCAGCAAAGTTAGTAAAATATTTGAAGCGGTGAATGAATTTAAATTTATCTGCGGTATAGCGCGTGCTACAGCTGAATTAGCGTGTTAAATTTTATTTACGGAGACCTTAATATGTTATTCAGGCTAATTATCCTTTGATCTGGTAACATTAAAAATTAATGTTATTACTTTTTGCCGGCGTAACAACATTTCATCTGTTATTACAGTAATACATGTTTCAGAAAGATTGTTAGCATGTAGAATGTATATCATTAAAGTTAATCAAACCGTGAGAAGGTTACGCTAAGGTCTTGGCAAAATGTTGGTTTATTCTAGGTGGGTGACGTCTAAGAAATTATTATTTTTATGGAGTTAATGTTGTAGGAAGGTATTACAAGAAGTTATTATATCAGGTAAGTATGATCATGTTTTGTATAGATTGGAGTAATTTAGTGTGTCCCGGCTTGAACTTGGGGATTTTAATTTTACATTATTTGCAAATGCTGTTACTTTGCAGGTTTCTATTCGACATACATACATCTAGAAACCTCTATATTTTACGATGCAATGTTTCACCCGCGAAGACCTCATGAAAATTGTTCAAACTTATTACGAAAGTGCGCATTTTGTTTTGAACACTATTCGTCGGCTTCGTGTCGTTTTTGTTCAAAATCATGTACCTTGCGATACAGCAATTTGGAGTATAATTGCAAAATTTGGGCAGACTGGTTCTTTTCTTGATGCCGTACGTAATGTTCGTTCAGCTGAAAGTATCGCGAGGGTGAATGAGAGTGTGGCTGAAATTCCAAATACATCAATTTGTCATCGGTCACAGCAATTGGGCGTTTCAAAATCGTACTTCATTCAATTAACCTAAGAACTGGACCACCAAAACCGTGGTGTGTTTGCCGACTGAATTTTAGAGTAGACTGCAGTTAATAAAGCCCATTTTCACATCGGTGGTTACGTTAATAAACAAAACTCTCCCTTTTGGGGACACGAAAATCCTCGAGAAATTGTGGAGAAACCACTGCATCCTCGTCGTGTGACCGTTAGCTGTGGATTTTTATTCCAAGGTATGCTTAGACCTTACTTTTTTGAAAATGGGATACGATTAACATTTTATGACCTCTGCCCAACAATATGGAGCTAGTTACCCCACTGACAGAAAAATTATAAATTTATCGCGCGAAAAACTTGTGCGGTTATTAGTGAAATTAACATGTGCATCGGTATTAACAGATCAATGAGTTTCTAAAAATCAGTAATTTTATTCAGAATTTAAATCCCCAAGTTTCTGTTAGAAAAACATGGTGGATGTCCGATATTTTAACATTAATGGTAGGGGGCATCGAACAGCAAACTGAAAATGCCCACAATCTTTATCTTTATCTTTATTAAATGAATGTTGTGTAACGGTTCGGATATGCGGAACAAATCCAGTTATTGTTATTATCAACCATACTGGATGTTATTCAAGCCTTACAGGAAGAAATGGACGAGCAGAATAAAGATTCTGTAGCTAATAAAGACCAACACCTTCGGAAGTGAAGAATCGGGTATAATAATAACTTTCCTACGTAGTTTAATAAATAAGCAATTAAATGAACAAACCATTTTATTTTATTTCTCTTAGAAGTCCCAAATGTACTTGATTTATGCAGAGTACATAAAAATACAGTAATGGAAAATAAAAGATCACCGATACCCATCCGAGAAAACCATTTACTTTGGATAAAATAGCTGAAAAATTATAAGCAGTCGTCGCAACTTCTGTGTCATTAGAGCGTCTTTTTTTTCCAAAGCTGGGCAGCCGGTAGCTAAATAACGAAACCAAAGAAAAGCTGAATTCAAAATTATTATTTTTTCAGGAAATCGACAAGCGATACTGGGATTTCTAATAAGAAACATATGTATTTTGTTTACAATCTTAAGAATTGCTGTAATCTTAAGTAACATAATTTTTTTATTTTTATATGCGTTTATTTTATTTTGCTTTTCTGTTTTAAAATATTAAAAACATTTATATTAACATATCATAACGGCAAAAGATGATAAAGTATACATATTACTGTCTATTTTACACCCAACTGAATTTTATTTTTTTTGCCGACTGTACCTAATACTAATGTTTTCGGCGACATCGATGTTTCGGAAACATACAACACAATGTTACTAGACGTTTTCGTAGTCTTGTTTCGTAGATAAATTTTTTCAAACAACTTCATTCCAAAATAAATAAAAAAATTCGAATAAACATTTTTTTGAAATTTGTTGCTTAGTGATAATTGAAGCAGTTAGTGGACTACATTATGCTTCTTTGCGTGATGTTTAATAATCATTAGACATGTCTTATGAACCACTTACGTTGTATTCCTTGAGATAATCAAAGTAAGCAACGTTATGCAGATAAAACTAAATATTTGATGCGTTGCGCAAACGTTTGATGAATTTTAAAAAATTTCCAAAATATTTGCGCAACGTACAGTGTATACGCGTGTTGTGCTACATTACACAATAATTCTTATAAGTTGCCCACGATAATGAGGTTGGTCAATTTGTGAATAACCTTTGTTTGAGAGATATATCTCAGCTACGTATCTTACTGGGGAAATACCATTTATAAAAATTCTCTGAATGCTGATGGCTATATCCTTAAATATTTTTTCTTAATCAAGGTGCAATCATTGCTCTTTTTGAAAACTGTCGTGACCACAAGTTGCGATTTTCTTTATACATTTTTCCTGCAAATTTTGCTGATTTTTTTTTTGTTTTCTGTAGTAATGAATGTCATAGTCCACAACATGCACGATAATGATGATAATGGTCTACGTGCACTTGAAGACGTGTTTGTCATGTAATTCACAACCTGTAATTACTGTTTGTATGGACTTTAAAGTGTATGGATAACACCCACATACACACACTCCGTAAGATTTTGCTACACAGAATATTCGAGAGCCTGTGGTCCCTATTAGTGTTAACTGAGTCATGTCATGGTTTTATTTTCTTTATTATTTTCATCGTTTTGGAGATCTTAAAAATAAAGAAACTGTGAAAAAAAATCTAAACAAATTTGAATTCTCTTTTACTTAAATATGCCATGATTTGGAAAACTGGCAACGCATTGAATCTGGAAAAACCAACACCAAGAAACTTAGTACTAAAACAAGATAATCAAAGGCGAATGAAGGAAAAGTCACCGATGAGGTACAATCACAAAATTCATCGTTAATAATTTTTAAAGAGGAAAATGTTACAATACGACTTCAACATTGGCATCTAAAGCAAAAAATGGCATTTGTCGGAATCATTTTTTATTAACAAAGGTTTTTAAAGATTATACTTCTGAGTGACTGCAAGTATTTTTAATTAAAGCTATAGCTATAATACCCCAAATTAATATTCACGACGCATCTCGCGAACTACTTGGAGATGCGTTCTTGATTCGGCCGCTTCATTTAAATTCCTTAATTACTAGCAAGTTAGAAATTCTGGTCGAGCAGAAGCCCTCTGCACTCCCACACTCCTAGATTCACAACAATTTGTCATTTAATTAAGATAATTAACGACATTACCCAAGATCTTCCTTATCAAAATTAAACGAGAATCCTTGAAGAAGTTCCAGAAACAGTTCCGCGATAGCGTAGGCAATAGGGGGTAGCTCGCCTTCAGGCAAAGAATACGGAGATGCATGGAAATGTTCTCGATGTCAACTATGTTATGGCAGGACTCGATTAATTAAACATTTCATATTCCTTGAACGCCGAAATACATACGTACGAACGATATGCATGAATTCTACGAAGTTTCAGCGGGAATTTTAATGAGTATCTAATATTCATACACTGCGTGGGCAGGAGACGTATTACAATACCATTTTCGATGTAACCAGCGTACAGAGTTACTGCATCATGAATTTTTCCTGTTTTATTTCAAATTGAGACCTGTACTCATGTCGCCGGTTTGAGCAGCTTCCGCATACACCGTATTCGCCAGATTCGGCCCCCTTGGACTATTCCCTTTTCTCAACCTGAAAATACTTTTTAGCGGAAGGAGATTTAATATTCGAATAAGGAGGTAATTAATAAAGCTAAAGCATATTTTGAACAGCTTGATAAAGCTTACTATTTTGAAGGAACAAAGATATCGGCAGACTAAATGTAATGAGTTATAAGAATAAAATAGTTTCTTGTATGCTATCTAGATGCACTACTTAGTGATCCACCCTCGTATATTTGCAGTGTTATGCGAAATGAACTAGCACTAGTTTTGGTAAGTTTATTGTGATACAATTCATGTTCTTAGCATTCGGACGTATCCACTGTTACCTTCAAGTTAGTTCTGCATTTGTTATATTATACAATGTCCAGTATTTTGGGCAGTTCCAATTATTCTGTTAACTTCCAATTGAATCAAAACAACCTGCTACTCTGCCATTCTTCAATAGTTAAATAATCTGGTATTTGAATGAAAAATCGATAAAAAATGCACTGTTTGTCATTCTTAATCGTATATACAATGAGCTTGAAACGAAACATGCGGTAGGGACACTGATGTTTGATTTGTCTCTTTTCTTTCTTGTCTTTCGAATGTTATTGGGTAAATTGCATATTTGTGGTGTTAGAGATAACACTGTTGTTACAAGCTTTTCTGTATCAGTAACTGTAACACTAGGCATTCCTCGGGGTTCTATCTTAGGTCTTATTATTTGTAATATATGCAAAAAAATGGGTGCATCTATGCATTTATCGATATCTAAATAGTAATAACTTCCGAGAATTTGGAAGAGTATTCGTATGAGTAACAGTAATAGGTTGGAATTGAATGTAAAAATACAAATTTGCTTAAGTTTAACTTGACAAGAACAGCTCTCTATTAGTTTGGCTATCTAGGATGCCAAAATAGAACGGCTAAATTTTCAGGCTGTGCATTAAATGATAATGGAAACCATGAGAGCCGCACATAATAGATTTGTGTAAAAAATTAGGATCTTTGTTATACGTTCTATGAATTGTCAGTCAGAATCTGGATCATGATGTTCGACCGGACATGTATCGTGTTGATTGCGTGGGGTTGCTCGAACTATGTGGATCGGGTGTTTATATTACAAAAAAAAAATTATTCGACTAATGTTTGATTACAGGGTAGAAACTCATTCTATTGCAAACATTATTTTATCAGTGCCTTCACTTTTTTGTATAAATGTGGTGTATACACAAAAATAAATCATTCCTGTTTCTTTCGCAACAATTACTACAACAAATCGTATCTTTATCTATTCAAAAAGAAGATCGAAAATAAAGGAAAACACACAATAGGCTAAGTCTGCATATTAAGGTATACTTTTACGATATAAAAAGCGTGCACGGACAAATAATCCCTTACTTTGCCCTTAAACATGTGAATTGATAGATAAGTTTTATACGTATCCGGTAACTTATTGTATCATTTTGCACATATGTAAAAGAGGGATTTCCCATGCAATGTTAAATTGCGTTTCGAATAAATTGTGTACAATCCGCGTGGGATGTTTTAAATTCATTGAATTTGTTCGAATTTTGTTTAACACTCTGTATATAATATATAAATAATAATTTCTGATCTTAATAGCGCGAATTATTTTTGGATATTAAAAAAAATGGACACCCAAACAAGTCCAAAATACATATAATGGAACAATTCAAATCTCCACGTACTTAGAACGGAAAAATTCAAGGTTTCATTAATGCTTGACTTTCTATATGGCCATGACAAACTTGGATATTTCCAAAGTAATATGACATTTAAAAGACTACAATATTCTTTCTTTGGACAAAATTGTGTTACAATATGAATTTTTCTAAACATCTAGAAAACTATCAATTTTAGATGCGTAATGAATATGACATATTTCTTGTTTTTGTTTCTTCTAGGAGCAATTTGATGAGAAGAAACCATCCGAAAGTTTATGCGCAAAAACCGTTTCTAAAATGGTCCGGTAAGTCGTACGTAGTTAGCAGACCACAAAAGGGACTTGAAATGGATTCCTATACTACATAATTCACACACGTTAACAACCATTCGCTTATCAGACAAAGATACAGTCCAATTAAACGAGATGTCACGAAAGCCGATTGCGTATTACACTTTATTGGCTAACAAATCGATATTGACACAATCAAAGGCGCGTGACACATCGAAAAATATATCGACAACATAATTATTAGCATCCAATTCTCTATGCGTGTGCTCAATATAATCAAATAAAACGGTTTCTGTGACATTGAATAAACTACTGTGCTGGCAATTTAAGGAGAATTTAGTGAAATTCTCCTAACTTGATGTAAATGTATTATTGACAAATAAAAAAAATTAAATATATGTGTATTCTTACACGTGATGAGTGTATAATTGGCTCTCGCTAAATAGTCTAGCTGCAATTAATACTACTAAATAGGTTATACACTGATAACCGGACCTTTTAGTTAGCATGTTTAACAACCTGTCACGTAGTAATTAATATCAGCTTTGCATTTAACAAACTAAATGTTTTGCTTGCTTCACAGTCATTTCATCAACGTTTCCACTACGACCAGTAATGTTTATATCTGGAGTAATAAAATTATTAATTCAGGGTTCCTTTGTTTTTCATTGCTTGTGTTTCTAAATATATAAATCGTCGAATGAGGGATTATATATTTATTTATTTACACAAAATCCATGATAACAGCTTTGTTACATTGAAATCAAAATGCTTAGGTAGAAATTTGATTAATTCTTCCTCTGTTAAAGTAGGAGACAAATGTTCGGCTATGGAAAATTTATGAGAAAAGTATGACTCCCTGTTGCCGTGGTTTGCTGGATCAAACCTTCCCATTGTCAACTTAGTTCTCCCCTTTTTCTGGACGACGTCTTTCTAGAATTTTTTGAGAAATGAATCCTGAAAATCGTCAAGCGTGTCAAATCGATTGGATGATGACTGTATCGCAGCTTCCTGTTCCAGTGACGATCGTATACACGTAAATACGCATTTTGTACCCTGTAAATATGGAAGGAGAATTCTTTGCAACAGTTTCAAATATTCGACGGGGCTCTCAGATAACCCGTTGAATTTTGGGAGGATATGTTTTAATTTGAGGTTGATTACAATGTTAGAGCCGCGAGAATTACTGTTGACTACACGTTCGATATCATTCAGGTTAACTTTCATATGATCGTCAATTAAGTCGTTCATCGAATTTGGCAGCATAACTGTCACATTCTTGCCTTAAGTCGTTAACTTTGTTCGAAAGTGAATCACTTTGAAATTTTAAATCGCTCTAGATCGGACGAGGCAGTGTTGATGGTTTCCGACTCGCCAATCATGAGTACGAGAACCTTTTCTCATTTTGACCATGATTTGATGAGAAAAAGACATTATTTGAAATGAAGAATGCAAAATTAAACTGCTCAGAAGTTGGGTCGCCAAAATGTTGTAATGGGACTCTTTCTTTGTATTTGAATTGTGGGATCCACTAGTCTTTGCAAATTGAAAACGATTGAAATATAAATTAAATAAATATACGTGTGTGGGAGTTAATTTTTATTTTATATGAAGTTTTAAAATTAAATTCCTTTTTTACTAAAAATACAAAATAATGAGATAGCAAGGACTGTGGCGTAGTATGGTAAACAACACATAAGTATCGGCACCCGCACCACACAAGTTTAATTTATTATATAGTAATATAATAATTAGTCCGGGACGGCCGTTTCGAGGACACGAATGGTCCTCATCATCAACCGGTGACCGAATACAAAAACCTATTTTAATCCTTAATCGATGGATAATTTTTAAATCGAATATTAAATTTAGAAATTGATTTTTAAAAGAAAAATCAAATTTTGTTTTATTTTGACCAATTTATTTAATTTTCAGAACCTGTGATGTCGTAGTATTTGAATCCAAATCCATAAATTCTTTGCAATCTTGAAATCCTTGCGACCTGGGTCCGCGTAATCTCAAATCCGTAGGTGGGGAAAATTTATTTAATAGAAGGTCCAAATGATAGAACAAGCTGTTCTATCCAGTTTTGATTTTAAACTATACAGCTCTTTTATGTTAAAAACTGGTCAAAACTTAAAATCGACAAAAATGGTTTTTATCCAATTGTCATTCTCATGCCTTTAATTATTAATTGAAATATTGGCAAAATATGATCGATAAAAAGTCGAGTATAACGATTTCAATTTTTAGTTTATTAAAACTTATGCTTCTAATAAGATTAATGCCCTGATTCTTTAATGCAGCATACAAAACACAACGTTGCGTAAATCCCTATGGTTTTCGGTTCAATAGCAACCTCTTGATCAGCGACGATGGTTGAAGAATAACTCGATATAGAATTTACATTGGCCAATGGTGCATGCGCTTCTTCAAGGCATCCTCCAAGATAAAATAATGGAATTGTGAAAAAACTGTGCGGTATTGCTTGACATTCTAACGCAATCGCAATTGCAGCGATATCCAAAATATTTCTGACGCATTACGTACCAGATATGTGCGTTCAAACACAATAATAGTCAAAGTAACTTTAATTATGCCAATTTTGCTATCGGTCTCGTTGACTAAGTGTTATTGTCTGCATCAACCATAGATTATTACTTATATCGAAAAATGGACGTATGTAAATGATTGCGTTTGGGGAATATAAAGGTAATAATTTTCAAATACAAGTAATACTACGTAATACGCGATGCATTAAAATCTTCTTTGTTCCAACAGCCAAGGGAATCGATTTAATGCTGACGCTCATTCAAATTTATCAACATTCTTTTTTCCAATAATAAAGTATGTGCTTAAAGGGATTGAATAAGTGCAAATCCCCACCATATCTATTCAGTATACAAAGGGATAATTTAAAAAATTCTACGGATCATGTATGTATGTAGTTTTAGTCGTTTAATCTTCTTTCATTTCCCCGAACGACAGGAAAAGAGTAAGTAATAGAATAACTCTTAAATTTAGATTAGATTTTATTTCCGAATGAAACGCCCTATCCTCTAACGTACTAAATAATTCCTAGTTTCATTTCGCCTTGTACCTCGCCAAAATTATTGCCAGTGCATGTAAATATCCTGCCCGTCAGACGCTAAGGTAACCTAGAATAGTGTTATTTTTTAATATGTGGCTAGATATTACGTACTTTTTAAATGGATTTACTTCCACATAAGCAAAATATACATTTGCAGCGATTTCCTAAAAATTGAAATAAGTTATAGTATGATGCCAAATACTTACTAAATGTTAGTCAATATTTCAGTGAATAATAATAAATAAAGCGTTTGCTAGATCTTAAATGGAGGAGTTGATTTAGAAGCTATTTTAAAGCTTAAATTACAATTTTAAACTGAAATATGAAATTCACGCTGCGGAAAACTATTTAGGACCTTTTAAAAGCTGGATACTTCCCTGAAAAGATAAAACTATCAGAATAAACTGGTGAATCAGCCAGGATTGAA
The DNA here is from genome assembly GCA_902654985.2 of Oryctes borbonicus. Classification (NCBI taxonomy): domain Eukaryota; kingdom Metazoa; phylum Arthropoda; class Insecta; order Coleoptera; family Scarabaeidae; genus Oryctes; species Oryctes borbonicus. The sequence goes on along the minus strand of LR736896.1, from coordinate 1,844,201 downwards.
CTGAAATCTTCACAGTTTTTAAGTATTTTCCTCCGTATACCACGAATCAACTGTAGACTTCCCCTATTCTAGACACACTTCATTTTTAATTTTGTTTTAGTTGCATCCTGCACATATACCAGTCTAATGTAGGAAATAACTGACTAGATAATCTAATTCATAGTCATCGTATATGCTACAGAGAAAACATAAAGCAAAAAACACCAGCGTGTTATTGAAAAAGTTTTGACACGTTTTTGGCCAGTAGACAAGCAGAAGTAACGTGAAAAAATCAGCGATGATGGATGGTCGAATTATACAAGTACAGTGATATTGGTTTCGTTGAAATTAAATGTTTTTTTTTATTACTTGTGGGCTATTTTCACTTTTGATTACATCTAAAATTAACACAATTTGTATTAATTTGTCATAAATGCCTGAACTGAAAACTTGAACGTGGTTCAATATACCTTTTGCCACTATGAAATTTGGCCATGTTAGACGCTTAGTTGTTGTTTAACACTTTTTTGTATCAGTAGATGTTAGTGTTTTTGTAAAGACGGAAAAATTCGAATATCGAACCGTCATCAAATTCTTGTATTTGAATACGCCCACGCAAATTAAAACGAAGATGGGCGTTGTTTACGGGAACTTGCCGCAGTAAAACTTTGAGCAACGTGGTTGGTTGGCGATGAAAGCTCTGGACGCTCAAAAACTGCAACTACTACCAATGACATCGGGAAAGTTCGCTAAGTGGTATCAGACGACCTTCGAATTAAAGCTAGAAAGACAGCAGAGGCTGTGGGCATACCGAAAGGACGTGTTTGTCGTATGCTGATTCAAGATTTGAGCATGAAAATGCTAACCACTAGTTGGGTGCCATGCTGGTTTACGCAGGGCTAAAAACATACACGAATAAACATTTCCAAAACCCTGTTGAAGCAGTTTAAGCCGAATTTTGGGGTAGATTAATAACTAGCAGATTCAATTTAGGTACACAAGTACTCTCCTGAAGCCAAGGCACAGTCGAAACAGTGGATTGAAAAAGATGAAGAGGTTCCAAAAAAAACAAAGACTATTCTATCGACCCAAAAAGTGGTGTCGACTTTTGAATAGTCATGGAGTTGCGTTAATCGACTATCTTTGAAAACGGAAAAGAAAATTTCATGAGCTGAATACTAAAACTGTGGAGAAAAGGAAGTTCTGTTCGACCAAATACGGTGGGTGCCAAAATTCGAATTGATAATCCACCCCTATTCATCAGATCTAGCACCCAAGGACATTTTTCTGTTTCCTAAGGTGAAAATTTCGCTCAGAGGACAGAGATTCTTATCGACTGAGGTCATCACATTCGTAAACGCCTATTTTTCAGAATAAGATGTCAAATACTATTTGGACGGGTTAAAGAGATGGGAGCATCGCTGGGAAAAGTATTTAGACTTGGCGACTATGCCAAGAAATTAAATTGAATTTAAAAAAATACTTGTTATTTGTTTTTAAACGTTCTACTTGAAATTTGTGTAACACTAGTATATCAAAATAGAGTTAAAATAATATAAAAATTATGTTTACACCATCAAGCTTCACTTTAGAAAACAATTAAAATTTTATCTTAAAACATGCGTGCTTATAAACTCTAGTATAGCATCTGCACTTTTTTTATTAATAATAAAACTTGATTATTAAGAAATACGGTGTACACTGTATTCGAGAGAATATTTTTACTGCTATAAACATTTAAAACATTTTCTAGACTCTACAACGCTAGAACAGGGCATGCAAATAAAACGTAATCTGGTTTTTGGCGCTAGTAAACTGGAAAAAATATACACGCTCAAGATAATGGCTACCATTTACTGCTAATTTTGTTTGATATCCGCAAACAAGAGCAACCGGAGTTTGTTTAGGATAATGAATCTGGAGTCCTTCAAGTACTGCGCAATTAAATACCATTGAAACTATTACACAATCCTAAGGTTTACCATTCATTTACTACAAGAAAATGCTACGGCAGTATATATAATAAAAATAGATGTATAAGTGTATGTTTGAACACTGTGGCGTGACATTTTTAAAAAGCATGGCACTTGCGTGCATACAGTTTTAACCTTAATAGTTTTCAACGAGCAAGATTTTATGTAATACTAAGAAAATTGTTACATCTTTTGCGATGGAACTGTTAATTTCTGATTATTTTATTGAGCAAAATTACTAGAACATCTTGTTAGTTGTTCCTTGAATTAACAAGACTTTCTACAAGTCGGAGAAATCATTTTTTTCATTGAAATTTTATTTTTTTGGTATTCCCTAATATTCGGTTTTAAATTAATCTGCTGCGGGTATTTCTACGATCTCGAGTAATATTAAGTTGCACCGTTGGGAGCGTTAAGAAAATTCTGTGTAATTCACCAATTTAGTTTATAATTTCCACAAAATATAAGATATTTGTGACTGACTAGCAATTCATGGAAGGTATCTCAAAAGGTTACAAGAACTTCTAAAGTTGCACCATTTTGGAAAAGGCCAATCACCAGAGCAATAAGCATCTTCAATTGCATGAAAGTACCTGTTACATGAAAATATGAAATAGTTATACCTATATAAAAATATTTACTGCAATTTAGGAATGTTGGAAGCCATTTTCTACTACGTTAAAATATTCGTCATTTATTAACAATTCTTACACAATAATTCTTACAAGTTGGGTAGCAAATAGAATTTTATCATGTAAAATTACAATTTTCTAGCAATGTCTCAATTTCCAATATAAGAATTGTTTCAAACTAAAACCTGCTGAGTGCCAGAATTAACATTTAGTTAGTAATTCTATATTTAATGTTGAAACAGGCACGTTTGACTGGTGAAGAAGCGTTAAGTGCATAATCAAAGAAACATATTTGTTTAAAGCAAGTAAATACCTTTTGAGGCTTGATCAATATCTCTCTAATTGATTTTTTTGATCTGTTTGGCTTTCTTTGACTATGAGTTGTATGATATAAAAAACATAGTTAAAGATATGTTTTGCACATTTTTTTATTAAAAACTTAATATACACCTCTGAACAAAATTAACGCGCCAACATTTCAACTCATGTGTACATCTACCGAGAATGTTAATCGATGCTAACAGTGACGATTCTACAGACTGTATTTCTTTGACAATTTTAAAGTGACATTATTAAGTTAAACAATGCCCTGGTCATCAATTGTAATAGCATCTGCAAGAAATCGAGTTTATCTATTACTTTTTTTGAATTTAATGTGTTTATCGTCGTTTTTGTGTTTTGGATATTCAATTGGGATAGTTTATAGTTTGAGAATGAATCGCAATGCAAATAGTAATGTTACACGTAGAATTATATTGCCAATTTGTCTGGAGTAGACCACACTACAATAAGTTGTGTGGCGATTCAATTAAATGGAAACTTATTGTCGGAGGCCAAGAAAAGCACTCAAAACTACTCGTAATGTGTCGATTTCTGTTCGAACAGTCAGACTAACCTTAAACGAACCTGGATTGATTAATAAAAGATCAGCAGCTGCGCCAGTGCTAACCAGGAAGGACAGAATTGTCAAGTTGCGTTTGCAGAGATCATAGTAACTGGTCTACAGATGATTGGAAACGTGATTTATTATTTGATGTATACAAAATCTTAACTCGACAACGTTGTAGTTGAACATGTAATGATGCCTTCTGGTCATTTTGTCGGAGACGATTTTTTATTCATGCGCAGTGCAATATCTGACCTCATGTTTTTCGAGTGGTTACCAAAAATTCGATAGAATATTTATGATAATCTGCAAGAATTCGAAATGCAGCTCTTACATAATGGAACAACATTCCGCAGGATTAGGAGCATCCCTAGGTCTGTAAATGCAATAGATGCCGCAGCGCACGCTACTAATATTCCAATACTATTATCCATTAATTTGCATTACCATTTAATTGTTTTCTACTTTTCTATCATTTTAAAAATAGCTGATACTTTTATTGGAATTAAATTCTAATAGTAATTTTTCGTATAATAAATAATACTTCCAAACTATTCCAAAAGTTTATTACCTTTCATTCATTTATTTGATAAGAAATTGATTTATTTGTAATTTAACATATGTGCCTTAATTTTGTCCGTGGATGTATTTTCAATGTATAAATTTATATCGTTAATAACCCTATCAACAATTTTTGGCTCAATCTTGGAAAACAGCGGGGTCTCACCTTCACCGTCTATCATGCACCAAAGAGTCCTTATTAAAGATAGGTACTGTGTGTAAGTGATATTATTTATTTTTAATTTCAATGAATTAAGTATCTGTTTATTTCTCTGTATAACATTATTTTATTTTATTATAATATGTTTTTGTATCTAAAATGCATAAAATAAATTTTTGATTATTTCTTTGGTTATGGAAACGGATTATTTCTATTTCCTTTCAAGATGTTCTTGGAGACACTTTCGCACTGCGTCTGCTTTCATAGGCAATAAAATTTGATAAAAATTGCCAGATCTAAAACTACTTTGATTACAGTACCGTTTAAATTTTGCTGGTGATATTCTTCAAAAATTCAAAAAATCTTCGAGTTTTGAGCAGAAGTAAATACTTAGAATAATTGAAATCCTAAAATAGAGTGAGTTACATACAAGAATTTATTAAGAGTAAAGTTTAGTATTGTTGGAATTCTATACACTTTGAAAAAGTTTTTAGTCTTTTGTATTATATACAAAAGGTAACGAAAGGTCGGCGAGGAAGCGTTTTTGCTCTTCATCAATTACATCCCCCAAAAAACGAAAGAAGCCGCAGAAGTCGTACAAACATTTTTAATATTAAATTTTGGGTACAATAAGAAGAAGTCTTACCCGAAGAGGCACTAGAGGACGGCTGCATGGTCATGCCGATTGAGCAAATTTCTATCTCATCGGTCCACATGGTACCGACAGGTGAGCAGCGGATTCTAGGAGGGTCGTGACGAGCCGGACATCGTGTCCATAGTAAGCTCTCTAGGACGGGGTACGACCGTGCCCAACGTAGGCCAACGAGCAACTGCTAACTTTCGTTACCCTGGGAGACCAATAACAAACACCCCACCATATGACGAACTCGGCGTACATCTCCGTTTTATGTTTGCCGGTAGACAGACGCGTTTCGGACCTGCGATTCTCGCGGTTCTTCGAAATGTGCCCCCCTTTTCCATATCCTGGTCGGATATTAAGCTCCGCCGCCTAACGGAGGAAAAAATATGCGCCGGATTAGATTCCGGGCAGAAAAAACTCATTACCTCTGGCTGGCCGCTTGCAGACAAGGGAAATTGAAAAGCGCATGCGATACTTCGCGCCAGAATCCTTTCCTATATTATCTAAACGAGGGTTACCTGGTCGATGTTACCTATTCCGCAAAAAATCTAAGGTTTCCAATAAAATGACGATAAACGAAAATCGATATCTATAAATGATGAATAGCATCTCAATTTTAATCCTTCAGTTTACGTAAATATAATCTCCAAAAAATAATTATAGCATGAAAACTATGAAGGAAAAAAAAATAAATATTTAAATTTTTAAAAACACTGCTTAATTATCATACCTTTATCCATGAATAATTGTTTATATTTTGACAATTCATTTTGCTCCAGCCAAATGTCAACCTCATCGCTAACCTGTATGAGCTCCGCCCATACACAAGAACATAATTTTATCACACATACGACACTAGCTACAATTAACGAACATATTAGGAATAATTTGGCACAGCGCGTCATAATAATGATTGAGTTACAATTTATTCACATTTTCGTTTTTTTTTTAATCGATGCTTGAAATTTTGACAGATTAAATGTTTAGGTACAGCAGGAACAAACACGACTGCACCAAGAGACCTCTCTTGGTAAATAATCAAATCAAATGAGACACCTGGAACCCTGAATTCTAACTACACTAAGCTATAACAGATGGCGCAGCTATGTAGAATAGATTATTTATTAAAACGCATCTGTTTATTTAAAAATGAGAATCTCTTCAAAATAAATTCATTCGACTTAATTTGTATATATACATAGGTAAGTATATCTTTTCAAAATTCTCCAAAATAACAAAATGAGTAGATCCATCCGAAAAAACGATAACCCTGATTTGTTGTCAAACCCAATCATTAATCAGGGTCATCCCCTGCAATAACCAAAATGTTCTTGAATTACAGATTTCTGCTATATTAAATAAGATTTCCTGCGTTCTTTTTTCAAAAAAACGGTGAAGTGATCCATCGCTCGACTGTTAAGCCATTGGAAATTCACCGTTTTGTTAAAAAAAAGAACATACGAATTTATTTACTAAAAAATTAACAGAATTTTTACAAAATGCTACATATACTTCATTAAATAAATATAAGCAAAAACAAATTTTATAGTAGCTAATTAATCGCAATTACTTTTTTTTGGAATGCTGTACTGTACCATCTATAACTCAAAAGCCGAAATAGCTTCAAAAGTGACGTTTCTTAAAATTTTAAAATACTGACAAACAAACAATACAAACAAATCTATTCTTTAAAAAGAAAATACTTATATTTTTTCAAAAATGTATTCAGCACCCAAAATAATTAGCGAACACAATGAGAATAACTTATACACCGGATATGTAGCAATGGAGAATTTAATTGAAAAGCTCAAGATACTTAATTTTGATTCGGAATTCACAAGTGCACTTAAAATGAAGCCAATTCACAGGTCTTACACAATTAATTTCAAGATAATGCAGTTGAACCTAACATGCCATTTACTTTACAGATACTATTTCATTATACCTAAGAATCCAGGGGAACAATTTTATCTATTTACACGTCTAGCTGCGTGGTTAATAAAAAAATGCGGCTTGCAGTTTGAAACACCACAGGAATCAGATGACCCTAACATGACCGTATCGAATATATTAGATGTTGTGAGAGAAAGCGTAAGCTAGTAAAAAGTATGCCAATTAACGTTTCATTTGTTCGCGGTTTTAGGGAATTACTGTTGATTTCCCTCCTAATAAATTAAAACAAGGCGTAGGTGAACATGTGACATACATATTGAACAGTTTAGCGGATAAAGCGATGGACAAAACTGGTTTTATCATGAAGAAGTATTATTGATTATTATTATAAATATGTAAACGTTGATTTTTGTGATATTTTAGACTGTTCATTGAAGCTGAAAAGGAAGAGGAAAATGAAATGATAGAAGATGAATCTGAGATAGTTTTGGATAGAGTGGAGGAGGAAATGATGGCCTATTATTCTGGTGAATCAGATGATGATAATATATTTAATTTAAACGAAACGCGAATGAATAAAGTTTTACCACAAAATGAAGTCGAAATCACGAATATTGATCGAGAAAATTGGCATTTGGAATTAGAAAGGGTTTTACCGAAATTAAAAGTCACAATAAGAAATGACACTAGAGATTGGCGAAGCAACTTGGAGCAAATGAAACAATACCAATCTGTAATTAATCAAAGTTTTAGTGGTGCAAAGCATCAATTGGAAAAATTGCAAAAAGACATCTCACACACTTTAGAAAAAATAAACAATCGAGAGAAATACCTTAATAGGGAACTGGAACCTGTGTTAGTCGAATATAGAACTTTGCAAGATCAATTATCGAAAATTAAAGATGTTTATCAGAATTTAAGTAGCGGAGTTACAGAAAGGACAAGGGAGTTATCTAAATTAACCGATAGATTGGAGACAGTCAAGCAAGAAATGGAAGAACGTGGTAGTTCCATGACTGATGGAAGTAAGTCCTATTTTTATGGTTTCAATGTAGTTCTTTATTGTTTCTCTATGTTTTAGCTCCTCTAGTCAACATTAAAAGAGCAATATCAAAGATTAAATCGGAAATCGTTGAGATGGATGTGAGAATTGGTGTTTTACAATGTATATTGTTGCAAATTAGAGTTCGCGATAAGAAATTATTGGAAGATGATCTGGGACAAACCATTAGTGTTCTATGATTGCATCACAATCTAAAATAGTTCTGTAAAATAATTTATTTTACTTGTTACACATAGAGTTGTTTGTTATAACATTATTATCGATTGTGATACATCTGCAGATCATTCAAAGATCATCAAATACATTTATTCATATTTATAGAGAAAAAATTACAAAATTGTGTGAACATTTATAAATATGCGTAGATGTGTTTCGTGGGATAGTGGATAGATTTGTATGTGTTATGTTGGTGCTAACACTAATAGATTAAGTAATCATTTACCTTCAAATACGAAGGCTGATTTTACTAAATGTGTCCAACATGCATTTCTGCAAGAAGTTTGTAATATACTTTTTTTTTATAAGAAAATAAAAAGTGAATCTAGCATACAATTGTTTTATTCTTGCAACAAACTTTATTACGCATGTTGATGTTTTTGGTGGCAGCATAGGTTTTGAAAATGTAATAGTTGGGGATCTATAACCTCTTTTTAATTAAAACATAAACAATTAAAAACACCCTCTTTCAGTAGGATTTGCTTGAATTCCCGGACAATTTAAGTTGGAAGTTTCAACAATAAAGATAAAATTGACATGTAGTACATTAAGCAATTAGCGAACATGTCCCTTATTGTCACAATTAACACTTTCAAAATGCCTGCAAATTTAAAAGAAGCTTGGAAGCTGCAAATGATACAGACTCCATCCAAATAAATTTAAAGAATTTCTTTTGTAAGCATTCTAGTAAATGGATATGGGTGCTATATATTGGAAGCCAAACAATAACGCCACAGACTGCTTATTACTGCGTAAAAAAGGATTTTAAAGGTCGGTATAAAGTCTTTGAATAGATGTATCTTGGGGTGAAGTGTGCCAATACTAGTGTTATTTGCTATACTATCCAGTGCTATTTAATACAATGATTGATTGACAGTGGGGCAGTTATAATCTTTACTTTTGTTTAGAGTAGTAGAGTTTATTATAATATTCTCACATCTCTGGTTCTTTCGGAAAAGCAAACATGCTAGTCCTATTCTGCTTAGTGCTTGTTGCACAATCGTGCGTAGCACACCATGTCGCTTGACAAGGAGCTATTATCAAATATTTAATTAAATGCTCTTAAGAGTCTATATAAGCTGAACTAATAATGATAGCAAGGACTGTGGCGTAGTATGGTAAACAACACATAAGTATCGGCACCCTCCGCACCAAACAAGTTTAATTTATTATATAGTAATATAATAATTAGTCCGGGACGGCCGCTTCGAGGACACGAATGGTCCTCATCATCAACCGGTGACCGAAAACTAACGTTTTGTGAATATAAATAAAACTAGAAGTATTTAAGGTAGATCACTACACCTATGAAATATTTAACAAATGATGAAAGTATACAATTCGAAATGTAAACAAACTGTCTGATAACACAATTTACAACATGGCGATTTTACGCATGCGCCCAATATAATCTCTGGGAGTTCCCTGTTTATATATTATCTGATCTGTGGTAATACACAATGCAAACTCTTTATTGGCGCGTTACAGCGGTTGCAATATAGATGGCACCGCATAGATTAAAAACATATTTTTGATTCCAAGTTTAACGAGTTCAATTTCAACAGTTTAGTAGAATTAAAACCCTTTTTTTTTTAATTACTCATAATGCTATGATCTCGAAATAGGGTAGCAAAAAAAAATTATGTAAGGAAATTGTGCTATCTTAGAAAAACTAAAGAGAAATACAAAGGAATCCTTTTAAGATGCCCCCATATTTTTCCCAAATTTTACTTTTTATTTTAGATGGATTATTTTGTGAACTTTACTCGCCCTCTACATCTTTGAGGAAAAAGATTGTTAATAGTTTAACATTGTATGAAACTTAAAAGTACAGTCGATCTTCAGATATGAAAACAATATATCAACGATTAAAAAATTAATCTGGGGATGTTTTAAAATAGTTTACTTTAGGTAACCTTAGTTGAAACATAACTGGTGGCGTCATCTAGACAACGCAGTGCACACTTACGACAATTCGAGCAAGACGTATTGGCTCAGTCGGTATGAATTCGTAGAATGGTATTGTCTACCGGTCGCCTTGTTGTTGGTCTCTTCGCTCGCGGTGAATTAAATTCGGTCGTGAGCCGAGGGTTATAACTGATAAGTCGATAAATAAGCACGCAACTGGTGACACGGGTAACGAAAGACGCGCTGGACACATTTAGTATTACTGACGATGCTCGAGTAGACGAGTAGCAAGAGGGTTAAAGTAAAGAGGGTGCGATGAGTGTAGTGTAAAATTAAGGGGGGTGATTTTTACCACCATGGCTGGCCGGGGCAGCTCACAAATTGGGGCCGCCAAGAACGCGGTTTCGCTGAGGACCGTCGATGTTCCGGAGCCTCTCCAGAAAGGCGAGAAATTCATCAAATGGGACGAGGTGAGTTTGCAACTGGAAACCAAATAAACCAAAACAAAACGTGCCAATCATTATCAGCCTCAATTAACGTAGCGTATTTATCGGGAATAATAAGTACACATCGAATGACAACCGTATCAATGTATTTCTTAACGATACGCGTTGTACTTTATTGTTAAATTGCAATTGAATGTCATGATTTAAATGTTTTTTTTTTTAAGGTGATGTATACTCGGGCATTTAAATGCCGTTCCGATTTTACATTTTCGGCGAACTTGCGTGACACTTTCAAACAACGAATTTGAAGAATTCTTTTTAAATTTAACAGCCCCAGAGTTAGAAATCGTGCGTCTTTAAGTAAAGAAGAAATTCTGCTCGTGTGTATCCTGAATGACACTAAATTCTGTTCAAATAAATATTTTTGAAAATTCATCGTTAATCTTGCATAAGCAATAAAGTTACAAGATAAATATTTAGTAGTTTTATATTGGCGGTTTTATATTGTCTTATTGTTGGACTCAATAAAAAAAGTGCTATCTTAAAAGTTTAAAAAGCATTTTTTCACAAACACGGTCTTTTAAATAGCTCCCAGTTAATATAATAAATGAAATCACAAAAAGTAGATCATCATTAATTTAGCGGAAGCGATAATTTATCGTGTCCATATTTGTCTTGAAAGTAAAATTAAATCATAAAATATGAGTTCTGGTTAGGTTACGTATTAAATCGTACAGCTCGATTTACAAAACTAATTCATTAACGCCCGGTTTACGGAACAGTTTTTAGTTCTGAATTAACTTGATCCCCAAATAAAATTTAATTCGTGATTATGTTAATTACTGTTTACATATACATTTTGAGCTGGCTTCATTCGCGATTAATCTTTTACTTTTAAGAATTTTTTGTAAAATTTGTCCAATAAATAATGGCTCTATCCTTGGTATTTCTTTTTCTAACTATAGTAATGACTTTAGCTCTAATCAAGAATTAATTTAATTGATAAGGTTTAATCGCGATTGGTGATGTCACAAAATTAAGTTAATCAGAAATTAACGTGCTAATTCGTGATTAAATATTTAGTACACTTTCTGTAAACTGGGGTTAGTTTATCTATATGAATTGGCAATTTAAGCTTCTGGTTACTGCGGAAGCCCTCGGTAATTTATTATTTTAAATACCTAGCAATAAGTTTTTGTTCTTCGGTTTTAGATTTTCCTTCAACTTTAAGCACATTTTAATTAAAATATAACAAAATGGAGTTAATGATCTTCATCAATATTAGGATGGTCATCTCCGAAAGGATCTTTAAAATCTGTTCACTTAGGGTATTTATTTGTTAAATTTCCTTCCTCTTTCTCTCGTTAACAGTAGGAGCATTTTTATAAGTTGGCACATCTCATCGACAGTAGGTCACAATCATCACCTTTTCGTTTAGAGCTTTTGGTTCTGGTTTTGGAATATGTAGCCTGTGGAACAATGTCAACATGATGTCTCTAAAGATGTTTCTTTCCTAGGTGGATTGCCGCTTACGTAAGGTCATTGTGTTTTGGGGTTTGGCACCCCAGAGCTCTTTTCTTCAGAAACGAATCCTGCATGGTTGGCTTTAATTTAAAGACTGCTGTTGTAAAAGTTTACTGAGTTGATTCCTTTATGTTTACGAAATAATTATATTAAGAAAAAACGATAATGAGTTTAAATGTCATTGTTAGGATTTATAGCGGTATGACGACGAGAGCCTCCACCAACTTAAATATTCTCACCCACAGGACTGCTCTGTATAAGATTGCTATGATCCCATCAAATACTACAAGTTACTCCAGCACATAAAAGCAATTTCCGCTTCTTTGTAGAGTTTGGATGAATACTTCTTGAACTTTCGTGTATCTTTTGTGATATACACTTTTAACATTTCTTTTCCATTTCAAAAATGATGACTGCCAAAATTATGTTCTCACTTTGGAAGGCCGTACCGTATTGTACAGAGGAGCAGTGTTGGGCAAGATAGGGGAAATGACTAAATTTTCAAAGTGATCAGACTCGTGTCTTGTCGACTCTCCAGAAAGCCGGTAAGCAACCTGAGAAGAATAAACGCGAGTGTATCTAGTCGTAGCAAAAATTTAGCAACTTTCCTTACCTTGTCCGTCACTTTTGACGAAAAACGCTACTAAGGTAGTCAGCGTGAGCGTCTACGCGATCGTTATCAGCGTATCTGTAGTGGTTTAATTTTTGATTGGATCTACCGTTCTTGAGCGCTTTCATAATTTTCCACAAGGAAAGAAACCGTAATTTTTCCTGACATATTTCCTGTTTGTAAGTATTCAGCAAGTTCTTCCTCAACAAATTTAAGAAAACTGCTGGGCCTTGAAACATCCTGAGGACATAGCGATATTTTAGCTCTTTTGACGGCTTTTTTTTTATCTCTAATGAAAAACATTATCAGCACATAAAATTTACGAAATTTCGAAATTAATTGCCCATTTATTATACAAAAGTTTGTTAACACGTGGTTAGCATAAACAAATTCTTTTAACTTGCATGGGTTGCTCAGCCTGCACTCCTTGTCTTTGCAATGTTATTGGTGTTCGGCGTAAAGCAATAGTGATTTATTACAAATTCTAGTTTTAGCCCAACTAACTAGATTTAGATAATTGAACCAAACAATGTTTTAGTTGAACGAACAAAACATTCTATTTAACTATAATAAATATTTTAATTAAATAATTTGTTTCATCGAACACATAAAATTTTCTTTATATCGACGAAATAACAACGGTTACCATAATGAAATTAACTCACTTCATTACGATTCAATTCTCGATTTAGAAAAAAGTCCGTTAATTTTGTCTAACAGTGTATATACGTGCAATATGGTGTAATCTAATAACAATAAAGGCCAGTTGATTTTTTAATGCGCTAATTTGAATTGTAAACTATACGCCGAGGTTACTACGAGAGTCTTTTTTAAGATTTTTTTTATCGACGATAAAGCATCATGATGTAAATGATTTAGTATAATCATAAATTAAAATGTTTTATTACAATCTGTCCTTTCTAACACGTAATCTCTATAAAATTAAAGAAACCGTAATATAATATTTATTTTGTACTCCGTATGGTTACTACGAAAATTTAAAAAATATTCGAATCCTTTTTTTGGGCAAATTTTGTTTATTATAAGTTTAGATGAGTAAAATAAAACTAAATTTTGTTTTAAATCGAAAAAGAATGTCCCAAATTACGTGATTTATCGGATTTATTTTTAAATTCTAGAATTAACAGACTTCACAAATGGAGCAGGTCAAAGCTTCGATGCCCCACTCAATTTAAATGTCTATTTCGTGTCGTCTTTTTAAAACGAATCCAGTCTTTGGGTAGTATTTATGTATTCTAGAGGTTACTAATTGGTTTTTCACGCTGCGAAAATACTAAATAGTTTAGTGAACATTGACACATCCGAGGCAAACCTTCTATTGTCTGTCTGGAATTAGCATCACTTTATTTTTACCCATTCCGTTACAAATTGTCCGCTTATAAATTTTGTAACTAACTGTAAAATGGGTAATTATCAAGAGAACATGTATTAATTTTAGGCGAAGAGTGCTATTTTTATATTAGATTTTCCGTACAAATAAAATCTCTTGTTTCCGTTGAATATATTTACCATCGTAATGTTAAGTACATTGGAGAAAATATAAATCCTATTGAGTAATTATGTACCATACGCCATAATTCCTGCAGCCGTAATGTTGAGTACGCTATTAATATTTTTAGAAGGCGTCGTCTCTAACTTGGATGTTTAGTAAGGCTTGTTTTATAGAAGCATTTCAGTCACTTTATTGCTGTGTATTGGATGTAACAAACCTTTAAATTATTATAAATATTTACGTAATCGAGCTTTAGCAGTTTATTTTATCTTGCGTGGTAATTCTAAACAGAATGTTGTCGATACTAGCATGTTAGGGCTATTGTGTCTACACTGACCGTTGCTAGAGTTCGGACATTTCATTAAAATAATTTTTAAAGGACTGAATATCAACTTGTGTAAATTTTATTCAGAAGAAACAGAAAGCGAACAGCAATGAAGATGGTGGGGAACCAAGATGTACATTGAAGAAGTAAATTCAACAAATCCTGTTCGTTGACTTTTGTTAAAACAACAACAAAATTATATCAACTAATAAATTTATTACAACAATGAACTACGTTTATTAAATTGAAACTCGTTCCCTGGATCAATTTTGATAAAAAAAATTGTTACATTAACGTAATTTTTTAATTTATTTACATAGCTTTCTTGATGAGTGTACGAAAGTCGTTTTGTGCTAATTTGTACTTATTCCATTTTCGAAGCAATCGAGCTTAAATAGTAGAGTCTTCGCGCTTCATCAATGTAACATTTTGTGTCAGTTCGTGCCGATTCGTATGATAAAGGTTTTATTTTTTTTCAGCAATATTGTCGCCGACATTACTATTGCCAATTGTTTGTTTTCACGTTTGATCAATGTTTCCTTGCGGTATCTTACTTATTCTTAATAATGATAGTAGCAACTGTGGGGTAGTGGATTCACGAAACCTATGTTCTGAAATGTCTTGTGTAGTGCAGAGTGTGATTCTCAATGTTTGTTGATTCGCGAAAATGGCTGGAAGGAGACCATTGATGCGAAATGAGCTGCTAGAAATTAATAATAATATGCTTAATGTGCTTTTGTTACATTTTTGTTATATTTATTTATCTACAGTATTGTAAAAATTGTTCTACCATTTATTTTTTGTGTTATTTTTATAAAAACAATTACATATTGATAGCCAACGAAAAGACGCTGCAACCAGTAGGTGCGATCTAAAAAGATTTTTGTGTATATAATGCTTTGGTGTTTGAGATGACGAGAATATGTATCTTAAAGTGGTTTTCCGCACAAGTAACAGATTTGATGACAAATTGATCAAAATTAAAAGATACCCCCGAATTTTCGAGTAAAAATATTTAGATTTTATCAAACAAATAAGCACTTCGTACTAAATAAATTGACATGCAATCCTGTAAGGTTAGTAATTTCCTATACTTATTATAGTCTAAAATGAATTAGATTAGTAACATAAAAACTAGAATAAGAGAGCAAATTTAAATTTAGACATTTTCTGTATTTTAAAAGTCCTTCAGGGTTTTGCTTTTCACATTTCTTTAACAAACCAGAGGTTACAAGTTGTAGTATGGTGACTTAGATATACGAGTTGAAAGAAACCAGGTTTAATATTTCAACACAAAGTTAAATTCATAGGGCTTTAAAGAAACTGTTAGTTTCAAAGGTTGTGTATTTACACTCAAACAATGTTGATCTGAGGTTGATGAACATATTTGTCAACATTTATGTTGCATTTATGGGCATTCTTTCACAGTAACTCCAGGGAGATAATTATAACAAAACAAGAAAAATTACCAAAACAAAAGTATCATAGAAAACGAACGCTATCCTTCAGTAATAGAAATCTTTGAGTCTTTTCCTCATTTTTTGAAATATATTGAAATGTTACAACACGAGAAATTGTTTTCTAACTTAGTAAAGTAATTTTTACGGTCGTTAGGTCGCGACGTGCCCATTAGATACTCTTTCGGTAATATCAATATAAAGAATAAGAAGTAATAACGTTTTACGAAACTAAATTCATAGAAGAAAAGCTGTATTCAAGATTTGACGTAACACGAACTTTCTATGGTAACGTACTGAAATCCTGTATATTTTTGAATACACAAAACATGAAATTGAAGAAAAATTTAAACACTGAAGCAGTTGGATTTGAACTAAACAAAAAGATTGTCGTCTATATTTTAATTAAATTCCAATCAAGCTGCCACGTTACAGTATGGCATACAATGTTTTCAAGATTACAATTCTTTTCTCTTGAAGAAGGGTTTATGTTACAATTGTTAATATAAATATAAATGAATATAAGATATAAGTAAATTGGAATAAAATAATTCCAGATTTTTTTGTGTATTCGTGTTTAAATTTCATGAATAATAGTGTATATATACACGAACAGTAAATAAATGTAGTTATTTATTGGATTCAGGATAAAGCTTGTTTATTTACATTTTCACATGATGTTTTGCCAATTACTCCGTAAGTATGTATACCTACTTAATTTTGTGATCACACAATCTTCGTAGGCCTTTTAGATTGTTTTTTTTTCGAAACATATTCAAATTAATAGTGTTTATACTATTGATAGTACCCAAGTATGGAATCTAGGAAATATGCTAGAGGAATAACATAATGTTAATTAAATATACTTGCTGCAGGCAAATCTAGCATCCTCTTGTATACGAAATGTCAAACTTTTATTAATTATATAACGAAACAGGTTTTCACGATGATATGCTGATGTAATTTTGTTTTGTTTTTTGTAATAATATGAATAGTAAATAACCAATAAAATTCCCTATTACGCCGAAATCAGATATAAAAGAAATATTTATTTTGTTGTGTATGCATTTACATGTATTACATACCTACAATACTTTTTGTTGAGGTTACAGCATCAAGAAAAAATGCGAATACGTAAAGGAATGGAATTTGACAAACAACAAAAGAAAAAAAACTGTAATTTTCAATTGATCATCATCAATTATATACCTAAAATTATTCAGTGACCCTTTTTGAAATATACTATCCACTTATGAGAACCTTTAAAGTGATCTAACTAATCATCAACAATTAAATTCATATCTAAACTAGCTGCAAATTTTAATAGGTATATATATATATTACGAAATTCTCAACAACCTATCTCCTGTTGTACTATCTATCTTTAAATGAGTCTTCCCACCTACCGGGTGACATTGAAAAAACTACAATGCCTAGTATCACGCGATGGAGGGTAATAACATAAAAAAGGGTCTTATACGATAATGTTCTATTGTGAAGACATAAGTGGACCAAAATTAGTGTATTTTAGTCGAATATTACCATATTTTTAACTCGTTGAAAAAGGCGCAGTTGGCTATGAAATTATGACTCATGAAAAAAGATCACAAACATTGAGTGGAGTTGCACAATTAATGTTAATCTTCCTAGACACTATTCGATTTTTTCGTTTAATCTACCAGTTGTGGGATGCTTTAAAATTTTGTAAATTAACATTGGCTTCTAAAGCGGTCTACGGTTGTAACTAAGCTGCATTATTTCTAATTAACTGCTAATAAAACCTCGTTATCGTTCAAAGTACTAAATATTTGTTTATCTAAAGGTTTCTTTTTTATATGTAACATCATTTCCGAAATTATTAAATGCATTTTGATTAACTTATGAGGAGCATATTTTAATCCATATAAAAACGTTTCTTTGATAACAATACTGCAGTTATATGAAGGATGTAGTTCATCTCTAGAGAAAATGAACTACACATGAGATGATATCCATCATTGAAAACAGCACTATACATCGGAATATAAATATCGAAACAGAATTTCCTTTATAACTTGGAAAAGAAAAAACGGGCACAAATATTGGGTTCTGTTAAGTTGCACTCGCTAGTGTTGAATGTACACATTTCTAGTTTAATGAACACAGTTCTGCAATACTTCATGATTTGTTGGATGAACTAGTTTCTCTCAGTGCTGCATAGTTGCTTAAGCCTTCTCCAATGGTAAAAATCTAAAATTGTCAGATCGGCACTGCGGGGTGGCCATTCCTCCCTATCCATTTTACTACAAAGCGTGGCAGCGTCGTCCTCGTTGTATCTTTTTTCTTCTTCTTAGTATTAGCAACTGAACCCGTCGTTAAAAATTTATGCAAAAGTTTGCGTACACCAACATGAGGAATGCCAACCCCAGAAAACCGTTCTTCAAACTCTGCTATTACTGCACGGTAGCTCTCTTCATCGATCGGATTGCAATTTAACAGATTTGTAGGGTCCATGAAGTGTTGTAACAGGCTGTTTTCCGTTTCGGCGGAATCTCATGTTTAGAAGGTGAAAGCTACGCCTGAAATTTCAACGATTCTCGGATCTTTGCAATTTATACCGGTATTGCGATTAATAAAATTATATACATATCTCTAAATGCGTCTTCCATAGGTCCACAAACTAGTCCGGATAAGATTTTCTTGCCACCTGTACCACTATGACCTCTCACTCTTGCGGAGAGGTGGTTGAGCGGAAAAGGGCAAAATATAATTAATAATTCCCTCCTAAACGTGCAAATCTGCCAAGTTTCTATCTGATCGGTGAGTAATACCTCAGGGTGTTCCATGGTAGGTTCCAACACACGTTGGAATCAATTTCTCGTGACACGTATATAAAGTAATGCTGGATGTTGAGGTTTGAAGTTAAGCAAAACTATATTAAGAGTCATTTTTTTCCTCTTTGTAACCTGTTTGTTGTCAATCAGGAGACATACTGTTATTTAAAAGTTATTGCTTATACTTATTTCACAGTAAAAAAGACACGGGCATTACGTAACAGCAAGCGATCGTTTTACATTGTTGACATCACAGAGTTGTTAGTAACGAGATTATCGAACATCGAGCTCGTCACGGTGACCTATAAACTTTACGGTGAACTTTTAAAACAATTCAAAATAAGACACCATCCACTCCACCGCTAATGTTAAAAAAATACGAGCACCCTTATATCATTGGAAACTGCTATACAATTATCTCACGTCTCGTATGGGGTTTCATTAAAATGTGTGCTGGAGAGGCTGCGGATTGTTTTTTAAATATACCAGATATCCTTGGAGACATTTTTTTTATGAAAAACTAGAGTAACGGAGAAGAAATTGAGGTTATTTCAATTGCTAATAATTGTACTTACCTAGTTTAAAGATATAATTGCTCTATTCTGTAGGTACTTATATATGCATTTTTATTAATATTATTATGTCTGTATTTACAACATGTTTATGGTCTATTACGTTCTATTTCTTCAAAAGCTGCAGTATAGATTACATTGTTGCTATTCTAGTAATGTTTTTGACACACATGAAATGGTACGTCTATTTCTCAATCTGCACTTTTTGTGTACTTCTGTCATTATCGATGCTGTTATTAGATCAATAAATAGTGTTATTTACCGTATATTCGAGAAAAGTATCCTTGTAATTGAGAAAATAATACAAAGATAGAAAATAACATTTTATAGTTGCAGTGGATGTATAGTATGATTTTCAACAGCTCAGAAAATGGGAGATAATACAGTCGGAATATATGAGGATATTCAAAATATCTGTGTTAGGGAAGACATAGTCTCTTTGTAGCTCTATACACTTAGTTCGGTGATGTTCCACTTTTTAAAGCTGTTCAAATACTAGTATTTGTCGAACTCTGCAAAATAAACCTCTGTCTCAGCAATGACCTTTTCATTTGATTTGAACCGCTTGACCTCTGCATTATTGAATCGTTTTTATCAGAGTCGCCAACTGAAATAGGTACTCCTTTAAATTTTGTGAAAGAGAATTTGATTCAGTCGATAAACTTTTTAATCAGGATGTAGGGATTCAGTTGGATGAAAGTGTAATGTGGCTTATACTAAAAATATGTCATCTACTGGTCTGGGTTATGCCGTTTTTTGAATGTTGTTGTTTTATCTTAAAACAAATAACTTTCAAACCTGTAGAAATGTCAAACTAAAGTAGTGTATTTATTAATATACGTAGGTAGCGACGGCAGGGGAACGGAAAGGAATTGCTAAGCTTCTTACTTTAACATTTGGAACTAATAGCGTACTCCATTGGACTGCAGTAGAGCGCATTTGGAGCAAGCAATTCTAGTTCGAAAATTCTAGATCGGGCAGTGGCAATGGAACGCTACAACTCTTGCGCGGAGCGATTTTACATTGGGAGAGGTTAAATACATCGGTTATAACTGTCTTCGTTGTTTTGTAAAGGCCAGCTGCTGTTATCCGTTGCCCATACTAGTAGATCGACTGCTCTGACTTTAGCAATGGAGCATAAATTATTGCTCTACGTTTGCCAATGGAACATGCAACTCCCGCTCTGAGTACTCTAGAATTTCCAATGCCAGTTGATTTTCGCCTCTGGCGTGGTTCACATGATGAGTTACCCTGATCAACTGCTTTTCGTTCAGATAGTTTCGCCTTTGGCGTAGTTTATACGTCGAGTTGCCGTGCTAACTATTGCCTACCACCCCTCCCTCTCCTGAAGAAGTCCCATATGATTGTGGGCGAAACGTCGAGTTTGCATTCAACAAAAAACGACATGACACGGTTCAAGCCAAGTTTAGTTTAAATCAACATTTATCACGTTGATTTAAACCAAGTTTGGCTTCTATGTTTTGTGGAAATTTGCTGTATAAACAATGCTTGTCCAGCGGATTTCAGATTTTGGTATTTGTAATATTGGTTCTTTGCATATTTGGAAATTACTCCAATTTTAGTTGAAATACGGACTTGGAAGAATCTTAGTTAACATTCGTTTTGCCATTTTATTCCGAAAATATTTAATTCTTTTTCTTCTAGTATAAAAGAACGGACTTTTTAGACTATTTTGAACGAAATCAGATCACCTTTTCTGCGCAATCAATTTTACATTCTAAATCGATTGCCTGATTTCATCGCCTAATCCTTTTCCCCTCAGCCATCGATTTAAATTAGTCTATACATCGGTTATTAAAAACGTATTCGCTTCAACTAATCCCGCGTCATTCTTTCTCCTATTTTCTCCTTTTTTCCCTTGTTTTTCGAATCTATACATTGGATTTGGAAATAGCGTTTTTTTCTTAACTACTTAATTGGAAAATGAATTTCTTGTCATCCGCCTCCTTCGATGTCGTAATGATTATGCAGAAAGAGCGAGAGGGCGAATCGATAAGCCTTTTGAAAGTTAATTAAAATCAATTAAAACTTCAAACCGCACGCCGCGCTTCGGGCGCTTTGTTTTTAGCGTTTTTCTAAAAATAAATCCTACAGCGACGTTGCTTTTGAAAGCTCGCGTCATCACCTTTGACCGCGCCTTGCGCCGCCGCCGCCGCCTGCAAAAGGGTACCTATTGGTCCTGCTGCTGATGGAGCTTTCATTCATTTAGGCGCAAGTAGGTGAGGGTAGGTCAAAAGCGCCGGATAGCTACTGTAGAGTAAGAGTAAATACCATCTTCGTCACGGTCGCAAATTTATTAAATTACTCGTTTTCTCTTTGAATATTTTTCATTGATGGAAGGCTTCATGTTAAGATACGCGTTTTTATTTAGCGAGATGGGAGCTGCGATTCAAAGTTGGTCTTCAATGTAAAATGTTAAACGGTCTTCGTTGAATGAAGGAAAATCAATACGTGGTAGTTAGAGCATGAATAAACTATATAGGAGTATATAATTATCTATGAAGCATTGGTAATTTCTCATTTTTGTATATTAACATTTAAAGCAGAATACTAGATTTAGGCTATACTTAAGGATATTCCCCAATAATTTTGAGAAGGAATTTGAAACAAATTAAAATTTAACGTAGAGTAGCTCATCAATAGCTTTGGTCTTAGGTGATAATCAGTACCACCCTTGCGAATCACAGGAGGGATAACGTCTGCCTTGCATTAACTTAACAACAAGGCAGACGCGAATAACATTTTTCACGAGCTCTTACTTGATATCGCAGCAATACATTTATTAAAGTTCTTTACTTTCATCAACTTCTGCCAAACGATGAAATCATTTAAAAATTACTGCCGCCAAGAGGATCCCATTCATTTAGATTAATGAATTTAAATTGATGTTGCCGAAACTTTCTTTTTTATTAAGCTCACTAATTACAGAAAGTTTCCCGGATTTCATATCACTTAAGAACGCAGATCTCGTCTAATAGCGACAGTCTCCTCGACACACATCATACAAGCCATGTTGCGGCTAAAATAAAAATGAGCTTTTTATTCCGCTGAAGTCACTTGCCGACGTAAAAGCACCGCTTCCGCCTTAATTGAATTGTTACTCAGGGATGCTAGCCATCACCTACTATTAAAAATTAAAATACGTTTACGAATTCATGTCATGAAGTTTGTGCATCTTAAGCAAGACCGCGCCAATATTTATTTATATATACATGGACTTTTCGAAATTTAAAATTCTAACGTCGCGTACATCAAACATTTGCAAACTTTTAAAATAAATATATCGGAGGGAATTCGTAATATTCAAGTACCGGGCACAAGTTGAAGTCGGTCGTATCGGAGCTGCATACGGCGGATATTTACTTAGAAAATTTTATCGCCCTTATTGCGCAGGAAACATTAGATACAGTAGAGAATACCAAAGCGATAGTTTTCACAAAGCGGAGGGAACGTATTTCCGGAAATTTTCGATCGTCCGCCGAATTACTGGAGCACGATTTTCGTTGAATGGGAAAACTTATACATTATCAAACTGTTTAAGTCATTCATCGTCTGAAAATTATTTGTATATTTGTATATGGAGTCTTGCTCCCTCATATGGAGTGTCTCAAGCCTCTAATTTGGGACCATTACTGCGTATACTGTACCCGAATGACTTACTTCTTCTTTGACATGCTCTGTACGCAGATGAACATCTACTCTCGCATAAGAACTTTTGCAGGTATAAAATAAATAATGGTGCCACAAATTCATCCTAAAATTAAATACTGTTAAATACTGAAATGTTGTTACATGCCATTCATTCGCAAAACTAAATTAAGTTTACTTACGCATTAGGATATGGTTCTTGAGAAAGGCTGAATATGTTAAGGATCTCGGAGTGTAGTTTGATTGCTGTTTTCCAAAAGCTTTAGGCTTCGTTATGTGTTGCTGCTTCTTTAGTATTTCTTTGTTAAAGTGTACAATATTGACAAATGAAAGGTTTCCGTATTTTTAATGCCGTATGTGATACAATGCGAGAGGTATGGATGCGAAAGCAGTAGAAATAAGCGCAGTATTCCAGTGGTTGATATTAAACATTTGATATACACATAGATATTTATAATTTACTCTAATTATTCAATAGAAAATACTAAATATCGCAGCATTCAATCAAACAAATTCACCGCATGAGGAGCAATGCTACTAAGAAAAGAAATGTACTTTTAGGTAAGAAGCATTCGTAAAATGTCTAGAAGAGCATTATGTGAAGCCCAAGGCTCTTGTAACAATGGTGAATTAAACTCATAACGGTCTCCTTTGACAAAAAAACATGATGGTGAAGTGATAATAGATATGCTAACTAATACTTCTACAAACATTCTTTTAATTTACAATCTCATCACTATTTCTTGCCACAAAAAGGAGCAGAAATACGCACGTAAGAAACGTCAGTTCACTAGATTTCAGTATTGGATAGATAATTGAATTCTAAATCCATTTTCTGGCGGACTTTATAAAAAGTTTTCTATTACCATTCTTTTTCTTGGCGGACATGTTCGATTATCTAGTGTAATCCACAAATGATATCTTTTTTGCGCGATCGTCTGGCTCTCCTAAAAATACTTTAATGCCTTTCATACTTGGACTTTATTACGCTGGTAGAACAGAGGAGGAACGACTGGATTCTATCGCAATTTCCTCCTCACGAACCCATGTGCAGCAAGCCGTAGGTGTACTTATGTACATACACTATCGCTCATGGAAGCTTGGCCGAGTGGAAAACGATTAAATATTGAAAAAGTGTGGACTAATTTGAATTACATAAATAAATTGTACGTAACGATATTCTTTCAAATAATTTCTGCAAAGTAGGGTCTGGAATGTGGTCCATAGATGTTCCTTAGCAATAGGACTCGCTGTTCGCCATTTAGTACCAAGTTTATCCTACAATAGATCGATACGATTCTGCTTGAGATTTTGTGGTGCCCATGTCATAATTTATATTGGCTCGGTTCTGTTTATCCAAATAATGTTTGCAAATTCGGGAAGTATGTTTCGGATCATTGCCCTTCGTAAAAGTGATTTTCTGGCCAATAAGTCGCAAACCAGAAGAAGCAGCATGAATTTCTAGAAGAACACCTGAAATATGAATGTCAGCCCACGAAACATTTTTCTATTGTTCTTTGGTCCAATTCTTATGTCTTTGTGCCCACTGCAGTCTTTTTTGTCGATTACCATGATGCAGTCCTGTAGCAGCTCGTAAATCATAGCTGGTAAAGGTCACTGTAGTAACAAAAATCGGAATTTGTTCTATGTGGATGCTTACGGCCAATGCAAAGAATAGTAATAAGAATCCAACGGTTTACAGTCACAGGACAACAATACGTAAGCTAAAAATACGTGCAATAATAGACATTTCTAAATCATCTGCATAAACTGAAATCGGACAAAATTTAAAAGCAACACACGAAAAGTAAATTAAGCGATGGGGTAAGAAGATTTCGCAAAATAAGATACTACGGTCCATTGTGTCGAATACTAATGCTAATGCTAAAGTCTGTGTATATCATGTCCACTTATTCCCTCGTTTTTTGAGTAATCGATACAAGATTAGTAAACCAACAAATTGTCACCTTTATATATGACATTACAGAATCTTCGGAGTCGTTTAAAATGATTCAGATAGTGTAAACATTTATAATACTCTTCTATTTTGAGATTAGAAACACTACTACTAGTGAACTAAGGTGGATAAAGTATTTTCTTTTGGATTTGAAAGTATAAATCAGCTACTATAAAGATTTTTCTCTTAGTCAAACTTCTGTGAACGCTAGTACACACAAACTCCCATTCTGCCCGGGCCGCCCAACATGTAAGACGAATTGAATCGGAAGACATAAAAAGTAAGAGCAGCATCAGACCGTCACGGTTCGCCTGTTGCTTTCGGTCTGAGCTCTTGGCTGGTTGGATGGTCGGTTCCCGAGAAAATGAGTATTACGAGTGGCCCGTGTTATATGCAACATGTTGACGGTGCTGAGCGCGTATTCCTTCGTGTATACGATGGGAGAATCGAGTGGCCGATTTCGGAGGAAATCTGGGATGATGGACGTTCCGAAGTAGCTTTTCTAGTTCGATGAAAGTATTAGGTGGCCGTAAACATGAGGGTTGCTCGAAAATAATGCAGGCTACGTGCGGATAACGGCGAGATGTTTTATAAACAACTTCAACGTGAGATAAAAGATAAACTGACATCGATACGGACATGTTTCTGTTGTTATTGCTGTTACGAACCTGTAAACGTTGTTTTACGAGGGTTTTTTTTTCTAATAAGAAGTTTTTTAACTAATTTTTAATGCTTCAAATCACAAAAGAAAAAAGTGGCATGCGGAGAGTTGTGGGGAAGGTGGAGGCCGTATTAAAAAATACGTTGAATTTTGTTTTTGTTTTTTCTTTTAACTAGGACAGGGAAATTTTTTAAAATTGTGACATAAAGTCATGGAAAGCCAGGTAAATTTAAACTAAAATTTCCATGGCAACCCTGTGATAGATGTAAATCTTCTTATGGAGATGATTTTTCAACGTAATTTGAATCATATACTTTGCCAGGTTAGAGAAAGGCACAAAGAAATGTTCTGAAAGACGTGAAACCCAACCAAATGACATTCTAGATTTTGGAATTTTCCAGATTTAAGAAGATTACACCTACTAATTAAGTTTTATTTTAATCAGCGTGCCAATTTTAATTCACATAGATAGGCTAAATTGCCTAACAGCGATTAAAATTACGCGGGTTTCATTTGACAGATGAAATTTTTAATTCACTTATTAACACGACGTAGGGTATTATTAATAATTTAATATAGTCTGATTAAAACAAATTGGATTACAATTTTCATTAAAATTTGAATGCAAGTTCTGTCTACAAGAGCTTCTACTTTATTACGATGACATTCCGCATATGTATGCGCATCTACATACACACATATAGACTATCCTATACGTATGCATTTTAGATAAGCGTGCAGTTCTAGTAGCTTCTCCCGGTTTAGCGCATATTAGGAATAGATTCGGTCAGCTTTATTGTTTTGCGGCGCGCTGGGGAACATGTACAACGTCCGTGGGATTACAAAAGCCCTGTTTCATATCCTGCATAAATCACAGAAGAACGAGTACGCGGAGACATACAACAGGATTACAAATATTGCGCCTTTGTCGTGGAACACTAATTTCAGGAAACCCGCCCTAAATTTGTACGCTTTAAAATTACAACTCTTGGGGGATTTAAAATTTAACTAGGCTGTTGCAGCTATAGAGAATATATCCAGGTTAGGAATGGGATGATGTTGCGAAGGATATTGAAGATGGATTTTTTTTCTTAAAGTATCTCCAATTTAATGAAGTAAGGTTGTGTGGGTAAAGGGGGACTAATACGGGGATCACCCTGGAAATCCGGACATAATAATTAGTATACAAATGTTAATTGTTTCTTTGGGGGTGTTGTAGGTCGTCAATAGAAGTTTTTACATTGATTCGTTTCGATTTTTTTTGTATTTTTCAAGCTAGAAATTTGTAATTGCTTTACTTAAAACTTTAATCTGTGACACTTACTAAAAATAAAAATAAATAGATAAATACATTTTTTTACAATAAATCGATTGTATCTAACTAAATTTAAAAACCTTTTTGCAGGTAGCTTAAAAACGTACCAATAATATAAATGTAAGGCGAGGAAATAAACACAATAAAACAATTATTATTTAAGTGATTAAAATAAGATAGAAAAAATAGCTCAATAAATTATGTGTTCTCAAAGAAATATGAATAATTTCTTTTAATAACAAAATTACAAATTGTTTATTATTTCTTGCACGACACGTACCTATTATTATTGCATTATTAACACAGAAACCGTTTCAAAAATAAAGAATTGCGCTTGCATTTTGAAGCAATATGTATAATGAAGTTATAATGAACTGATAAATTTGATCTGGAATTGTAGAATTGTGTATAAGTGGTAGGAGGTCAAAACTTTCAGATAATGAAATAAATTTAATAACAATTCTGTATATATGACTAGCAAACTAGATATCGACTTTGTTACTTTAAATGGAATAGCCTATATACAGTGTCTGCGGAAAACCATGCGCCATATATTGGTGCCAACTAACTGCCCGCTTTTGATAGGTAGGTTTAATATTATTAAACCCTCATCGTTCTTACCTTACATTCATAGTCGAAGATTGTGTAGCATGCAGTTTACGATCAAATATATTTTAGCGTAAATTTTGCATACTCAGCTCTATGTAGGCACGGTGTTAGAACGTTTTTGAAATATAGACGGTATTCAGTATTGGACTTTGACAAATTTAAACGACTGAAAGCTAATTAAAACGACTTTTAAGTAGCGCCGTATATTTTTTTCTGTATCCGCCATATAGGAAATTTATATCTCCAACGTTTTTGTATAATGATGCATATGTCTAATATTGAAAGTAAAAGAGATATTTGCAGTTAAGCCTGGCTCCTGCATCCAAACGGTTACCGGTGTTAGGATTGTTTGGTTCCTATGACGATAATAAACAAAACGTACTGACGTTGCTGCTCTTAACTGTGGATTCAAAACTTTGAACCTAAAAGCAGCTACTTACGGCCTCAATGCATACCAAAGGCTTAACAACTATGATTTATGTATGAACCCAGTTATTCCGGGCTGCGACATTTAGTGTACTAAGAAACGCGGGAAAGGAAGGAATTTTGAGCGTTCATTGTAGATGGAGAAATAAATAGGTATTTATTATTTAAATTTGATGTTATTTCTTGATTAAATTCCTAATTTTAGGTTCCATTCATTATTTAAGACGCATTTGATATTTAAATTTCTAGTGGTTACGATTTCAATGTTACGATAAAATATAACTTGTTTCCTCGTTTAGTGATAAAAGAATTGCTCCAAATACACATATAAATGATAAGAAAATAAAAAATTGAAAGTCGTTTTAACAGCTACCGTATAGAAATTAAAAGTGTTTATTAGTGTTTGCTAGATATGGTTTCGACAAAAAAATCTATTATAGATTTTAAATTCAGGGTAAACCTTGAGCATAGCAAACTTGAGATAGCTGTGGTAATTACGATTTTATTTAAACATTTTCTACTGGTGGTAAGGTCAGCAGATAGTAGTATGTAGATATATCTGTATTTTAGCAGTATGCGGTAGTGAGTAATATGTACAGCTTTGCTACTGTTCCGTTATATGTTATATACCATATATGGTGAATTTCGAGGTAGCTCTTGTTTGGCATTGATTTTTTCCTACAAAAATTTGTTATCTAACATGCTCTATGCCACTTAACTAGCACTTTTATTCAACCCTACCGAGAAAAGCTAAAAACATTCTCAGGGACACTTTCGATTTTCTATTTTATGGTATACTCGACATTTTTATATGACGTTTCGGTTCTGTCTGGCCATCATCAACTTTCTTTTTTTTCCGCCATATTAGAGTTTGGTACCGTGCGCTTTAATTGAAGAATACATTGTAGAATTAAATTTGGTATTTATAAAATTTCAAAAACATTTCAATTAAGTTAAACAACACTAAAGTATCGGCAATTCTGCATCACACAAGTGTAATTTATTAGTCCAGAACAGCTCTTTCAAGGCTGCCTGGATTCCATTAACAACCGTATGACCGAAAAAGAATTAATTTTAACATTTCCCTACTCTTGAGAAAAAATTATTTACGAGTATATCTATCTTTGCCGCCTACACACCCTACAACTAAGCGAAAAATATGGAAAGATAGACGAAAAGGTGTCTTGTCATTGTAGTACGAAACATAAAACACGTGTCTGCCTAATAATCAAACAGAACTGAATATAACAACGGTCCATTTTCTCTATTTAGGAAATTTTTGTTCCTTTTTTGTAAATAGTTTCGTAAGCATTTAATTCCCGTGGCGAAGTTATGATCTTAATCAATTTCAGGTTTTCTAATTTAATATTATGCCCGCTTTCGTTTAGGTTTTGTGCTCCACCTAACAATTCTATCCTTCAGTATCAATATCATGTGATGTGCTCATTGAATCTGGCGCCTATCGCTTTTTTCGTTTGACCACTATAGGCTTTACCACAGTCACTACATGCAATTTTATAATAGTTTTATAACAATAATAATAATTTCCGACCTTTTCTTCATGTCCGATTTATCTTTCGGATTACCCAGAAGGCTTTTAGTGCATTTCGCGAACTAAAACATAGGTTCATATCTTGACGCCTAAAAACATACTCATAACTTTCGATATGCTGTGGAAGGGAAGTTTCACAATTTTCTTATCGGGAGTTTCTGCCGGGATTAAGGTTGTGTAATTTCTTATATAATATCTATGTTGGACTTTCTTAAGAATACGATCGACATCTATTGAAGAAAAAACTAATCGCGGTGATTTTGTGTTGTCCACAGTGGTTAGAATCGGTCATAATGTATGTATTAGTGAGTTTTTTTTTTTCTGTAGATGTCTATTTCCTGCTTTTGTTGTTTTTAATTACTAAGCTACTCAGGAGCGGGAATTGATTGTTCATTTCTTCTTCCGGCTACTTCTACTAATGACAAGAAACCCTCTCGTCTATCTTTCTGTATTTTTCGCATGTTTTAGTTTTGGCGTGTGCAGGCCGCAAAAGTAGATAGTTACTTGTAAATAATTTTTTGTATGTTAGAATTAGAATTTTTTTCTCACATGATGCGGTGCCATGCGGTGATAATGGAGATCCATGCATCCTCGCAACAGCTGTTCCGGACTAATTAATTAAAC
The DNA here is from genome assembly GCA_902654985.2 of Oryctes borbonicus. Classification (NCBI taxonomy): domain Eukaryota; kingdom Metazoa; phylum Arthropoda; class Insecta; order Coleoptera; family Scarabaeidae; genus Oryctes; species Oryctes borbonicus. Next base: position 1,814,217 of record LR736896.1, on the reverse strand, counting down.
GTGTGTGGTGCGGAGTGTGCCGATACTTTACTGTTGTTTGCCATACTACGCCGCAATCCTTGCTATCATTATTATTTTAATGAAATACCTACCATATCTCGTTTCTCTTCGTTGCTATTCGACATTTTTTTATTGACAATTGAAATGTTTAACAGTTTAAAGTTTCACGGCTGCCTTGTTTAATTAAAGCATACTATCGAAAATTTTTTTCAAAATGTTATACATGGTTGATATCAGAAAAAAAAATAATGAGAATGTAAGAAATAAGAAAGTTGGCTAGAATGAACCGAAACGTCATATACAAATTTCGAGCAGATTATTACATAGAGGATTGAGAATGTGTTTTAATTTTTTTCCGAAAGGTCAAAGAAAGAACCTAAAAGTAAAAGACGTTTTCTTTAATTCTCGAACATCATTTGTCGTAGGTCCAATTTCTCTTTGGGTTTATAACGAACGCGAGGTTTATCAGCCTTGCCAAATTTAAACCTGTGAATTCCAATGGTCAAAAATTAATCAACCTGTATAGTAAGTAATTTGGTCTAAGTACAAAATTATTTTCTGTCAGTGGTTTTCAGGTTAGCTTAGCAATAATTAGATAAAATACCTTAACCGTAAAGTAAAACGCTTTAGAATAAATCATTACGAAGAAGAATATTTTATTTCGTAATAAAAGTTTTTAAATGCACGCTGTGCACAACATAAATTATCTGCAAAATGCTCTAACCATAAGTACCTAGTTTCATTTAATCTTGTATAGCAATAGTTTTCTCAAAGAGGAGGATTATTTCGGATTCTTTTAAATTCACTTCTTAATCGTCAAATATTGTTGTTTTACGCATAATACTTGTTGTTAAAGATTAAAGTCATGTTCATTCATAATAGAAGACGTATCGTATTTGATGCGTTCATTTGTATTCAACATGCTCCGGCAATGTCTTTGTATTGTAAGTAATTGCGTGTCGTCTCTAACAAGGGACATACATCTTCGTAAACACCTTTCCAGTATGTGGAAAAATACCTAACGCTATACACCTGTCTGTTTAGTCATCCTCTTGTAACCGCAAATTCGTTCCCCGTAAATTTAATTTGACCCTCGTAGCTGTCTGTTCGTGTTTTTGATGTCAATGCCTCTCGAAAACAAGTGTTATTTAATTCTGTTGACGGAAGCTCTCGTATATATGTCATTCGAGTCTGTCGTTCGACGAAAATAGATAAGGAAGTTTGCCTATGCGGACGTGCAGCGGCAATACTCTACTTTTTCCTTCATGTACATAATGTTTTGTTTACATATACACGATTATACTGCATCATGTGAGTTGTTATCTTGTGGATTTTATTGTGTCAGTAACCGGACACTAGTAGCGTATCTTACAATGCTATCTGGTTAGTGAGACCTAATATGGTATATGTTATTGTAAGATATGTATGTACACATAAATAAAACAAAGGTGGTGCGTAAATAATTATTTGACATATATATTCTTGTCATGGTTTTTGTATTTTAACGTTTGAAATAATGGCTCAAAACTACTTGGTGCCTCTTGCTGCTTCAAATAATAATGTTGGTCGAGCAGCGCGATTGTATGTGATACGATTTCCTGGACGTCGTCCAACCAAAAGCTAATTTCTAAGAATTTTTCTAGTCCTCTAGTCAGAGAAGAATTCTTTTCAAATCAAGTTCATCTACGGCGTGCTCTGATACGCCACCAACAGCATCCTTTTCACAAGAGTCCAGCATTTGATTCATAATAAACATCACTGGAGTTATGAGAATCTACATTTAATGATGCCTAGAAATCGCTAATGTCGCTTTGGTTTAAATATTTGGGGTGGTTTACTGGACGAACGACTTGTAAAGTTACGACTAACAAGTAGTTTGTTGTTATTTATCGTACAAGCATATAGGGTGTCTAAATATTTTGCTAAAAATATTTAGACATTAAATTAATATTTATTTTCGTAACTAAAAGATTCTAGAAAATAAGCTCTTTGTTCTTTGTTAGTTTATTACTTGGTTGACTATGCGTGATGTATGTGTGGCGACAACTGGTCTCAGTGTGCTGTACTACAATAGTGTTTTTCTCTTCAAATTAATCACTATTCGAATATCCAGTTCGTTATATATATTATAAATGTTTCCATTTTCATCCTATTGAATATCGCTGTCAAAAAGAAAAATAATACGAAACACGAATCATCTTAGGTGACAGCGCCACAAATACATTTTTTTCCCATCAGCAAGAATCGAAACGAAATGCATTCACCCGCAACGCGTAGCGTTTTTCCTTTTTTTCTTCGTTTTGGTAAACCTCGCGACATCCGTCGTATTACAAGGAATCGCGCGACAATTGCGAAACAAATCCCAAAGATAGAATACATATGTATGTTCAAAAGTAGTTGGCCGGAAACGAACAAGTCGGAAAAGACGAGATAAGCAATACGGCAGCGAACGGATTTCTGTTTACGTTCATATGTAAATGCAAAATATACACATACACAGGTGAGTGTGTAGATACGTATGCTTACATGTATATAGGGGAATATCTATCTCTGACAGGAGGCGGAAAAGTACAAAAGAACCGTCGTGTACGTTACAGTATTATTGCCGGTGTTCCGCCGCGGATACCGCGCAGAAAATGTTACGGTATCGTTAAGCAGGGATGGATTTAAAGCACGCCGTAGCGTAAAATGCACGTCGAGATAATGGCATTTACGTTTAGTAATGCAATGAAACATACGACTGATGCTCAATGAATCAGAATACAATGAAATCTTATCTCTGAGGTTGCAATGGAGAAAGATGTTTCGCGTTTTGCCGTGTAGTAAATGTTTTGTTACTGCTAAAGGGTTTTCGCTTCATTTAACGTAACGACTTGGTAATAGTCTTTTGAAAGTATAAGCATTTGCTAGTTAGTATACACGAACAAGGTTGCAAGGATACCATCAATGTACCAACGTTCACGAGCGTTCACATAAGGTAGCGCGAAAGTAGGGCAGGAATTAAGAGAGTTGGCACAATGTAATTAAATACGATTGTTCACATAGCAGTGTATTGCAGAATTAAGAATTAGTGTACCGCGAAACTATACATACATCAAATTATGGTGCTGTCACAGCACTGTATCAATACAACCGACCAATCATAGTTCAAGTAGTAAATTCATGTAAATTTATCAAGTTCCCGTCATTTTTTTGTGGGTTGTGATACTCCCTGGATTAATTTTGTTTTCATTTTCCTGTAATAAAACAGAACCTATTTCACATACAAGTGGATTCATAAACTATGTATCACAGCAAGCAAGCTATCGTTTGGGAATATACCATACATAGGCTATATGCGGTTTTATTATATTTTGTATGTATCTTTGAATACAAACAAAATATAATTGCAACAAATCTTTACTCATTATTAATATGACCAACCTTTATATGACACAAGTTTACATGACTCCAATAAGCTGCAAAAAAATAAGTAATAATAATAATGAGATGAATCAGAGAAATACAAAGTAGAAAAAAAAATTATAAAAAACGCGTTTTAATATTATTTGTTTGAAATACTTGCCTTCTACTTGCTTTTGACGTGCGATAACATCTTATGAAACTTGTTTTCTAATGCTTTTTTTTTTAAGTTATTTAAATTTTACATTTGATCGTCATATTGCCTGAAAAGCGTGAATTCCCCGAAACTGACCCACAAACAGTTTAAAGAACAATTTATTTTAAATTTTAACTAAAAATCAGGCATTTTAATTTTAAAATTCATCCAGTAAAGAAACCGGCTGTTAATGCACTCTCACCCTTAAAGAATGCTAACAGAGAAATGTAGAATGGAGTCGTATTTAAACCTTCAAATTAACCTTCAATCCGCATCCCAATTCAATTTCCAGCACAACTTTCCGGTCATGTTTGGTCTTATTCGCATATATTGCGCCTACACTATCAACTGCCGCATTCACCCAAGGCAATCTACAAGCCTTCGGCATTATCTCCCTTGATCCTCTCCTGTCCTCTCCCAAACGGGCTCCGCTTAAATCGTATATTGTGTTTTGAGTAGTGCTACCGCTTATGGGAAAAGCAGCGGCAACTAAGAAGAAAAATACAAACAGAAAGTTTTCTCATTATAATGTTTCATGCTTGGGGAATATTTGTTTTCATTGCGACTTTAATTTATTGAATTATGCACGGTTCGCCCTGGGTCGTAGGCAGAAGGAGGTCCCGCTCTGGGCGAATTATTCCCTGCCGTGAAAATATAATAATTAAGAATATAATAAATTAAATGTTCTTGGAACGGTACTGCAAAGCGTTAAGAAATACTTAAGGGAGATGTTGGATTTCCTCATAATTCCAAATGGAAGAAGAAACGTCGTCAGATAAATTATCTGATGCGCTCCCTACTTGAGTTCCTCCAAGCAATTTCCAAATTTGGAACAAACTAAAGTAATCTCAAGGATTCAAGTCAAGCGATTTCGACGGTTGCTATCCGGGGTTATCCGTTTACCACTGTGCTAATTATTTAGAAAATCAAATATGCGCGAACCATATACAGTGAAAGTTCTCAGGAGTTCACGGTTCCAGCTTTTTTATTCGCTTATGGGGTTGTCCGCTCATGAGGAATGTAAAACAAAATAATTCTTAAACTTTAATCAAAAAATTCAAAACTGCGTTTGCATAAAATGTAATCTTATTTTTAAAAGAAGTCAGATATTTTTGCCTGTTTCAATCTTTTATCTTTTTTTCTTATAAAAAGACATTTTGAAAATGCAATTCTATGTTTTTCAAGTATTCAAACGCCAAACAATCTTTGGAAAACCAGTGTAGGACCATTAATATTTTCAATCTCATTTTCGCTGCTTACTCTAACACTAAAAAGTTCTTCTGTTGGCACTTTTTCATCCCAATTAATGAAGTCGTCTTGGTTTTCAACATCACTAAAAAAGAAAATTGGGCAATTTTACTAAACTAAATTGGGGTAACTGGGCTACCTCCATTTAGTATAGCAATTTTACTCATGCTTTAAATTTGCTACCAGTAAACTGCTTTACTGGTATTTTTCTGCCATTCATGTAACATTACACTTGTTCTTTGTGTCTGTTATCTCCATTTCGGCTTGATCAGTTAAACGATCTGAAAAGAATACTAGTCCTTTGATCGCTTAGCACGCCATGTTGGACGTTTTCAGAAAACTTCTCTTAGTTCAGTTTAAAGTAAGGCAAATTCTGTGAAAATTGATAACTCCAACTAACTTGAACCTCAGGAGTCTTTTTAGTGTGTAAATTGTGTGTGTAAAATGTTCAGTGGTGAAGCGCTGTTAATTGTATTCCAACTGCGAATGGTGACTCGGGAATATACCGAACCCACTAAGAAAATATTTTAATCCTAGCGCACAGCGCCTAACTTCACTCAGTCAAGTCTGGGCCCTCTCACCACTGGACCACCGAGCCGAGAGAACTTGATATTGAAAAAAATTCGCCATTTTATGCAATACAAATAAATGTAACGCCTGCAAAATGTTTTTACTAGTTAATTTTTATGGTGAGCATTAATTCTAACTAGACATAGACATAAAAATGTCTATTTTTTTTTGTGCAAAATCATGTCTGTGGTACATTCGTACATCAGGCTAAAAGGTGGGCGTTGCCTATTTTTGCTCCGTAGTCAAGTGATTTAGTTTATTTAGCTTATCGATTATTTACTTAGACAGAGATAACAATTTTATTAATTTAAAAGTATTACAGTAGTAGTAAGAAACAACAAAACAACAGCTTAAATTTATTGATTACAATGCAAAATCAATTTCTGTTTTTATAACTGTCGGTTGATGACGTTTTTCGCATTTGTCTTAGTATAATGTATCCTGAACATTCTGCACGTAAAACATAGAAATAGAATTTCTTCCGCCCTATTACGCTCGCAATACTGTGAATTTCATAAATTCATTCCGCAAAATATCTTGGGAGAATAGAATTCCCGAAACGGACAGGTTCTGTTGCATGCATCGCTACATCCATTACAAGGTTAAAGACGTCCTACGTTGTTGTGCGAGTGCACGTCGAGATTCCAAGACTAATTATTTAGAAGTAAGCCGTCTTACTAATACGAAACAGGAAGAATAACAGAATTAATTAACATTTCATATAATGATAGATTTGCTAATCATCAAGGTTTAGCGTTTAAAATGAATGATTCTGTTTTATTTAAATTTAATCCGCCAAGTATGAAATTGTGCGCGGAAGAAAGAAAACAAATACATTACTGTTTATTGAAGTTTCTGCGCGGTTTTAAGACAAACTGTATTGCAATGCAATTTTTGCGGTATATTGGCTATAATGAAGTATGTCTAAGAACTGGTGAAATTATTTCTTATCAATGAGTTCTGACAAGGTAACATATTCAGACTACCCTCGTATCATCAAGTAAATGAATTTGGCAGATCACGTATTGTAGGTCTGCGCGTAGGCGGTGATATTACAGATATCGATTATTTGCAGTGGGACTAGCATCAGAGTCACCAGTATTGCAACTATCACTAACTCCTCATCAGATTGCTGAAGATTGGTTTTCTTTGGATTGTCAAGGAAATTGATTAAATGCACCGTAATCTGTTATGTAAGTTTATGAAAGGGCCTTTTAAGAAATTGTAATAAAAATTCCTTGCAGTATTTTCGGACGTAACTGATACTTAGCTTTTAAGCGACTTAACGGTTTAAACAATGCGAGGAGGTGTTGTGCAGTAAACTGTAGAATATAGTATTTTTATAAGTAAAAATTCTTTGTAAAAGGAATGAAAAATCATCATCACATCCTTCGATAGTTGACAGGTGTTATCCATAATAGGGCTGCACGATCTTAGAGATCGCATATATTATAGCATCATTTGTTAAAGCTCACAAGGGTCGATGATATATTGCGAGAATGTTATTTTCGTCGTACCTCTGTTGACGGTGCGTTTACGTCTCGACAGCGTATGGAGATTTGTGCTCGGATATGCCAAGGAAATGCCTGGGATTCGTACGCAAGTTTATGTATATGTATACGCGTCTAAAATATGGTTTGTTTCTCGGGCCAATTATTCTGAAAGTGTGCAAGGACGAAACGAACACGGAAAGTTGACGAACGGCCATCGGGATTCCATTTATTTCGGTATAAAAAGTAACTCTTGATGTTAGAAGTCTGGGTTTTTTGGGTCGTTATGTTCGTATAGAATATGGGCGTTAAAACGTTTATTAGCTGCACAATTTAGGAAGCGTTGAAATGTTGATTTGTGTATTTGAGTGTGGATTGTTTAGCGGTTTTAATTTGGGAATTCTAACAGATCTATATTTGTGAAACCAGTCAAAGGAGAAGAAGATTCTGCTACATTGAAATAATACAAGTAGAAACGTACTTTCTTGGTGAACAATTTTTCATTGTTGTGTTTCCTTCTGGTTGCGATTTTTCAATGGGCGGTTAGAAGAAACAGCGTATCTTTATCAAGTTTTGTTTTAAACTTAGAAAAACTGGTTTAAACGTTTAAAAAATTGTTTAATAACAGTTGGTGACAATCAACCAGAACATGTCGTTATTTGAAATCCAGTTGAGAATAATCGTAGAGAGAGCATTCAAGACATAATGGAGCATATGAGAAGAAGATATCCAAAGAATTGCAGAAGAAAAGGCTGCTACAGAAGAAACAGCTGTTTCTTTATTAAGAGCGACAGGAGTTTTTTTTTTTTAAACCCGGATGCTATCTCATGACGTACTCAATTGGAATGTAGCATGCTTCAATAGAATGTTTCGATAAGACACAAAAAATGTCAATACAAAGTGATAACCAAGCATACACTCAAAGCTCATATTTCACCCTAGCAAGCTGAAGAGTTATTACCAATACCTTCAAAAATTCTAATTACTATAAGTGGTTGCACGAGAGCTGCACATTATATTAAGTTAAATATAATGACTTAAGGACGTAAAAACCTTCTTGAGAACGTAGAAAATAGAAAAAAAAAAACATTTAACAACAATTACGTAAGCTTTGTGCGTCATTTACCTTTTTTGTTAACATATAAATAATTAATGAATAAAATATAAATAAAACGACAGGGTTTTCTATCTCGATACTCTGAGTCACTTCTGTTCCATAGCCGGGAGAGGTCCTCAAAAATGCTTTTTATTTTTGTATTTGCTTTTATTATTCAAGTGTTTGGTTATTAATTTAATTCAATTTTCTTAGAGTCGTCTAAGCGTAACAGAACTAAGCAACAAAAAACCAATTGAAGCCCCATCACTTTTTCAACAATTTTTGGCTATTTATACTTGTTTATCAAAAGCAATGTTTATCCTTTAAAATTAGCGTTATCACGATGATAGTATTCAATTTGAAAGCAATATCTTGCTAGTAATCACTTCTGTATTCGTACTATCGGACCACACCATCCTTTTCCATTTTTTAATTGTCCGTTGGATGTTGGTGTGTTTTTTTCACTTTCTAAACAGTTTTTTCTGTTGATCTGTATATTGGCTTTTCTCTTGCTTTACAAATTTTTAATCTTGCACCTCTTAAACGCCTTACGGCCGTTCCAGCCACAGTTTTGAACCAATTTCTGCACCAATTTTTCCAGACTGCTGCAAAAGGTTTTCTTTGTATCCAGAAGAGAAAGTATCTTTAATAGGCGATCCCTTCGGCTGCTGTTATTTTTGGAACATCAGCTTCCCAGCTTATTTTTAAGGTCTACTAGTACTTTTTTATAGCTTACCTCTAAACAAACGCTTACATTTTCCTAATTCTTGATTTAACAGCCCGTACCTAACTGAAACGCAAGTTCTACTAAATGTTGAAGCAACATGCTTGTACAATCGATTTTGATTTTTAGAATTATTTGTGTATCGAATTTATTTGATTTCTCGTCATTTGCCGAATAACATTTCATTATCTTTTCGCTAATATTAAAACATTATACATTTGTGAAAATCTACAGATGCTTTGCTTTATTGGCCAATAAGGCTCTGGATTTATGATGACCAATATTTTCTAAATTTATATCAAAGATAGCCTTAATGTGGGCAGTATTTAGCCCAAAATCGAATGTAGACTGGCTTCAATTTCTAATAGATTTATACAACTATACTACTATTAATGAAGGAGGTCGAAATTGCGTAAAATTTACCCAGAAAATTAAGTTATTCTTAATTACAGCAAATCAATGCTAATCAATCAAGTATGCTGGTTTCTTCGAACTATCCCAATAAGCTACTTGGGTTTCCTACAAACATCTCCTTTTTTAAAATTAAGATTGCATCACTTCTTCTATATGGTTATTTATTTACAAATTTGACGCAATTTTGCCTGAACGCGTATTGCAACGTTTTCTATCTCGATACTCTGAGTCACTTCTGTTCCATAGCCAGGAAAGGTCCTCAAAAATGCTTTTTATTTTTGTATTTGCTTTTATTATTGAAGTGTTTGGTTATTAATTTAATTCCATTTTCATTTCTAAACTGCAGTACAGAACATACTAACATACCAGGTGTGTCGGTAATTCTTTTCCGGTTTTTTCGCTAAAGAAAACACGTTTCTTAGAATGGATAGTTAAAATTTATTTATTCAAAGTATTGGCCATTT
>LR736896.1:1641144-1749613 GCA_902654985.2 Oryctes borbonicus | reverse complement strand
GTGTCTCGCGAAACGGAACCCCGGCGTAAAACGAGGTTTACCTGTATATTGCTAGGCCTTTTTCTAATGGGTGTCCCAATAGAAACGCGGGAATTTAAATTCTAAATGAAATTCTTGGTTTATAGAAACTAAACAAAATTCGTTATCAACTGCAGTTCTGCTTCAAGATCTTGAATCTTATATACATATATACAAAGCTCCTTTATCATAATTCGTTCGCTTTTTGTCTCATACAGTGCCCTTTTTTGGTGAGCCGCGCAAAAATAATTTTTATACGAAAACTAAAGCAGCTGAAGATAACTAAATATTTGAAGCCGTATTAAAGGAACAAGCAATTTTTAATGCAAGGAAGAGAACATGTCCAACTTTATATATACGTTTCGTAGGAAAAAGAAGGGATTAATAATAGTTAATAACGGTCTCAGAATTAACGCCATTGTTCTACATACATACATACGATCGCAATTACGGTTACTTTGAATGGCTCGCTGATGAAGGTTTGATGATTATGATGAGGATTAAGGTACGCGGAGAATAGCGTCCGCAACGAGAAATGTCTTTCTCCTTTCCCTTCACCTTCTATTCTTCGCCCGATAATTGCTTTAATCAGTTGTAAAGTGGCCGCGTGGTGTATGATACTGATGAGAACGTCGCGTAGCAGCGTCACGAACAAGCGGAACGGTGAAAGCGCAGCAACGCGATACTCCTTTTGCTTTTATCTCGCCTCGCCGGTCTTTCTCTCTCCTTTATGTGGATGATGATGAAATTAAATCGCCTTCATAGCAGTATGTAGGATGGCGCCTTTCGATTCCTGCGAAGACCACGCGCCACTTAGAAAGGGTTGCTTCCGTTCCGATTTCCTTCTTCGCCTCGCCTTCCGTCAGACCGTTCTTCTTCCCTATGGTATACATTCTGGCGTGGAATAGTGACGGATAAGGGTTGCCTTCATACGACTGAATAGATTCCATTTACGTATATAGGAGAAGCTCTTACGTTCGAACCGCCAGAACCGTACTTAGGGTGAACGAGAGGTTTTACGATGAAAATTTGTGAGAAGGACATTGCCTCCATTATGTGTATTCAATTTCTAATATGGATAGGAGGATTTTTCTTGTTTTAAAGTTACTCTACCGGCCAAAAATACGGGATTCGTAGGTAATCCATTTTTCACTGTCGCTCTAAACGCTTCTTCTTAAGTAACTGCCAAACAACAAATTACTGTTAGAATGACTTGAGACTGCAGATTATTAATCGACATACAGATTACGTTAGCGCCATCTGTTAGTATACGAATCACATATCAAATGACCCTCGCATATATACGATTTAGCCTCAGTAAACAATTTCGTCCCTAAATACTCACGAAAGTGCTTTCTGACTTTTGTAAATGTCGAGTAGTTGTGGTGGCCATGTCGTACTTACCAGGAATATTTTTGGGTTGTCTTTTAGTTTTGCGTCGCGCCAATCACTTATGATAAACAAACCTGTTGTATACCAATCGGCGTTAACCGTTCTTTGATCTTCTAAAGGAATTGTAGCAACATGACTCGAAATTGTGACATACTTCGGGAACTTTTATTGGCTTCTCCTCATCTTGAGACACCCACACGGCGGAGTGACGTTTGATTAAATGTTCATAAGGATGAATCCATGATTCGGCACCGCTCACGATACTATAACATCTTTTGAGCTTTCGTTGTTGGACTGGTTCAGTGTTTTTCGACGCCAATTAACGCGGGTTGCCTTTTGTCCTTCAATTGAGAAATATCAGGATATGTTAGGCCTTCCTTATTCCCACCCTGCTTTCTCTAAAAGGACTGCCTTGAGAACTGCGAACAACAGCACTCCTTATTACTAATCGCTTTGTTGTGTGCACACTGGGAGAGCTCGCAAGGAATGTATCTTTCTATTCGTGTTTTGGTTAAGTATTTTCTTTCTTAATGCGCACCGCAGAAAATATCATTGCGTACGCTGCGATTGTTGGAAAACGCACGAATTTATGACTGCCGGCAACTGTAACAATAGGTAATAATTTTCATTCTGAATGCGACCTGGGGTTGTTTGAATCTCTGTTAGGTGATGCTCTTTTCTTTAAAATGTATTTGACTGGGTACAATAACAGATTGGAGGTATCAAAAAGGTAAAAGGCTATACTAGATGACTAATTTTCGAAGGGAAATAGAAAATAATCAGAATATCAGCATCGTATGTGCGTTGTGGAAATGAAATCGAGGATGAGTAGTTATTGCCGTAATGAAATGTCTATATTAATATATTTACATACAAATTATTAATTATTTTTGGTGAAGTAACAAAAAAATTGATAATTCCTCCACTTAGTGGTAATTGATAACAACCCTTACAGATTTAATCAGGGCAACAAGTTCCAACATCGTTATGACAAAAAACGTTTATCTATCTCGAGAACATGTTGAAATCTCGAACACTCAATCGGCGCCGCCACCACAAACATACTTAATACTTAATTTGGCGGCGCTTATTGTTTCCGCTACCTATGCGCTACGGGGAGGTGTTTTGACGGCAAATATAGCGTACGCCATTAATTGTAGTGAAACGATCAACGTGCGATTATCTGCTTTCTCCCCCTTCTTCCGACACAACTATTCTCCTGCATGATATAAAAGACTTAAAGGCGCTTTAATACCATTACATCCATTTAGAATTGATGGAATTAAAATATGGGTAATGTGTAGCTTCGGAAGGGTCTCGAAGGAATAGAATTATACCTTAAAACTTTTATGTTACTATTGAAAGGTTTTTCCATTTCTAATAATGTTGTATTTTAAAACTTACAATTATTGACCCTCAATCTTTAAATATTCGTTAGTAAACTTTTCGCAAGTGCTACCATAAACAAAATTGAACAATTTAGGTGTAACATTTCGTTTGGAATAACGTGAATAACCCGGTATAAACAAGCTAGTTTAAATAGTTTTATGAATAAGCCCGAATAAGCTCGATACTTCTCAGAAAACTTGTAACCTCGTCCCATCTTACCCCGTGACATTTTTATATGCGTACACTCGAAAATAATCGCTATCGGTAGCATGTCAAGATTGGCGTGTCCGCCATGACGATGGCAATCTCAATGGAAACTCAGCAAACAATGTTGGCAATCGGCTTAGGTCGGATCAAGGACCAGTCGATCGCTACCTACTCCATAATACGCTTCTAGTGTTAGGTAAACAGACGACCGACGCACACAATCATAAATCATGTCTGGCAATTACCGACGTGAAGCTTACGCACGCAGTTTTCCCAAAATCGTCACCCTTTGGAACGTTCTAACCTTCGAGGTCTATTCGTCCTTGTCTGCTCGAAAAACAATTACCTTCTGAAAAGAGGTGGAATGAAATCCGCCGCTTCCTCTTTTGAAATATAATAGGAAAAATATATTTTATAGACGATGACACGTTGTTAATTTGAAACGCGGACAAAGCAGCCATTTTGCCAACGTAAGGATGATAGGTGTCTGGCGATTTATTGTACTATCTCCGTGCTTTTTTGCTTTCATCTTGGATAGCTCCCGTCTATTAGCCATCGAACGTAATAAAATAGACAAGTTGTAATTTATTGTGCCATAATGCCGTAGACGTTCTCATATTGTTGGTCGTGTTGTTAAAAAGAATAATCTAATAAATTGTTTTTCGATACCAAATGACACAAGTAAAATTATTTACGGTTCACTTGGAAAATTTTCAATTTAGACATTAAAAGGAAACAAGAGGTATCAGTACAAGTATTAATTATAAATGTTGAGATTTATAGAAAAAAGAACAAGCAGAAAAACACAGAAATCTTTTGACATCAACTGCAGAGTGTTTTTTTTTTATATTTTAGCCAGTTGGTTCTGTTAACGAAAAAGTTACTATCAGGTTCATTTAAATTCTACTATACCTTTTATATTATCTTATTCGACGTTGAGTTGAAAATATAGTTTCTCAAAAAAGGCTGATTTTATAAGATGAGGGGTCAATGGATTGGGATATTAAGCATCTGGAAATCTTCCTAATCTCAGTTGTCTGCATTAGATTAATCTTTTGATTGTTTTTGTTCTTGTTTTGGAAGAGCATGTAGTTGTATAATTTAATTTTTAACAAATAACCCGTACGTTATGGTAGGTATCTTCATCTCTATTGTGCAAGTGTTAGAGAACATTTACCAAAGAATATAAGAAGTAGACAGAAGAAAGTTACATAATCTCAAGGTAAGTCCTAGTCATATTAAAATATAAATATAAAAAATAAATATATTTAAAAAAATAAAATTCTTTTTACCTATACCAGATATACACAGCATTTGCGTTTTTTTGCTGCTTTCTATCCACACGAATTCCTACGATTTTAGCAGTTGAAAACTTGAACAAGTGGCCCTTTTCTTAAAACCTTTTTAAAAATACTTTTCCATATGACCACTTTTGCTTTGTTTGTTTGAAAATACTTTTCCGCATTCTAATTTCCGAATTAGATCTTCTATACTTAAAGTTAGCATTTTGCTTGTCCTTATTATTAAGCTAATTAATTACTTATTCTCAACCTATTGTTTATATTTAAAGTTTTCATTGTTTTCCGTACAAAACATGGAATATAATTAAATTTTCGCTATATCCTGCTTGCAAATTTAAGATGATCGCGATGATCGGATACAATGAGGTGAAATTTGAATATATAGAGTTGCTTATTTTATTAGTTTATTCAACCTTTTTTTTCGTTTTTCATTTGATTCGACAAATGTGGTAATTTATTTTATTTAGAAATAATTTAAACTAAATATTAAAGAATTATATGATGTATTCCGTGTATGTCTTGATCTATTTTTGCTAGTCCTAATTAGGTGAACAGAAAACTTAGTATCTACTATTAGTTCCTTAGTTTGTAATTGACCTTCAGTCAGCCTCCATTTCTTTACATGTTCTTTACCTAAGACTATCTTTCTTCTAGCGGAGTCCCTTGTGATTCACGTACGGACTCTGGTCCTATGAATCTTTTAGAATCGCCCCTCGCTAGTTCGTCGGCTATTATATTGGAGCGTCCCCATGTGCCGGCACCTAGATTAAAAATAATAATATGTTGTGCAAGTCTATCGAGGGACTGTTTAGAATGCTTTACTAGTTTCGACTTACTAGTAAGATTCATAATTGCCTTGGTAACTGCTGACCATCAATCATTATGCTTATTTTCCTGCTAGTGCAGCCTTTCAGCATAATTGCGAATAACCTGTCTGGAAAACCGTTGCCTACTTTCCCAAGCTTAAGGATATCTTTTCAGGGCTTAGGCCGCAAATACCACTTCCTGTGCCTTAATTGTATTGCGATACATCCGTAAACCAATCATCAGGAACATTGAAGTTACTCTGTGCTTCAATTTGTTACTAAAAACAAAATTTCAAGCGCCTACTGTCCGTAGGTATTTATAACGGAGAGTAGATCTTGGGTGTAGTGACGAGTGGTATAAATCCAACAAATAAATATTAAGTACATGTTAGAAACTACGACATGTGACGAGTCTGGGAAGAAAGGTATCTGTCCAAAAATCTCAAAAACAGAGAAAAGTGCATGAATCACCTGACATAGGAAAAAGGAGTCGTCATAGGAGACTAAATGTCATTTTTTCGAAAAGAAAGGTTGCTGGTTTTGTGCCATCGAAATGGAGGCTATTGAATAATTGTGGTAAATAGTGTTGGACGTCGGATGTAAGAAATCCTGTTATTCAAGAAACTTAATTTGTTGAAGTTGTATGATAAGTTGAAATATATTCGCTACTTTATGATAACTTTTTTTATTTCTTTTTGCTTAAGTACCAGTGTTAAAAAGACTGTTTTTAGAATTTAATTACAAAATGTATATTTTCTTCTCGAAATTGGTTGCTAAAAGTTACCTGATGTAAGTGTGTCTTTCCGTCTTACTCTTTGAAAATGAAAAAAAAAGCTATAAATTCGTGTTAGTAAATAATAGGTGGTATAGTCTCCAGATGGCGTTTTAAACTTGCTCACATGTTATTATTGCGTAGTAAGCGATACTCTTAGAGAAAACAGTGAAAACACGCAACCAATGTTGCAGGCCCGTTAAAAAGCACAAAACGCAGATTAACAAAACGATACGTCACGTCATACATTACACTTTTTTTAATTAAGATAGTGTTGGAAAAGATTTAATTAAGTTAACTCTAATATCCATTTTGTAGTGTTCGTTTCTAGTTTACCGCGTCCATGTACGTGTACGATCTTTGAATATGCACATACTTACTACACGTTGTACAATATATACGCACGCTAGGAAGTTGCCAGTGACAAATGTATACAACGCTTTCGCGGGAGTTTATTATTACTTGGACGTCGACTGCTATTTATGTGTACGTACGGTGTACATATATACGTTATGTAAATCGGTACGGCGTGATTTAAAATTAGCACATAAATGAAATACACGCACCCGGAGAGACGACAACGATGTCGCAGAGTTACAAATTAAGCATTTTAAGAATTCACCGCGTGCATTTTGTTTTATAAATGTTAATTTGATAACGGGAACGGTACAGTAGTACTTTGAGTTGCGCACTGTGGTTTAGAATCAGAAAAACACGATCGAAATTTATATCTTCTAAAATAATTGTCGAGAATGGAAGAAAAGAGGCTGTTAACAGAATAACAGAGGCAGGAATAGAGAGGAAGAAAAGAGCAAGACCAAAGAAGATGGAGAATATAACAGATAGGTTTGAAGAGGAAAAAAATAGTACAGGATATGAGGGACTGGCCAGAGATAGGAATTAATTATTATTATTATTATATAATTAATTAAACTTGTGTGGTGCGGAGGTTGTTGATACTTATGTGTTGTTTACTATGTATAAAGCTGTATATTCACTTTGTCGTTCTATGAGGATAAACCCTCATAGGATCAGAATTTTCCAAGAACATTCCAGAATTATAGTTTCAATATGTATGTGAATATCGTTGTGGGTAGATGATAAAGGATGTGCACAATAAAGTTCCAACATACACCTCAATTCAAATAACCATTACGGCTTTTATTAGCTGCATAAAATGGGCTTCCAGGTTATTACTTCGCAATAAACTAGATTTAAAGTCTCTAGCTCATGTTTGTTGTACATTCGGAGTACGTATATGCTGCTACTTCCTTCTAGTATTATATAAATAACATAAATATGTGTTAAGAATGGGTGAAAGCATTTTATGAACTGTTAACTAGTTTTCGTAGAGGATTTAATCGCCAAACTAAATGCTGAAATATTTTGCAATATGTGTGGATTCAGGTTCTGTAGGGGGCGTTAATGGTGCGAAAGTTGGTTAGGTGGAGTAATACAATTGCTGTGTACGCTTGTCGGTTCATTCCCAAGTGCACATATGCAAAACGAGAGTTTTACCTATACATTGTTTAGTAAAATTGAAAAACATTCCGCCAGTATTCATACTTAGATTGGGAGCTAAAGCAGATTTGGCTTGGATTTTAAAGCTAAGCACATCAAACTTTTACATTCAGCAAGATATTTTTAACTTTTACAAACTATTTGCAGTTTGGTATGCAGATATTTTAATCTTTAATAAGTCCCGAAAGTTAACTGTCTATGTATTTACCTTTGTTAAGAATTGGACTTGGACTCTTTGAAAGCAGTACTTCAAAAAATCTGATTTTACAGACAGCAGAACAATGGGAAAATATGCTGCCAAGTATCCCATTTTCTTCCACACAGAATCGGTACCTTTCCTAAACAATAAGAGTTATTCTGTGTATGCAGTTCATAAATCTGTGAATTCGTTAAAGACGAGAAGAATTTCTTGTCCAGCCTAGTAAGTAACATCTGTCGTGGCAGCCACAATGCATTCAGATTGTGAATAACCTTCTTGCTTCTATCCATAATGTTAAGATTGTTGCATGCAACTACGAATATAATGGTCCAGAATGAAGTCTTACCTCTAAATGTCCACATGAATGGAGATGATTTGTTAAATGTTGATACACCAAATGTATTCAAATTATTAAGAATTTTCTTCGTGGAGATCATTGGAAGAGCGATGACGATGAGCTACTCTGCAAGAAGCGAAAACGGCTGCAAAAACAAAGGAAGTTAAAAACAGTAATTGAATGCAACTAGTAGAGCCTATACATATATCGGTTATGGAATAAAGATGCGTTAGAAAAATACACAAAATACCAAAGAGACGTATGAGACGTAACCTAACTAACCACCATTTTATTCTCTTCTGGATACATCTTCCATTACATGAAGAAGGGATGTATTCTTATTAAATTACGAAGATTTGGGTATAAGTATTGCATAACCAAATAAAACAAAACATCCACTTCGCAAACAATTTAAACTTTAGATAAAATGTTCAAAGTTGGGCCTCTTATCAATATTCAGAATGAAAAATTCAAGCAATGTGGTATTTGTTACAGTTATTTAGCGATAGACAAAGTTATGGTTCGCTACTTTGAATGCCACTCAACAGACCAATTTATTCTTGGGAAACCGACAAGGTTCGGTTATAAAAATTTCGGTCCTCGCTAATTCGAATCGATTCTGATATCATTTCGATGCAAATTGTGGTAAAAGTACTCATACAATCAACTAGTTTTAATAATATCGCTTTCATCAATTCAACATTACCTAGTGAATATTTTATTACACCGCATAAATTGCTGCTAGATGTAACGGTTTATTAAATCGAATTTAATTAATCGAACGAAGAATTCATTTAACATTTATATTCGCAGATAGCAATGTAAATTGTCTCTGTACACGTATGCAACGTGAATAATTTAACACATCTATATTTAGAACAAGAGCGTTATAAATTGCATTTGTAGATAAAATTTTATGACACGTCCCGCGGGGCATATACGGCTCGTGATTTATCGGACGTTTTACATGGCAGTGCATCTCTGTAGAGAGAAATAGAACAAAATTTTTGCTCCTGTTTTGCTTTTTCCAATCCACAGAACCTTTGAATGGTTAAAACTGCTTTTAGTGGAATGTTTCATTGTTATGCGGACGTACAACAGATAATGTTCGATATACGATATGAGTTTGTAATTTAGATAGCACGAAACAAATATATTATGATAGAGAGTACATTTTTTTCGCTTCCAATCGATTGGAAACTTACGATTCTATTTGCTGGCAGAAATAGATTCAGTATTCAGGAACTTGCAGTGTTGCAAAACTTACGAAGCCAGATCAAATCTACTGAAAGTAGGTGTCAGCAAATGTGATTGGAGGTAGTAATTTTAATGTTCTTTCTTGAGGTGAATAACACGTAAAAGCAACAAAATTTTACTGATTTTCACTCTTAAGCATTTATTAATTGGGGTTAGCGATTCTTGCGTAGCGGTTAATACCGGGATATCCGAATTAAACATTCTGCCAGAAGGAAACCAGTAAAAGAATACGCCATTAAGTTTGTCTTAATATCTATAATCAATCAAACGTTACAACTAGCTACGCTAGATCAATACAATGGTAGCATAGCGATTGTTGTCTACCACCGGTTGAAGCAAATAATCAACCATTACGAAACAATGCAACAAAGAATAAACAACAATATATCGACTAATTTGCCGGCCTTCAATGGTTAATTATCTGTTTTGGAAAATTGGCCGAAAATTAGAATTCTCATACAAAGATTGATAACTACAAAGTTTAGAGCGCACGTTCTAACAGCAACAAAATAGCAACAAACTGTGCCGTTACTTAGTATTGATATCTGCACTGCGCCAAAAGTTACGAGTGGATACATTAGCTTAATATTAAGATCATTTCATTAATTCACATTTTCAACAAACACAAACAAATTCAATTAGCAACAAACATCCTCAATCACTTAAATTTAGATACATCTATTTCCTTCTAAAAATCCGAAAAGCAAATTTATACATTTTAACCTAGATTAAATGACATGCTTGGCTCTAACTAGATATTGCGTTTAAACGCTTTTGGAATATACAGGATGTTCAGTACTGAACACCAAAGTCAAACACTAGAAACGCCCTATATGTTTTTTCTGTATTCACCTCCAACATTTTTGTACAATGATGCCTATGTCTAACATTTGACATTACATCCAAATGGTTTCTGGTGTTAGTATTGTTTGATTACCTTGAAAACAGTAAACAAAACATACTGAGATTGTGGTTGTTAACTGTTGATTTAAGAGAGACTGTGGTGCATTGATAGCGCGCCCTTTCGGCAAATGGAAGTGGTAGATTCGAATCTTACTGGCATCTAATTAGATGTTTATTTCATTCAAATATTGATTTTATTAAAACATAGTTTCCCCCGTTTTATTTTTTTTCTCGTTAAGAAAGTGCATAGCATTATAATTATTTTTGTTTTGTTTTTTACACCTTTTACCACCTACCACCAGTTAGGATAGCGTAGCTTATACATCGTACTAGCTAAAATACACCATTTCTTTCATTTACTTCTAATATATAAATTATGCATGTAGAATTAGGTACTTAATTGAATATTATCAAACTTCTGAGTAACTTTCTATTAACATACAAAATTAAGTTTTAAAATTTCAAGGGACGGAGAGAAGATACCAGTCTACGAAAGAAGTTTATAATTCCACCAAATTTGCATAATCTTTCTTACTATATTCCTACTATATTTCTTTCTGTTTTGGGCTTTTACTTTCCAATCCCTCGTATTTTGATTTTATTTTTACACAGGGAAACCCAAGAACCGCTACGACCACAATCATTCTCGTAATTTTGTAAGTCGACGGCATCTTATGCTATTCGCATATTTGCAACTTATGGCATTGAGATATCTATATCTTAATAGCAACTTATACTATGGCGAGATATATGTCTCGACGTATTTTCTATCGTAGAGAAGCTGAAAATTAAGACAATATTAGAAAATCTATCGCAATCTTTAGATTCTATTAAGATGTCAATGAATTAGAAACGATAATATAATAATGCGTAGCAATTCTACCATACTTTTCTTAATTTGCAAGTAAACCATTTATGAAAGTTCTTGCTATTGTATTTCTACTTCAAATATTTTTCTAAAGATTTCGAAATAACTGAACAAACTTAAAATAAACAATGTAATGTCCTTGCCATTGACAAACAACAGCTCTGTTCCTACAAACCACACAACGCAGCGTTCGGGGAAAATCTCTGGCGGAGCTCCTTAAGTTTAATTTAAAGTTTGCGGGTGGCAAAAGATATTTCAGCCGCAATTGATGGGGGAATTGTATAGAGATTAGGTTTGGGATTTCTATCCCTAAGCGTGCACAATCGACGAAAACCTGACGGGCCTGATTTTGTGACGATTGACTGCCCTTTTCAATTTCGATCCTGCGACAAGCGGCAGTAGAAGCGGTCGAGATACGGCGACGAAATGTAAGGTGGGGAGCCGGGACAGAAGCATCGGAGAAGAAACTGGCTGTGAACATTTTAATTTGACAAAATCGAATTGAATTGTAAATCTTTTCAAATTTTAAATGCGAAACCCGAACCCCTGAATCTAACAAACGAATTAATCGTTTTGTTTTAATTTGAGGCAATAAGTAAAATTGTACAGGCCCGTTGCTAATGAGACATGAATAAATTTTATGGTGGCAGTCTTTATTTGTGCAATTTAACAATTGTGAGAGGAAGTATTTGTTGTAGGAACTAAAAGGCAGAAATTACTGCGAAAGTTGAAAGAACCAGAAAGAGATCCAATTCTTTATTTAGATTAGATCCTTATAATTATAATTTTATAAATAGCTCGCGGGTAGCAAAATTAATACAGTATCAATATTGTAACAATGATAGCAAGGACCGGTGACCGAATTCAGTGCCGCGAACCGTCAACTTCGTCCTGAAGATGCTAGCCGCAGTGTTTGGCGAAACGTCGACATACACCAGCTCAAGACCACGACCACCGGATATACGTACTATCAGTACGAACTCCATACAAAAGGAATTACTTTAACAGATTCCAATGCAAACACTGAATGACCACTCTTCTTACCGATGAAAATCTTGCTTTTTATAAAAGAAATTCTGTATTATTTTAGTATTATACTGATTTAGTTGAGATGTTTTCAGTTTCATATTTGGAAGCGATCATTGATAATTGTGAATAAGGGATTTAGGTATTAGATATTTTATTCTAAGAAATTTAAGTTAGTGAAGACGCTCATAAATTTGTCGTATTGTTTCATCTGCATTCAAGACCAATACCCGCTAACAATTAGCAAAGACCCTAGGGAGCGTGGTAGCAGCGATGCGGAATTAAATTACAAGCAGCTACAATGATGCTACGCGAACGATGTTTTTTTTTCATTCGCATCACGACAGGAGCGAGTATGAATCCGATGGTACGCGGCAAAGCTCCATTACAAACCGCAACAAACGGAAAGGAAATTGGCAACAACCGATCCGACGGACGTCGAGAAACCAAGACCAGAAGTGAAATCCCTGAACTGCACTCGGTTGTTCCAATTAAGTTCCGTGGGGCAAACAAATTGTACTCAATCCGATTTTTTCCGCTGTTATTGTGCGCTTTATTCTTCTCTCTCGTTTGCCGTATCGTCTTGTTTTGATTCGTTCGGGATACTAGCGCAGCTTGATTACGAACGCTGGGTTTTACTTTGGCAAATTACGAGAGATGACGAAAATTAATAAAGGAGATCTTCAGAAATTGATACAAATTAGATTGTAGATTTACATTTTTTGTTTGTTTTTTTTTAATTTACTTTTTGGTATTCGAACTTTTTAGTTATGTGGATGATGCAGAAGAAATTTCAAAATCTTTTTTTTTTGTTGATCAATTTGAAATATAAAATAGGGTTAATGAATTTTATTGCAAAGTTTCCGGGCATATTGTGTACTTGTTTGTCGCTTTTGCGGCGGTAGTCCTAAATTTACTGTTTTCCTTCATTTTGTTGGTTCATTTTATCGACATTGACATTCGTTAGGATTACCACGAAATTGTAAGGTAAGAATAAGACAGGGAAACAAGACAAAATAGTAAATAAATAATGAGCGGGTTCCAATTTTTTCGCTGCTATTACATGGGTGATTCAGGAGGAAAAGAAAGTTCGATTCTGAACTATTCCGGAAATAAATAATAATTTCATGTTTAAAACAGATCTACATTTGTCACAAATAAGTAATAACTCAAAGGTTAATTTCGAAAAATATTCGGCAAACTTGATGAGTACCAGCTTACACACTTCACCAGCTCTGTGCAAGTTATATATTTACACATAAAGTTGGTTTAATCATCGTTCCGCATTTTCCGATATACATATTATTTGCCAAAAGCAATAACCAATCGCAGCCGAGGGCAATTCAACTTCGTCAGAGCTAGGGGGCTTGGAGTTCGGAACCGTTTGAAGTGCATTTCGCGATCGATCGGCGGGTACGACGTACAGTTTATTTGCAGAATCGTAACCATCGATTCTACATGATGCGGAATAATTTATAAATCTAACCGCTACATTATTGCTTGTTCGTCCCACGTATTCGAGGAAGAACTAATTCAATTTACTGCTGCTAAGTAGCTCTTTTTCGTATTTAAGTACGCTCTGGCAGTGAAACTGACCGTATCGTCGATTCGACAAACAAGTAGGCGGCAATGGTAATAAACTAACCCAAGTAGTTCTCTAACGATTGACAGTTTTATTTCGTATTTCCTTGTTTTCTACTTTCAAATATTGCCAATAATTTGTTACGGTAAAAAATTTATTACTGCGGTAAAGAAATGAATGGAAATGGAAACTGCAAAAGAATAATATTACTACGAAAGTAGAAATGACACAGAAACACGTATTCTTTTCGTGAAATTCGGTTTTATTTCTCAACGTAGTCTCCTTGTAAATTTGTACATTTTTCTCATCGATGCTGTCCTCTGTTTAATCCGTCTAAATAGTAGTTGGCATCTTCTGCAAAATAGCCATTTACGAATGTGATGATCTCCGAACGAAATTTTAAGTCTAGGAAAAAAAGCAAAAAATTTGTTGCGGACCAGATCTGATGAATGGTGTGGGTATTTTCTTTTTCAAGATAGCCAATTAACACAACTCAATACACAGAGAAAAAGAGTTCCCGACTCAAACAAATATACATTCGGTCAACCAAATCGTGATCGAAAAGCCCAAAGATATATTTTTTTAAATTAAAGAAATAATAATAAACATATAATCTCTTGAAACGAATAATCTCGATTGTTTAATTTTAAAATATATCTGTTTAGTTTAATATGTGTAAAATCTTGATGATTCAATATATTTCATTCTTTTAAAGAACTGCGGCAGTTTGCAGCAAATATACTGTTCTTTGCCATTTATTTAACTAACAAATATATTATTCTGTTGGTACTACTATTCCACTGAAATAGTTACCATGATGGACGCTGTATTCTTTTTAGGGAAGAAAGCATTCACATATGATCATATGAGGTAACAATATGTTAAAAATACTCAATCTTTTGAAAAACCTCTTTATTAACATTGTGGACGAACTAATAAAAGTACATAGAAGACAAGTGTAATGCCGAAGATCAGTCTCCATTTTGTAGTAACGTGGTGCTTTCATTCTTACAAATAAATCCCAGCAATTTAGAATGTCATAAGTCTAAGTTATAATCTCTTTTCCACAGTATTAATCCTCGGTCAACAAGGCTCTTTTTCCGTAACAAGATCACCCGATGGCGGTTTCACTCTAGAAAATAAAAAAAAAAACTTAACCTTTAAAAGTTCTTTTTTTATAAACAAGACAAATTTTCAAAACATTTTTTATATTTTAATGAACATATAAACGTTAGAGGTAAATAATAAAGTTTGTCTGTATATAGAAATCCTGAAAATCACAAGGATAACTATAAGTAGGTGCTAAGTATTGTGACAGAATTGGTTGAAGATAGGAGAGAACACTCGTCAACGGACTTATATACAACTACATGCATGCATATATAAAAACATTTCTTCATTTCATTTGAAAAAATAATGTTACCTTTCTTGGCGACTATTTTATTATTTTTTTACAGAGAAATTTTTATGTCTAATATGAACATGTGAACGTTAATAAATCATTTATTCTACTTACTTATTATTTTCTTCATTTACATCTCGCCACTTAGTTATCACCATCCCACATAACCGAACTACGATTGCAGTTTCACTGTGTTTACACCGCGGAAATTACCAACCTCGCGCGAAGCCCACAATTTATCATCATTTTGTTTTACTCAATAAAATTATGTAAAGACAATGACAACTCAACTGACAAACTCTTTTAAACAACAACTGAGCATCCAACGTGGCTGATATATTCAAACATACCTTTCAGCGTAGTTATATTTTACCAGAATATTTTTGACGTTTAACGTCATCTTCATATTGAGGCGTGAAACTTTTCAGGCTACCTTCTATATGAACAGTATTTGTTGTAATTTGGAAATAATTAAATGGTGAAGCGGTTCGTACAATTGACTTACAGTAAATACATAATTACAAAAATAGTAAATTAGATTTTGTTAAAGATTTCAACACACAACTAATACCAATTTTCTCATCATTAGATGCTTAACCTTCTTTCTTGCTTTATACATATACCAAAAGATAAGAAGTTCTTTCGCCTCGTAAACATCTAAAAGCTCGCTATCATCCAGCATATTAACTCTGTCTTCCCAACATCGCCGAGTCTACCAAGTTATTATGATCTTTACGCCTCTAATGCAATGCTTCGTGTAATGAGACGGAAGGTTATTACCGACCACATACCCCATCCATGTGGTCGCACTTAGACAAGATGAAACTTTTATAGAATTATTCCTCGCGCTTAACGCTAAATTTATTATTAACGAATGCGCAACAGTTTCTCACTTTCACGAACGGGCCAAAGAACCGAAAAGGGAAGCACCCACCGGCGTAACTAAAAGTCGAAAAGTTCCATTCGCTCTCTTTTACTTGCTAATTACCGGTTTTACGTGAGGAAAATTAATTTAGCAGCCGAACATGAAAGCGTTGCTGGGGCATTTTCGCGTGTCCTTGATTGCTTAAATTTAAGGAGCGCTTCAATGTTAGATATATGTTGCATATGTATGGTTCCCAGTAAGTTTTCATATCGTGTGCGAAATTTGAGTATCACCATGATTATGTTAATTTTTAAATAGCAGTAAGACTTTATTTGGAAGATTTATCCATTCTTAGGCAATCTTTAAATTCCTAAACTTGTGAAAAATTAATTACTGCTTAGAGTAGAAAGTTAGAGTGCGAATTCTCTGGCATGCTCAAATTGCAACATTTTCATTCGAAAACTGTTTACTTAGA
This sequence comes from Oryctes borbonicus, assembly GCA_902654985.2. Lineage (NCBI taxonomy): Eukaryota > Metazoa > Arthropoda > Insecta > Coleoptera > Scarabaeidae > Oryctes > Oryctes borbonicus. Next base: position 1,733,293 of record LR736896.1, on the reverse strand, counting down.
AATGCATTAGTGCAATGTACGAACAGAAAAAATATAACTAAACTGCATTGAGTACCTATACGAAATTGGAGTTCAGAGGATCAATCATGGATGTTAACATCGAATGAATGCAGATGATTTTTTTTACGTAAGATTCGAGACTGTCATGGAAAAAATATTGCGAATAGATTGAATAGTAAATATGGCAGTGATCCTCAAACTTTTTTTATCAGGAGCCAATATCTTTAGTATGATCCAGAGCCGCATCATTTGTATAAGTATGTGTACACGTAAACTTGATCTACACAGTAGTGTGTTAACTTAAAATGAACAGTACCTACTGTGTTATATGTTCGACAACGTTTGCTTGGAATACATTGTGTTGGGAAAGTCAAATTGGGCTTTGTTTTCAAAAAAGTTAATTTTAGAAAATGAAGTTTCACACAGATGTCTTGAAGGAAATTATCTCAAAATAAGCTGTGCATAATTCTGTAAAGGTGTTAAGTACACGTTTCTAAAATTGAACACACTCTTGCTTCTCACTTCAATCCGAAAATACTTCTTTAATACTAACGGCAGTATTAAGTACATCGCCGTAATTAGCTTGCTACTTGTGAAAAAAGATTTTAATCTGATTCTCAAAGAAATGTCTAGACAAACATTTCACTAAATAATGCTGATTATTACTTGGGCGCTTGAAGACGTTACCATTACCTACTTCCATGAATCAGGCTGTTACATTTACAAAAATAAGGATGGTATAGTCGAATACAAAATGTATACAAAATGTTTGAATTACTTTAGTCAATCTATAACTTTTTGCCAAAACCTGTGTTATAAGTCACACGTACGGTACGAAGATACCGTCTTAAATCCTTAAAACAGCCACTAGATGGCGCTCTTTAGATTTGACATTATTATTGGTCAGAAAATTCGGCAGAGGAACTTCAAAATCCGTATACGACATTGTAACAGGTGAAACGAATCCTGTTTATATTCCTTCGAACCGGAAACTAGCAATGCAGCAATCAACTGTTGTGTGAACTGAAACACATATTGTAATAATTTTCATTCGCGCACGGTATTTATGTATATCCATATACCTACATTTGCCCATACGCTGCGCTGCGTATAGCTGTATAAATATTTATTTTTGCGGATTTACTGCAAATAGGCGTTCCGCTACAGGTGAAATTGTTCCATTATTCATATCGACCCCTATGTTCTCAATGCTAAAATTCTAGCCTATAATTTAATGCGAAACGATTAGCACGTTATTAATGTTTGTTCGGAGTAGCGTTGCGCTGATTACACAATTCTTGTGCTCATTTGAATATTTAATATTACAAATGCCATACGAATTTATTCAAAAAGGACCATCTGTACCTAACTGTACGGCTATTCAAAAGTAACAGGACTGGTTTTGTAATAATCCAATACAGCATGCCGTGACTTGGATATTTATTGTTTTCTTCTTTAACGGCGGGATTTATGAGGTGTTGTTTCGGTAATGGAATATGCTTAGTGCTTTAAATATTGCGAGGATATTTTAACAAAATTGAAAATGAATTCTAGAAGCTTATTTCCTTATAAATACGCATATTATATTTGAAACATCAAAATAGATTAGTTTCAAAATGCTAAATAAATTTAGAATGAAAGCTTCAAAGTTAATGAAGAAAAATTTGAAGCAAATGAATTGAAAGTGATAAGTGTAAGGAAGAAATTAAATTTAAATGGTTTTGGACAGTAAAGATGGATATGTTTATAAATCATTTTCTACAAATATTATTTAAAATTGTTTGTTTGTGTCGGTCTTTCGTAAAACTACTAGTTCGTCTTGTAAAGTAACGTTTCTCAACTTATTTTATTGCTTTTTGAAACCCTCTTAATTACATCGATAATCGGTATTCTCTATAATAAAAATTATATTTATTTAATTACTTTTCTTTTTTCATAATTTTTTTTTATTTGCTAATTCAATTATTTATAAAAAAATTACAGATTACAATTGAAACACCGAGTAAGGTGTGCGTTTGACTTTAATCTAAAACTATTGTAAAACATGCAATTGTGAAAAAAATCGCGTCAACACATGGAGGGTAAATGTGTATGTTCACTGGTAAATAAAATGCTCGGTATAATTTTAATATTATTCATTAAAAAAGTAATGCGACTTATATAAAGCTGCTGTAAATACTCGTATGTACTACTTCTGTACTTGTCCATATTAACCATTGTCTAGTTTTGTTGTTGGTTTGTATGGACATACACTGCTGAAAGATTTACTTAGTTGATTATTATGAGTCAAGCTAGCAAGCAATAGTTCTCTTCCGTATACTCATCCCAATATCCCTGGTATTGTTGCTTGAGCTGCTGATGAAAACGTCGCCCATGTTTCCTAGATCCTCAGGAAAAATGCGAATCCGGGAAGTGGATTTTTGAAAACATATTAACGCCCATTTTCTGATAATTAACTAAAAGTCTGGAAACACATTGTTCATAGTTATCACTTTTTTACTACGCAAGAATTCCTTCACTGCTATTCTAAAATATGTCCATGCAATGCTTACTAAACAACAAAGAGTAAGTGCATCCTAATCAAGAAGCCTGTCCGATATCATCTCAGTGAATACGTTGCAATGAAATATTTTTGTTAAGCCGTCTAAGAAGAAGCTTGGCTTACCAGTTAACATTAGAATACGTTAGAAGGCTGCTTTGTAGTAACAAAATGATAATATATTTTTAGGTTAAGTTGCGTTTGAGACAGTCCAAGCTTGTGTTTGGTCATTTGAAGAAACGCGTGGGTTCTTTATGCCGAGTCCACACCAAACAGAGACTGATAGATAGAACACAAACTGTTCTGAACAAAGGAGAAATATAAAATAGTTGAATGAGTTTGTAAAACAAAATGCAAATTGCAGTACGTATCAACAAAAAAAGATTAACGAATCTGTCTGCATGTGCATGAAACCACCCCGGTATCCTTCTTCACCAGTCAAACAGAATTCGCAAAAACCCAAGCAAACTACAAACCTTTTTACCCTTTCTGATTGGGAACGGGACTTTGAAAAGTTCAGATATAGTTGCCACATGACTGAATTCCAAAAGTTCTTTGCGGGTTAAATCCGACATTACGTTTCGCACTAGCATAAATAGGGCGAGTGTAAGTATCATAGTTTTGAGGTTAGATTCTTTTCTACCACAAATTATTATTCGTAAAAGTACTTTTAGCAAGTTATTCTTTTAAGTTGTTGTAAGAGTATTACAATAAATATAACGCTCATAAACATTTCTTTTTAGGTTAGTATTACCCGCGAAACCTTCCAATAGCGTAAATGTCGATGGTTCTCCTCCTGGTCGTAATGTAAAATTGTATTTCAGCTCTTCAGTTTAATATTAAGGTCGTTCAATATCGACGATAGATAATAGTTTACGGCCATACCCTTCATTTTATTGTATAATAAGAAAGAAAGTTTAACGAAACGAAATTGCTAATAAACCCGAAACATAGCCTTTTACGATAGGCGTTCATTTCGGAATAATAAAACGTATTCATTCACCAATAATACGTTCAAACCAATATTATCTTTATAGTTCTATGTTTTCACCAAACCGTTCAGATTTTGCAGTAACGATCATTAATATAAATAACATAAAAAAAGAAAAAAACACACGTTTCATTTCTTTCCTTTGTTAGCTATTTTGTCAGAGCGAAATACCAAAATGAAGCTGTGCGGTCTGTGAGATGAATTCTATCTGTGCTGTTATTTTAAGATCACTTATTAACCCATCTTGTTGGATTGCTTGTACTTGACATAAATTATCTTCAAAGTAGCACTTGATTTCATACTCTATTTCGGAAGTGTACATCTTCTAATTTTAAACTTGGTCTATAGGGCGTGGTTATAATCTGCGCTTTTAATACAAGATATTTCGATACATCTAGGATTAACTGAATGTGAACCTAATTCTCTTTCTTTTATGAGTTTTCAGTCTTTCACGGCGAAATAATCATAAATTCTGAGTAAATCAGTACATTTTTCTAGTAAAGAGCAAGGACCAATTAATTTCCTTAAAATTGTATTAAATGTTTGCTTATCAGTTCCGCTTATTGAGGTTTCGATCTGAAGCAAATATTTTGCAACGGTATTGGCCCAACATTGGTCGCAAAATTACAACGGGACTAATTGCAAACTAAATGAAATTGAAAAGAAATGAACACTTACTTTTGAAATTCTTATCTTTAAATATTTATTGGGGCCCACGAAAATAGAGTGAAGTGAATACTGAATTTATTAAGCAATAAATTTACATCAAAAGAATATGTAGTTTAAAATAAATGTGAATATAAAAATAAATCAAGGATTATAAGTCGCTTAGCGTGATGATGGTGGTCCGTTGGCGGAAACTGAACAGCATATTCTTGCTCTCCTGGTAGCGACAATGACCGTGGATTGCGGCTCTTCTAATGATGGTGACTTCATGCACTAAATATCACTCACTTACAACCACTATTTGGGCTGTGTTTGACGCCCTTACTTCGTGGAGCACCTAGTGTGGCTTTGTACATTAGTACTATGGTGCAATACCACGTAATTGCTTTATACTCTTCACCGTGGCTCTTCTGGTCACGGCGGAACGCCTATGCATATTTTGTCCCGCAAGATAAGATATAGCCACGCGTCATACATGGGCGCTGGTCACGCGACCTATTGCCTTGACCGCTGGGAGAAGACATTTTTTATATCAGAACGCTTGGGGTTATCTCGCGCTTTTCCAAATAACTGTCATCTCGCACCAATCACAACACGCACAGAATAACATATGGAAAAGAATCAATAGATTTGCATTTGCCTAATTCTAACATAAAATATGCACTCAACATACAGGGGTGAACTAAAAAGTTATACACATTTAAAATAAATAAACAAAACCAATTCTCCTATATGAAAATAGATAAATACTAATTAGAATAATGTTTTGAAATGTGTGTTCCGTTACAGTTTATTTGTACAAAGAAATAAATTTGTTAAATAAAGTAGGTCCCTCATACACTCAGGTGTTTGATGAACTTTGGTTAACTTTTTAAAAAATTACCAAATATTAATCAGAAGAATACAACTGTTTATTGGCAAATTTTGTGTATGAAAGCTATATCAACCGAAGTTATTCTAGAGTCTGATTCAAATCGGAAGAGACCTGCATAAAAATTAATTTATTATATTATTATAAAATCGAGCGTTTTATATATTTCTGCTTGTCTTTCAAGTTATTCGTAGATTTAGATTTTTGTCATATACCAGAACGATAAATCCTATTGCATGGCATATCTATGGAAGCGGCAAAAATAGCGTATTTTCTTCATATTCGCCAGCTGTGTGTCATCCTGTATCTTTGGTTATCATATGTTTCTGTGTTTATCGTTTTATGAAAAAGTAATGGAGTAATAATTCTTTTTCGTGCTGCTATTAAGCTAAGCTAATAAGTTGCCATTCAAACGCCAACCTTTTCAGAATGCAATGGTTTGTGGCATAAGGGTTTTCACTTGACGAACACGTAGTGAAACCAAGCTTCTTCGTCTAAGAAGAAGGATTTGTCGAGGATATTCTCACTAAAGCCAATTGCAGTATTGCACTTGCGCAATACGAATTTATATGGATATATTTCGACGAGACCGTTTAACATGCTGATAAGTACGATATGACAAATTGATTAACTATGAAAGCTTTTCAATTGACTTTTTATACGCTTCCTTATATCTGCAATAGTTTCAACAGTTCTTTTCTTGAGTCTACCATTGCCGGGTTTGAGACACGAAGTTTGGCAACGGAGCGAACAATTTGTTGATATAAATAAAGATATGATATTGTAAAGTCTGGAAACTCAAGAGGAAATTCAACCGTATATATTTGAATAGAATAAGACCATTTTTCATTCTGCCTTATCTACTTCCATTATGAAAATAGCTTTCTAAGCCAGTACTAAATCTGCGTTAAATATTTATAAGCTTGGATTGATTAAAATTTCAATCGCTACATTTTATATTAACAACTTCAAAAAATTTTGAACGATCACCTTTATTGTTTTAGTTCATATTAAGCGTAAATTCCTATTGTGTCATATATCTCTGCATTATTCTGGTTGACTAGTGTGTAATCAAATTGAAACCTTGATAGCACTACGGATCGTTATTTATGCTTTATGGCAATTTCCATCTGATTAATTGCGTCACGGAAGTTAAACGTCGTTCATATAACTCACTATCGGCGGCATGTTTCGAATTCTCGCCTTAGGTAATGTTACAGTTCAAGAATGCACCATTAGACGGTAAGCAATGTTTGATTTTCGAACAATGCTATGTAAATTCTCTTAAGCTATTTTACTTATCGGGAAGAAACATTGTTGTGGTGCCTTCAGTAACGCACGCGTTGGACGGGTTCTTTTTTGTTGGAAAATTTTAAGAAATTTATCATTTCGTCCTTCGCTGAATCTATTTCCGGCATTTTCTGTTGAAGAAAATCGGGATTCTTGAATAAGGAAACGCATTCTTTAAATTTAAAAATGGTTGTAACTTCTAGTAGTATTACAGTTAGAACCATTTCTAGATGTGAAATCAATGAATGATGCATGGTGTGTATTCACAATACAAATTAGGTCACCACAGTTTGCGCAGAGCTTTTTAATTCCTCTTCAACTTCACTAAACCTGAATGTCAAGGTATTTGATCTATTGCGAGGAAAATTTAAGAGTTGCATGTTCTCGACACGTTATCCGTTCCCATATCTCTTATAACGTAACCCAACCTATAAATTTAATCGCTGATCTCGATCCGCACACATTCAATCCTTGATAGCGGAAAGAGAGGAAGTTAACGAGTCCCACGTAGATAACGCTTTAATCGCTGAAGAATGAGGGGCATTAAGTTTTTTATGTCAAAGTTCACGAGAAGGAGAGACACTTCATCGTACGCCGCGTCTATTTTTAAAGTTCTCCTACCGTTGTCGCGTCCGCTGCTGTATTGTAAATTATTTGATTTTGCGCTTCGCGAAGAAAGGACGAGAAAGTTGCTTTTGTCGTCGCCACGACCGGTTTTCCTAAATTATCAAGGTCGTCCTTTTCGCATAGTTGACATAGCTCGTATATAGGATGATGTTGAAAAACAACAACTTCAGATATGTAGTATTTAGAGGTTACATATGTAAATTACATAAGTTCAGACGGAAGATCTGAAAACAAACTTGAATTAGATAAAAATATACAATTTGGGTGAATCGGGTTTTTTTCCGATGAAAATCTCAAGAACTAACGAAAATAAAGAGACGACCAAACAGGAGTTTTATGAGCTCAATTGAATGAGCCTCTCATTTTTTAGAAAAAATTCATGGCTAACGAAATACCTCGAAAAATCTTTTTTGTTATCTCGATCGTTGCCTATAGTTATTTTTGACTTTAGAAATAGAAAGTGTAAAGGAGGAAGTTGTAGGTAATGTTATTAACCACATTACCTACAACTTCCTCCTTTACATTTAGACACTCTAACCGAATTGTTATTTAAACTATAATTTTTGACACATGACAAAAAATTGTGTTTTCTAAATGGAAACTATAGTCGGCCATGATTTCATAATAAAGGCATTTTTCAACGATTCCACCGATACACCAACACTTAACACAGTTATTTTTACAAATAAATTCGGCCATTTGCTCTTTTTAATTTTCGAGTAGGATTCTGTGAAATACATATATTCCATGGAATTCTACTAAGGGCCCACTGGAAAGATACTCACCTTGAGCACTTGTAATGTGGCAATATTAAGGCGGAATCCTACTGTGCGTGACGCGGCGAATTACGAGCAAGGCTTACTGATCCACATGCTATGGGAATAGTCGCGCTCGATATTCATGGCTTGGCTTGGAAAGGCTTGTGTTTTCTCGTTTCTCGTCGGTAAATCTGACACGTGTCTAAGGAAGTCGCATATCCCCGAATTCAGCTCGTGTAATTTCGTATCATGGAAAACTAATATCTAGAACAGTTTCCAAAAATTGGGCCATCTATGGTTGATGGAGATGGTAGTATTGAATATTTGGCACAGAAAATTATTTTTTATTTAAAAAAAAATTATTAGAATTGAGAGTTTAGAGCAACACGGTATATGATATTTTCGACTTAATATACTATATCAAAGCAGACTCTGATACCTCTCCGACAAGTATGACCGGATAACATCCAGGGCGTTACTGGGAACTCCATACTTATTTCAACTCTTCCCAGAGAATTTAATGGTCTATTGAGTCGAATGCGAATGCTTAGAGAAGGTCGGTCGAACAGCTCTGTTCAAAGAATGAATAGAGGTCTTCCATGCTCCTCTTGATAACTGCATTAGATGTTCTTTCAGCGGGCCACAACCTCAATTGTGGTGAACATACCAAGGTGCCGGACAGTAGATCTTAAAATGCAGTTCTATTAGAATTCCAATCCTGTCACCTTGTCCGCCCGTGGATTATAATTGGCCTTAATGTGGTAACGCACAACCAGGTTTTTTTTGACAGTCCAGTACCCTGTTCTTGCCAAGAATATGCTACATTACGTTTCTTGCAATTGCCACCTTCCATGTTAACCTTTTGTCTAATACAAGACCTAAGTTTGACTTGCCACTCCTACGATAGACAAGTGATGGAGCTTCGCTAGCTTTGTTGGTGAATCTACCACACGTACCCTCGTTCAAGTTTCAGTCCATATTATTAGCGCTATATATTATCAAACAGTTTGCTTAACTACAGCAGTCTGACATGTCTGACATTTTGAAATAAATTTTATGATAAGTGCAGCTCTTGGTTAAAACTATCGTCAAGACTAAGACTTGCTTTTTTCATTCATCCAAATTTTCTTAATTTTCAGGTTTATGTTTACTGTTTAACTAACGACGTACATTTACTTTTATAGACTTGCATGAATACAGTTGTACCAATTGTTTGATTGTGTTTGACTCACAGTAGTTACCAAGGTGCAAACACTAACAAATGGAGAAACATGCTTAAAACAAGCACGAATGATAACTCTCAACAAACTAAGGAATTCGAATGATATCGACATACATGCTTGAGTGAACAGCTACACAAAATCTCTGCCAAGGAGATCCTTACAAGAATCCAAGAAGAGCTGAGTACTTAAATTATTTCCAAGCTACTAGGAATGTTATTTGTAGACACTTGTCAGTACAAGATCCGCATCGAAAGTATGTGAAAATTGAATAAAAGACGTTATCAATTATAATTTTCCACTTATATATTTGTGACAACCACTCGTCTTTTATAGGCTGTCACACTTAATCAGAAACCAATTATTATTTGAAGTATTATTTATTTTTTAACATTAAAAATATGAATTAAAGCCAATTCAAAGTCAGAAGGCCAATTTCCTTTCGTTTATAGCACCGACCCTAAATTATATTGAATCTACCATCCCATCTTCGAAGACAGACAAAACTGGTATGGTGTCAAGGATACACGTGAACGTAATAAAATTATCTCGTTTTCATAATTTATGTCCACCAGCGTAGAGGACGCTCTATATTTTTATCTTCCGTCTCCTCTTCCACCTCAACCCAGCAAACCGTGAGTAAGAAACGTGTGAAAATGACGGCAACCATGCGCGAGAAACCGAATCGCGAAAAGATTAATAAATCAAGTTTTCTACAGACCGCCGGTGCATCGCGAGAATTTTTAATTTTAAACGTCCTAAATTGTCGTAATTTTTCATCTTCCCCGATATTTTCCTGCCACGTCGGGTAGTTTGGGATTTTTCTTTTTAATAGCACTGAAAATTGCGTCAGAAACGACGTCTGAATAAGCGAAATGTATTTTCGGTTTATATTTTAATTAGATTCAATATTTTGCCGTTAATTTTGAACATTTTGCTTGGTAATTATTTGACTCTAGATACTGTTAACTGGATATGATCGTTATCCAATTCTTTTCCATTCTCTTTTTATTTCTGTCTCCTGGAAGAAACATCTAATTGTCGAATCTAAGTAGTTTTTCTAAAACATCGATACTTTGAATGTATTTGCACTAAATTGTATGCTGTTTGCCTATCTGTTGAGATACTAGATTTGCTACTGTCATTTCTTGGGTAGCTCGACATTGTGGTCCATGTGGATTGTCGTTGTTACCTGAGGATTAATTTTTGATCCTATAGAGAAGAAACAAAATATTAATGTATGTTGATGACGCCCTCAACTAACAGTGAGGAATTTGCATCATCTATAATAACGGTGATGGAGGAAATGGGAATGATGCTTTTATTTTGGGATAGTTATGGAGTTGTAGAGTGCTAATCGACTGTCTTGGGAAAGGAAAACCAATAACACATCATTTTTTGACAAGCTGAAGGCAAAAATTCTGGCGAAACGGACTGATTTAAAAGAAAAGTAAGCTTTGTTCCACCAAGACAACTCATACTCCAGTGGTCGCCATGGCAAAAAAACACAAATTATGGTTTGAATTGATAGACCACCAGATCTGGTCCTTAGGTGCTTTGTAGGCTTAAGGTTTTGCTCAGAACGGGGATTTTTATCGAACGAAGAAGTCACCATATTCATAAGTGGTTATTTTGCAATACAAGATGTCAGATACTGTTTAGACGAATTAAAGAGATGTGTGCATCGTTGAGTAGAGTGGGACTTAGAAGGAAACCATCGAAACATTAATTCTTATGAAGTATTGCGCTCTTTTGTCACTTTATATGGATTTCCATAAATATTTTATCCGTACGTTGTTGCAATTAACGTTCTATGTAATGGAACTTGGGTTGTATCTACCACAATATTTTCCAAGTTGACAAAGTCCTGCTTCTCGCAGCAAACATTGTAGATTTTCTATAGTTTCTTTTATTGGTTACAAAGATTCCTAATAGAGCAAACTGCATCGAACATTTGATGGATAAATTGTTGGACAATGTTGCAGTTATGCATCTTTTCTAGTTTCGATCGAAAACAGTCTAAATCTGGGCTAATATTGAGTATATATCAATTTTCGTCATCTGAATCAATACAAGCATCTGTTACTCTTCAAAATAAACAGAAGCAAAACGTTCGTGTTTACCAATATATTTCGTTTAAAACCTCCGATATGAATTTTATACATTTCCTCCGACTTTCCGATCTAGAATATTACGCGGGCGTGTTTTATTTTGATCTCGTTATGTAGTGACATTACGATACGGACGTGTGTTGTGTATATGTTTGTAAATTTCAGCGAGAGAAGAAGACTATTTTAAGGCGCGTGCGATTACCAAGTCCGCGGAGCTAAACGACCTTATGAAACATTACCCGGGCGGGAGGAATTGAGCTTTTTGAAAGCGAAGCCGGCTCGTATCCTTTGTTGCCGTAAATTCTACCGCATTACGGGCCGTAGTAGGGTAGGCTAGGTCTCGCGATGTTTACTTATATATGAGTTATCGGCACGAAACCGCCGCGTCGTCGGGCGCCCAACACCGCAAGGATTCCGATATAATGTGTTAAATATACACCCAAACTGTACAGTACTTGAAAAAAAATCGATGATATACAGTTGTTATGAAGAGACAGATTCTAACAGAAAATAAATAGTCGTTTGAAAGGTTCGAGAACAGCAACAAGAAGCATGGTGCCAATAAATTCTTAATGTACGAAGATAAATGCTTGTGTTAAAGAACACGCATTTAGTAAATTTATTTTTCTACATAATCTCATTGCAGCTCTATATACTTAATCCAGCGATGTTCAATTTTTTTTAAACCATCTAAATAATACGATTTGTTGAACTCTGCGAAACGGGTCTCGGTTTTAGCAATGATTTTCTTCTTTGACGTGAACCGCTTTTCGCCGAGCCATTTTTTCAAGTTTATAAAAAGAAAGAAGTCACACAGTACCAATTCTGGCGAATATGGTGGATGGGACAGCACTTCGTGGCGTAACTGGATAGTTTCGCTATTGGAATTGTCGACAATAGGCTGGGGCGTTACCATGATGGTAGAGAGTTTTTTTATTCGCCAGGTAGGGCCCTTTTCTTTTTAGTTTAGCGACAAATCAGCAGTGCGGTAGCACTGCTATCGTGCTTAAACATGTCCAAACATTGCTTTGAAGTTATCACACGATTCTGTTTTCAACCGGTCGTTAGGAGACGCGGTACCTACATATGTAGCCGATAGCTTTTTCATATTCAATTTCTCGTGATGTGTATTTTGTACACTTTCAATTGAGAATAGTTTTGCAGCTCTGAAATTTGATTTCGCAAATATGCAGCTGGCAATAGAAAAACGACAAGAAAGGTATGTGGATGCCAACAGAAGATATGCCAAATCTGCATCAATTTGTAATGTTGGTGGCCTTAGTGTCAATTTTTTTTTCTAATTTACTAAATGACCTGCCAACTTCTTTAAATTCTCAGAGCTTTCTTATTACCAATGCTGATAATATAAACGATAACCTACCTGCAAATTTTTAACTAAATGAATGCCAATAAATTAATAACCAAATGAGAAAGTAAATTCACGTTCTTTCACAGCGCTACTTCTTTGGGGCAGCCTGTATAACAAGGTCATATGTAACAGATGTGTTTACCTGAAGTAAGTAAGTACATTATCGTAAATCTAAAAAAACATGAAAGGCTTTTGCTGCTCACATAATTACAATTATACACCTGGCAGCTTTACAGATTTTTACATTGAAATTTCTACCAAGCGAGGCGACGGCTCACCTTAATATTTCATTCAAATGTATTCAAAGCTATCATTAGATCAGAGCGAAGAAAAGAAAAGAAAAAAAGGAAAACTACCAGCGATTATCTTTACATTACGCAATGCTGCAAGGTTATAAAGTCCAAGTCCTGCTGCCGATAATGGCCATTTGAATACGGAATGAGCGGTTTTTCTGGGCGGAAAGAGCTCTCACGGCAAGGGCGCGGCACGGACAATTAAGATTTGATTTTCACGAACCTGTAATTAATTGCAGCCGACGATTCGACAAGCATCACGACGGCCTCCAGCCTCGAAGAATGCGGTCGCGTTAACTTAAAATAGCGGAAATATCGATTTGGTTGTTCGTTATGGAGAGAGTCGACTGCGAATTTCCTACAAACAATTGATTTATTAATAGTTTTATGGTGCACGTATTGATATCCGAACAGATATCATGAATAATAAGATAATCAAGATATTGAGTCTATATAATAGGTGGACATGAACGTTTACAGCTGACATCCTTTTGTTTGCAGTGAGAATGCTTGTATTTGCATAGTAACTATGTGTACATATATCGGTTTGCGATATTGTCCGATTCCTAACCTCCACGTTGCACGTTATACCTTTCTATTAGGGCTTTGCTGGTCTTGCAGATCTTCAAACAATACAACAAAGGAACACCGGTACCAAACTGATTTTCTTCTCATGAAAACCTTTGAATATATACAGATATATATATACAGATTTTGGAATTGGACTGTATGTGTACGTGTATTTGGGGAGCTTTTGTTAGTGACCTATAAATAATATAAGAATAAAATGTGGTTTTATTAAATATCCTAGAAACATTACATTGTGAGGATGGGAAAGTTATAAAATTTCATGTGGGGGTAGTGATTTCATTCATTTTGCGGCGATTGTATAAATATAAATTTATTAAAATTAAATTAATGACTACAAATAAAATACACGTTTTCTATCCTTCACCGATCAAAAAATAATTATCCAATCTTGGCTTATATATCGACCAATCACTCGTCTTAAGATCGAACTTTATGGTCATATATTTCGGAAGCTGGATAACATTTTAAAAAACTACAGAAGCTATATTACGGGTCCTCTTTTTTTTTAAGACAATAAACATTTTTCTAAATAGCTAACACAGTATCCATTTTAAATGCATAATGAATATGACATTTTTTTTTGTAAGAGCAATTCGACAAAAAATAAAATAGGTAGTTGTTTTCTCATTTCAAAGTTTAATCGGACACCATGTATTTTGTTTTTAAAAAATTCATTCGGTTTCTAATTCTACCTTATCCGGTCAACAGTCATACAAAATTTCAATTTTCCAAATTAAACACTAAAAGTTCACAGGTGCTCGTCCATTTGTCAAAGGTTTTCAAAAAACACAAATATTTTAGATATGGCTAGAAATAGCATAGTTGCTTCATCAATCAAACCTTACAATTGAACCGGGAATTTCAAAATTAAAGAGTATATACGATGTTCTATTTAAAACAAAGTTGACATATAACCCTGTATAACCTGTATAGTAACTACATATACATACACCGTAATTTGACTTCAGATTGTTAAGGTAAGGTTTACTTATCTTGATAGATTAATTGAAATCTGATTTAGAATAAAATATAGTACTTATAACTAAGAATTTAATTTTCGCTGTTCGTATAATAACTTCTGACTAACATTAAAGGTAATTAAGAAATAACTTTAAAACTAAACGGGCGTTCAGGCACCTAATAAATTACTACCGTTCTTACACTAAACTGGTCTATAAATCTAGAGAGTTTCATTTAAATTGGTATCATTTACCGATAATCTCATGTTAATGACAAATTATTGCTACAAAACCAATAATTTATAACATGTTGGTATTCTAAATGACATTTGGAATTATCCGACAAAAGGAAGTATCGCCTGCAAGAATACATCGTTTTTAATACTTGTCTTATCAAAATAAGCAGTCCTTCCCTTTCACTTTTCATTGTATCAATCAGTTTTACGTGCATTTTTCTAACTTAATCTTAATCTTAATCTAGACTCATGTCATTAACATTAACATACCCAAAACGACTATTTAACCAAGTACTTTCTTAAATTTTACGCGAAGGATATGCAGGACAAGCAGAATAACAATAGCTAATAACTGTCTAGTGAAAACTTTATTAAAATTTAATATGACGACCGTAGATTGTTTACATAAGTTTAACTTGGCCATATTGTTGCAGCTGGAAGGGTATAGGCACTTTCGCAAGTTTCATCCCCGCGAGAGTTCCGTCTCTAAGTTTACCTGGCGATGAACTTCCGCCAAGAATAAGGCGTTAAATTTAGACTTCCGAAGTGTGGAGGGGGCGCGCGCCTTAATAGCATAACGTTATAAATGGTATAAATTTAAACAAGGTGAATATTTAAAGAAGTCGCAATTCCGCTTCCATTTTAGGGTTTACACACTTCGCACCGAGAAAGGGCTTCACACTCCGAATACGCCTATTGATTTTCTTATCTTATCTAAGAGATGGCGTACCCCGAACGTAGACAAATTGCACGGTGTATTTTCTCCTACTTTGCTGATATTGTTTCCTCTTATTCGCGACTTCTGAGAAAAAACGTTGAACAACGCTTCCGTACCTCGTTTGGGGAAAATTGATCAAATATACGAACACACAAAAAAGAATTCTTGTCTATTACTTTTCGATTGCTTCGTTCCAATTTGACGTAAGTGTAGTCTTTGCTTGTATTGATATTGGAGCTTCTTAGGGTACTACGTACATATACAGTATTGGCCAATATTTTTACAAACAAATATCCAAACCGGCATTTCCTGAAGGGTCTAAACTAACCAAATCTTAGATCCATCTAACCTCTAGAGTCCACACATCAGGTATGCGATGGAATGGCGACGAAATGGTCCTTCTAATGTCATCAATTCACATTATCAAATTTATCGATAAAAACATCTGAACAAACACATTTGATGCGCTTATTCAATGTGTGTGTACAATCAATTGAAAATCTGATGGACCAAACGGATTTGCAGTTGTCTCGATTGATCCTCAGTCTATGTAGTTGTGTATCTTCATTATATAAACAGTCTGAGCTAATGTTAATGTATAGAGTAGTGTTGATGGATGTTGAATAAAACTTGCCGAATGATAAGGTTGTAAGGTTGTATTGAAAATATATTGTGCACTAGTTGTTCGGTACAATCATAGTAGATGTGTTCAGTGGCGAACGTTATATGTTGAAAGTTAAATAAGTACATACAAAAAAAAATTAAAAAAAAGCGTGTACCCGCACCGATGCCAAATGAGTGCTCCTCCCTTGGACAATTCTAATTGTCCAAGGCAGCATAACAAATAAACTAACAATACAATTTGTTCTTATATTAAATAATATCAGGTTGTCTCTTCTAAATTGTTTCTCACGTCATCTATTTCATTTTCGATTGGTAACCGGTAAATTTTAACTACTGGGCGCAGAAACAGAAACTACTCGAACAACTCAGTCGTTACCTGTATGTAGCTCAGTGATTCGTCCCATCTCCCATTTGCAAGGAGGCAGATGGTCCTCTTTCACAATTCACCAATGGTCCCTGAAGGAGAAGAAAATTTCCATTTGCTACTGTGTTGTAATTGGTGCGAGTATTGACCATCTAATCCAACGTTTCTGGTGAGGTTGTTGCATAAGTTCAAATATTTTCAGGCGATTCATCCGAATGTCAGTCAATTCAGGCTGTGGTAGTCCTACTAGTGATTTTCCTACTAAGAAGTGAGCAGGGGTAAGGGGTGCAAGATCGTTTGGATCGTTGGACCGTTGCTCATGAATTGTAAGCAATGAGGGAAATTATTTTCGAAATCCTGAGCTTTTGTCAATCTGTTTCACATGAAGGCGTGTTAGGAAGAAAGCCACTAAAACAGAATTAATTCAGTACATTACTTTTTTAAGAAACATAATCGGCTTTTCCAATAAGCATATGGAGCCCAAACGCTTCAACCGCAGAAGATTTAAATTAATTTTCTGTTTTTATAGAGCAAAGGTACTATTTTTTCAATTTCATGAAACTATATGTACTACTTTTAACATAAATAGAAGGAAATTTAATTAACTTAACTAAGCCTTTGTATTTTGTTAAACTTAGTGTACTACGTTAAAACAGCGCATGTAAAAGCCCTTTTACACGTGATGAATCAATCAAGTAATTGCTAAGTAAGTACATTTTACCAAAGAACTCTTCTCTCTTTCCTATTTAGATTTTGATGAATTTCCCAGGCAGCTTTCAAATAGAAAGCTTTAGCGTTATTTACTTAGGCATCTTTTTACTTTTAATGTGATAGAGTCCCCGTAAGATTGATTCCACAACTTATTAACAAATGTATTCTTCATTGATAACTAAATATTAGTAAATGTAAATGTTAATATTCTTTTTATATCAAATTATTGTGGTTTGTATTGTGATCATTGATTTTACAATCAAAGATTTCGGAAATGTTGAGATTGTAATTCTAGCTATATGTTTTATTTTCTGAATTGAACAAGCGTGCGTCTACAGATGAAATTTTCTTGCTGAAATATACGCTAGCCCTGAAATTTTAAATTCAATTGCAATTATTTCCTCTGCTTTTCTTTTTTCTTAAATCTTAAATCTTTGTTTTAATTTCCTGTTGTAACATAGTCTAGAGTATTACTGAAGATTCTCTTGCAATCCAAGAATCCTTATCCCATTTCCGCTTCAGTCTCTGCTAGCATTGAGGGCGCAAAACAACGGATGAATTATTTGAGAAAATATGATATTTATTCGAAAAATCCTGCCGCTTATTTAAAATGTATGATGCTAGGTCGAGAGGTGAACAACGTTATTCCAGAGCTGTTCTAACGGTTTCATTTCCTGAAAGCGGACAAGTCAACAATAAGATGTTTAAGGTATTATTAAAAGAAGCTTTATTTTCTGTTTCACTGTTAGCTGGCGGTAAGAGAACAGCGGGCATTTGAGCGATTCTTTGTTGCCTGACTGACTCTACGCACTAAAAATGTAATACCACAATGGTATTATGCCTGTACTTTTTCGTATTACGATTGTACCGGCATTCAAAGTAGTTGCGGAGGAAGATCTATTAGTTCCAAAATCATTTATTGCTTCATTTTGTAAAATTTGTAGGAGTTTTCAAATACGAGATTTTAGGAAGTCCTAAAGACCACAAATAGTGTGTGGTTTCATTAGGAATTTATGAAATACAAGTATATGTTGGAGAATCGAAAAATTAGTCAAAGTTGGATATAAATAGCTTGGATTGAAAAGGTTTGGCTAATCTAGTGTCGCCCTACGTGTGGTTGATAAGGTAGATCTTGTAAAAAGTATTAAGAAGGCAAACAGCAATGCGCAATTAAACTGTAATGAACGGAAATCTACAAAATCTAAAAATAGTTTAATGACTTGTATCACCGCGGAAGATGATTCCGTTTGGAAAAGTCATGTTCACGATGTTGAATTCCGTTGTTTTCCTCTATGTGCTAATATTTATCACCCTTATTTAAGAATTTCATAGCGATTGATTGATTGATTAGATTAGTTAAATTGTGGCTGAAGCGCTAGCCGTAGTCAAATTTATATATTAATAGTGCAGAAACCAGAATATTTTTTGTGAAAGTTTTAGACGTTTAGCAAGGCTTTTGATAACATGCCAGGAAATACCGTATGGAACAGCTTGATGATTTCAAAATGTAATCAACTATCTGTACAACAACATAAGAAAATTATACCAGAATAGGTGATTTACAACCAAAGATTACGAAAAAAAAAAAATAAATGGGACTGCTTCTCCTTCAATTTATCGTTGAATTCGTTCAATAATTCGCCGTACCAATGCTTCTTGATCGTATCTCCTTTTCCAAAAGGACAATGAGAATTATTCCTTTGGAATCCCAAAAATTCGTGGCCATCACCTTCCGGGATCATTGCTTTTTTTTGGAGTTGATTCCTGAAAGATCCATTGTTTTGACTGTGAAATACGGAAAATGTCTAGTGTGCAGTTATGCTGATGATCTGGTGATATTTGCATCCCATCCAATAAAAGAATATATGTCACTGGCAACATCCTGTATAAGAAGAAAACTGTTGGTTCTTCAGTTGGTTTATGCAAATATTATGCTTTTCTTTATTATCTCAGAACTGTCTTCTTTAATACCATCCATTCCTTTTAACGAAAGGCCCATTAAAGTTCAGAAACAACCACAGAGCCCTCCTATTTTCTTGTACTTGTACTGTATCAATAAATGAAGTAAAATTAAGTGCATAAATGTACGGTTTCTTAATTATCTTTCTTACTAATTCTTTCCCTAAATATTGTGAGATCCATCCCACCCTGTTCTTGTTCGTAAGATGAATATTATACCAATACACTTTTTGTTTGAGACTTTGTTTTAAAAATGTTTTCTAATAAGGTATGTTGCATTTCATGCCTTAGAGAAAAACCAGTACCCAAATTTTGTGGCCAAATATTTTACAGTTTCTAAGTATTTTTTAGAATTCAATTATATGTTATTATTTAATTCTTCTTTAACACATTTCTAGTTATTCATCTTATGACCGAGTCTCCGTAAGTATGCTAGACGAAATCAAAATATGTGGCAAGATTATTCTCGCAGATCAGTAGAATGTCGAGCCTATTAGCAAGTGAATATTAATAGACGACCGCGCGTTATGCAAGGCTTAATGTTTTCGGCCGCATAATAGTGGCAAGGTTTAAGAGGAGGTGTTAATAACAAAAAACATCTTGAGCTTGACGAATTGTTTATGCTGACTACTTCATTGCGATTGTTTTTTTTGCTGTTCATTCGCAACAATTCGATTCGGTTTGGTATTATGTAGATTTTAGCCGCGAATCTAGGTAGAAGTATGTGGGTAAGCACGTGTTTCTCTAAGGCTGTGTGCATATGTTACATTGTTGTATTAAAATAACTCTGGCACATCAGTTTGTAATTTTATAAATAGCTTTTGACAAGGCTCCGTAGTAAGCTGACTACTATTAATGTAGTGCAATATTTATTCTTATAAGTGTTATGGACCGACGACCGCCTCTATCACTTTCCATGGACGCTCGTACAGAGTCGCGTCGATTTACATACGTCCGTCTCCCCTCTCCGCTCTCTACGCAAGTCAGTCAACTAATAGCCAGAAAGAACGTTTGTACATGTTTCATCTTAGGCTTTATTTTCGAATTTTAATTTATAATTCGTTTTATCATATTATGATTTCGATCTTCTATATATGCTAGCAAATTTAATTTTCTTCCAGAGTTTTTTCTTTTGTTTCCTTTATCGCGTATTACTGGAATTAATTTTAATTTTAATTTTACAGATACATTGATTTGGTTTTCACTGTTTTGTATTTACTATAGGTATCATCCAATAAGCGTCCCCGACAAGAACTGAATACCTGTATTAAGGATAATGATTGATTCGAAATTATTAGCAACACAGAGTTCTATTGCACAATTCGTTTATTTAAGTTAAGTTAATTTACGAACCATTTGAAATCCAACCCTGAAAAATTTTCTAACAAAATATACAAGTAGAAGTATTCCCGTCGAATCAACGTTATCTCCCAAAAATATACCTATACAAATAAAGAAAATGAAAAGCGATATACGACTGCTTGAACGCAGACCAAACTATGGATACCTTAGGCATTCACGTCATTGTTGGTATTTTGTATTTAAATCTCCTAACAAAGCCGTATTTAATAGCCAGCAAATTGTTCTATTTCATAATAATGTCAATAACTTTAAATTACTGCATTATGGAACCTACAACCAATAGAAGTTTTTTTTTTTTTGTGGTATAAAAGATAACTGCTCGTTGAGTGCCGCGGTTGCTCACTTAGTACCAATTCGAATGAACATTGTCAAGATCTGTCGAAGTCGAAGTTTTGAAGTCGATTAATAGCCGTAGAAGAAATTTGGATACGCCAGTACACTCTTGAAGCCAAGGCATCGTCGAAACAGTGGATACAACGGGTGAATCGTCCGCGAAAGGGACCATCGGCCACAAAAGTGGCGGTGACTGTCTTTTGAGGACAATTATGGAGTTGTGCCAATCGACTATCTTGAAAAAGCAAAATGAACAATAACGAAAATATACTACGGTTCAATGAAGCATCAATGAAGAAATTTCGGAAGATCACACAAGATCTGGCCCTTAACAGCTTCTTCTTTTTCCTATGCTCCATCCAATTACAACGGGACTATGTTGTTGCAAAAAATAAGACTGGATTTGACAAAAAAAATGTTTATTTCTGTGTTGGGCTGGAATCTTATCAAACTACCCTCGTATATGGATACTATAATTTCTATCCCGATATTCTCAATAAAAAAAGTTAAAAAAACAACTTTGTTTCTTAACTTTACCTTCTGGTTCTAGACGATCTTTTTTAACAATTGTAATACGAATCCTCGTAGGATATAAAATTCTTCCCATTTTCCCTTTTTTTACGTCTTGATTTACAACTTTCCCTTATGGTAAAACATAACGAATTTGCTTTCTAAAATTTACGAATACAACTGATGTTCGTAGAAATATACGATTCGAATCGCCAATAAATGTAACCCGCCCTAACGAAATATCTTGTAGCGGAGTTACCGCAAGTTACTGACCGTCGAATAAAACCGATATCCCATACATTTCGGACGGGTTTTAGAAGGTCTTACAGGTGAAATTTATTCGCAAACCGTCCCCATGTCTGTATATTTCGTATCTGCAGCGTATGTTATAAATATTGCAAATATACTGAAATAACATTTGAAATATTAAGAGCAGTACATATAAATTAATTTTCATTTTATACTTTTCTTATTATTTTAACAAATGTTTACGCAAAAAGTAGTAGTGACAATTGGTATAAGCAAAAATTATTAGATTATGGTTTTTCGAAAGTGTGCTTTAAGAATAATTGAGACCTTTTCTCTGAGTAATTGTCAGAGTAGAATCAAACATAAGCTACATATTGTACAAAATACATACGCAATATGTTCCTGTTGGTACAGTAGAGTCTACTTGGCGTGGTATTACTATCGTAAGACCCGTAAGTGTTCCGACAGCGGCTTTAGAGTTAGGAACTTTCCTGCACTAGTGCCTATCAATAAGCGTGCACAGAATAATTGCATTGCGGTCTAATTGACATGCTCGAAGTGATATTCGGTTGACTAGAACTAAAGCGAGACCTAACTTCAATCGAGAAAGGAATTAATATTTCATTGTATGTGATATGCAATAACAGTAAAATTTAAAATACCTTTGAAGAATGCATCTTAATAGCACGAATTTACTTAATAAGCACAGGCTTGATTCGATATTGAAATGGTACCGATTTGGCACTAAATTGGATATGGATTAAAAATTGGGCTAATTTTAGGACGAAATGGTTTCCTTTCGAAACCTTCTACACGTTTCACAAAAAAGGTGATGGATGGAAGTTGGCCTCTTCAGCGGAGCGAAATCTTTGAGTTAGTTACCCAATAAATCTATGCTGCATTTAAAAATGGCTTTTTTTTTAAGGCATTTTCTTTTCCTCTTTTTTCTATCTTATAGTCCAGAGGGACAGTAGCGGATTAATTTTTTAGCGATCAAGAAGTTTATGCGCGAAAAGATGTTCAAAATGAAACAAAATGTTAAAAATTTAGGAACAGATGGCATAGTTGCTGTTTTATTTTCTACATATACAATGGGGTATGGGAAAAGAAGGCCAACAAGGAGGCCGCTAACAAAATTCTTATCAAAAAGAGGTCCCATCTTAAAAAGGTTTAGCGGGTTTTTTTACTATTTCTACTTTCTCTCGTTATGGTAGCAAATACCTGAAGATGTTTGCATTACGGTTATCCCTGTTTCTCTTCTGGGAGACCATAGTGCCAAATAAATAGCGCCAAAAACGTTTAGAATTAGTGCAGACACACATAACTTTCTGTACGATGGCAACTAGTAGTTGAGGAGTTTTATCAATTTAAATCTCTTCTTAAGCTATAAGGATCAGTAAAAATCTACAAAATATTGCTACTTTGTGTGTAATTGACGATATAGTTTCTGCGAACTTTCTAAAATGTGTAGTGGTTCTGTGTATTGTAGTGATTGTAGTAATCAATCAGTAGGTTCGGGAATTGAATCAAAAAATTGTAAACTCAGCAATTGATTTATAGTTAATTGACTTATCATAACTTAGACGTAATGACGCCCTGTAATTGCGATAATGCGTTTGCGAATCATTGAAATGCACTCTTGAAGTTACCGAATAATTAAACAGGAATTAAGGTTCGAATATCGCTGACCTATAAAAAAAATTTTGATTATACCATTAGGCATTGAGAGTGTGTTTTTAGTTTCTCTCTACAATGCCAAATAAATATGCTAGAAATAGAAGAAAAAAATGAATACTTGAAATCTCGAACGACATTTATCACACATGTTCGATTCGAATAAGATCTATTTATATTTACAGCAATCACATTATTCGAGAACCTCTTTACTGGATCGCATGTAAGCTATTTATCAAGCAATTCAAATAATTACCACTTGATGCGTTTGTTGGCATAACACGGACGACAACGGTCGTAAACAGTCGATAACAGATTAAAAAGCAATATAGGTTGAAATGTTGTCGTGTGAAAAATAGCTTTTGTAATTATTCGTCTCATAATTCTTACTAAATCGAGTCACTCACAATACATCTATCTGTATTACGTCCCACGTTCCATTAGCTTCGCATATTGAAGGCTAAAGTATAGTCATTAATCAATGATAAACGCTATAAATGCGGAAATCGTAGAATGTCGAGTTATTTTTGTCGCTTAGTTATGAATAACTTGATACAGTTGTTTTTAGAAAATAAATGTGACCTCTAAAATTATCTACCTTAACCTTGCGGCTTTATTCGAGATTGTGAAAACACAATCTGAGTTTATTAGTATGAAGCATTATTAATAATACAACTCTGCGAAGTTTCGTCAGTTACAGAAATGACAAGGGGTGAATCATGTAGATTTTGTTGTGTTGAAAACGAATCCGATTTCAGAAATTATCTACCACGTCACGTTTTTGGAATAACCTTACATTAAATAGACAAAAAATTGCGCAGGAACGGATCTTTTTTTTTTATAATTTCGAAAAAGGTATGGTCGTGTGGAGGATCCGCTTACATACTTCATTTGCAGGAAACAATGAACAGCCTCCAATCGCTAGCATCATAAATTTTCAGTCCCTATTATCAGTAAGTAAGTTTCCTCCCTTCAGTCACTGACACGATCGTTCAAGTCGCTCTGTGTAAAATGTCGTTGTTCAGATTTCATTTTTAAATCGGACTTGGCGTAATGACTATTCGGTTCAGCATCCTTAACAACATCATCATAATCGTGCTAGTCATATCGTTCAGCATTTTGTAGTGGAAACGGAATAACATAACTTTTGTGACTGAAAACTCATCATTATTTATTATTTTTTACACAAAATCCGCCTAATTTGATAAGGTAAATCGTCGGGGTAGTTTACTCATATCATGAGGACAACGTAAAAACGCATCTACACACAGAAAAAGGATAATTGGAAGCAAGTAATGATCACTTGGAGGAAGTAAACGGCGCTTTTACGGAAGAGAATACGTTCTAAAACCAAGAAAGACGCAACAACTATTCTTTTGATATAAAGAAAACACTTCACTATTACCCCTTACCACAAACACTGATGATAGCTTAACTATCGAAACGTGCGTACAGTTTCAGTAAAGTGTTTGTGATAAGGGGTAATAGTGAAGCGTTTCAGTGTTCCAGTGCCACAGTATTCGAGTACGTGATTTATTGATATAAAGGCTTACTACTTTAGTAAGTAAGTAAGTAACTGCAATACTTACATTTTTAAGTAATCGGTATTCTGTTCTATTTTTAGTTAAAATATTTTTGTAGTTGTCGAAAATAATAGCTTAAAAATGTATTTGGTGTATTAACATATGTTAGCTGGTGTGCTAAAAGAGAATTATCTATTTTGATTCTGATAAAAGAAGATACACTTGGAATGAAACAAACCGCAAATTTCTGGTTTAATGTATTTAATGACTTTTGAGAATGGGACGTAAAAAGTTGAAAACATAAAAAAGTACTAATGTTCCTCACTTTCTTGGTCGTTTTCATAATGCTTATTCCGTTATTGGTGCAATTCTTTAACGTGGAATTGTTTCTTTGCTGTTCCCGGTCCAAACAGGTGTTTGGCTGCGATATTGACTCGACCTGTGATATATGGAGAAGAATCTTCTTTCTATTTGTTGTTCAGGTGATATAACGATTTTATGGATTGGAAATGCTGAGATTACTTTGAAAAACGTTTTGTGGTTAGTAGTTTGCAAAATTTGGTCGAATTGGAAGGTTTATTGTGGAAGGTGTAAAGATAATAACTTTCATGGTGTAATTTGGATTTGTGGATCTTTAGTGTAAATTAATTCTCTCAGTGTATCCCATTTTTGTATATTGCCATTTTTGAATGGTATCAATTCTTCGCAAGTGTCTAACTGCAATTTTTTAAGCAATAAATTTATTAAATGTTTATATGGATTTTCGTTCTTGCTTGAACTTTGTCCTATTAAGTCATTTGATAAGCAATCTTTAGACCTTTGATCTAAGAAATTTGGTTCTAACAAAGATTTGATTTCTTGCCAGGTTTACAATTTTCGCGATCCAAATAATCATATTGCTTCCCCGCTCAATTTACCCGTAAGGTATATACAGAAATTGCGGCAGCAGAACGAACAATATTGAATGAGCCGCGGAGAGGTCATACCTCGTTGTTTTGTGGCATATGATTGCTGAGAATACGGTCCCCTTTATGTAAGTAACGCGCGTATCATGCCGAACGGTGAACGTGGGTTGAATGAAATTCTACTACAACAATATAATTGAGTTATGTTTTTTGTTTATTTAAATGGTATACTCGAAACCGTTCGCCTTTTGTAACAAAGGGGCAACGTATTTACAAGAAGTTCCTCGTGATGTTCGTATAGTATTTACATACTGTGCGATTGTCTCGCGAATTACGGAACATTCACTTGTACATTCATGATAAAAATCGCAACTATTCGGAATAGTATCTTCTTTTCATTACCTGTTTTAAGATGTTTCGCGAAGAAAGTGAAGGCGTACAGAGAATTATGAAGGTTTTGAATGAAGGGAATGTGCTGCGATTCAAATTATACCTTCCGTGCTCAAGTCTCAAGTCTAAACAATGAAAGAAAAGATTGTTTTATTGTTTTTTTGAATATTCATCATGTCTCAAGTTTGACAGATAGATAGATAATTTACTGATTCATTTAAACACAAAGTGTATAGGACACGTCAAATGTTATATGTACCAAAATATAAACGGAAACACACTTATTTGTATGGTTGATGTTGAAGACTAGGGAAAGCATGAAATAAATAGCTCCATGGAGTAAATGCAGTACCGGAGTAATAGTTCGTGCATTCGTCTTTTGAAAACCTTTACAATAAGTGAAACTAGGTCAGCAGGAAGAAAGTTAGAGTTTTGCACCCGCGGAAATTGGTGATCTTTTTGTCATATTAAACTTATTGAGAGAAGTACAATATTTATTTTTATTTCTGGTGTATGAATGAAAATCACAATTTTTCATCTAATTATAAAGATGCGAACTAGAAGTTAAAAAATATATACTAGGCAACGGCAAGATGCGACAGTTTGCAAAGTAAGGCCGACACGATTTCATACCTCGAATGTTCACCAAGGATCTTACGAGATTGTCGTACATACGGCGACGAACCCCAAAAGACAATTCCTACTGTGCCCTTGACCATGATAAAAATTTAATAGGTAGTTAAAATCTATTATATATTTTTTTATAAGCTTTTTATCTGAAAACAAAACGAATATATTTTTCTCATTAAGACTCTACAGGATGACTTGTTTGTTTACAAATATAAGCATCTATTTTTAAACTGACCGAGTACTACTCATTTGAAAATCATCCGACTCCTGTTACATCCAGTATAATCGTTTCTTTTCTGTCTGAAGTTGTATTGTTCATGACATCTAATGCAGCATTCATCACCTTTTGAGAAATCATCGTCATTGTTCACCAGTACTTTCTAAGGTATCCGAAGTACTTGGTTTCTTTAATTTCTTATTATTTTTAGCATCGTTCATCTTCTTGGTTTTTGACCTTTACTCTTCTTATTCTAATTCAAAAACCCACATAATTTACTTCGATCACTAATGAGGTTTTTGGTGCTTTCGGGGGTTATTTTTGAAATTTTATTCGATTTTTCTAACCCTGCATACTGCATACTCCGAAATAAAAATAACCGCTGGGGGCTAAATCTAGCGAATACGATGGGATGCGGAAGCAATTTTGCCATGGCGACAATACAAGTGTGCACGTGTGCAAGAATTCTTTTCTTCGCAAATGTGAATGTTTTTCTTCTACAGCATTGTTGTAACGATCCACTAAGTTGACATAATACTTGCCATTAATCGTTTTGCCTTTTTTTTTAAGGTAATCAACGTGGATTATGCTGTACATATCCCAAAACATTCTGGCCATGATCCTGTTGGCAGCTGTTGTATGTTGGATTTTTCGCCTTAAGTGACATCTCTTGTCGAGACCAGACGATTGTCGAACACCTTTCCTATTTATACAAACTTTTTCAAAACAAAAGATATTTATGACTACGAAAAGAATTGTTAATGGATTCCCACTGAGCACAATTGAATTGAACACAATTGTTCCAATTTGTCGAAATATGAATTAATTAACGGACGGATTTGCGAACAGTGCAGGTATACAAAAGCTGAGCAATTCAATCTGGTTTTCTTTTTTTTATCGTGTAAATTAACTAGAATTGTTATTTTTATGGTAAATATGTATTTAATATTATTTATTTTTCAAACTCTAAGGATCAATAAAATTATTCTATTGTAATCATATTCAAAAGAACTGGAAAAAATAACTCTTTCATACGAATCCAACCACAATAATGTATCCATAAGAACCTCTTGGCTAATTTCATCGCAATGATTACACAATGAAGACAACGGAAGGTCCTTAGAAAACATTTAGAAATAATTAGGATAATTGTATCGATATTTCCTTCTGCATTTTCTCCTGCCCGAAATTACACTTATTAACCTTTCCCGCGCGTCTTTTAATTACGACGAGAACGCTTTAGCCGAATTTTTACGGCTCATTGCGTCGGAAATTACGTTCTTGCCCAGGCGTGAGCAGATTTAGCGAGCCGTGAGATGATAACGCTTGTAAAACAGAAATACCGTAATTATACGTTTTTATGCACACCATTCGTACGGTTATTGTTTCGTAATACCGCGTGGGTGGTTCGGCATGGTTATTTTTGCGTTTTAAAGCGCGGTTATGAATAGAATTACGGATCGTATTACAACGGTGTATATGTACCTACCAGAGAGCGTATCAAAACGTCTCCCGTTGATCGGATTAGATCTAGATATCGGACGTGCCTAATCAGAAATAGTTTGTTTTAAAGGTTAGACTCGTTTAAAGCTGGAATAACGCTTAAGCTCTGTGATATTTGTTTGTGAAATGTTATTAACCCTCTCGATGGGTATTCTACTAGTGTTTCTCTCGAAATTAGACGTAGACGTTTACTTGTGTTCTGTTTATCCTTCGCCTCCACCAATTCTTACGTTTAAGTAGGTAGTCGCAGTTTATTTTAAAACCGGTCGCTGCTTACGGTAACTGCGACGTCTGGTAAACAAACGGGAAGTAATTGAGCGATTCTGAATGAAAATTTTACGTCAGAAGATGGAATTTATTTTTGGAACGCTATCTTACGTGCAGTACGTAGTTAAACGGCATGTTATAGCGATTAGGTCGTCATTTTACGGTTATTTGGTATATGTAAAATTTACCAAAAATATCTCCGGCAATCTTTTGTATTAAAGCGGATTCGCATCAATTAAAATATGCGTTTGACATAAATTTGCTCGTGTGTTATATATGGATTATGCACCGTATACAAACGCACATAAGTAAATGCGCACGCTGCGTATCGGGCCGTCGGTTTTTTAGTTAATTTTAAGAGATTTGCGTTGCGCAATAGTGTTAATGTGGACTCAATTCTGAGTGAAGCTTTATTTTTGTATCATTTTACTACGTAACTATCTATTTTTGAGTTTGCCTTCTTTCTTTTAAAAGACCTCAAGGAGCTTGACATTTTTCCTAAGCTTTTTCAACTGCAATACTACATTCAGCTTATTTTTCATGTTGTTATAAAACTGGCAGCTGGACCATAATAAGTGATGTTTGGATATTCCTAAATAAGGTGCATCCTCATTCCTTCATTTAAATATCAGATTTAAATATTTTTGCTGAAACGCAAAATACAACGCAAATTTTTATCGATTCGCCTTGATAGATGGGTTTTAAAATGCTTTTCTTCTAATACCAACGTATATTATATGGTGGCTAAATGAATTCAAGTAGTGTTAGATTTACAGCATCCTATATACCAAACTTTGCGAGCAGAAAGTAATGTAAATAAGTGCATCGTAAGATTGCTTTATTAATTCTTTTTCCCGCTGCCTCTAAAAAAAAAAACGATAAAAAATGTTTCAATATTAAAAACGTTCACAAAGCTGATCGCAAACTTCAATTCATCAGTGCGCGACATTATGCAAAATATTCAACACAACAAAACATTGTAGAACAATTTTAACGTAATTTATCGTTGCCATTTCAGGACCAGAAATTAAGACAGATCGTAACGATGGGATCGCAGGATACGCTCGAAGAGAAGACGGTGACTGTATGCTGTGCCAACGACTTTGTCACCATCAACTTCATAAACTTCTGCTGCACGAGAAAGGAGATAGCGCAGTTGTGGACGGACGCCCTCATGAATCTGGCCTACAATTTAAATCAGATCAACGGCTCGACTAGTAGGTTTTTACTGAAGGCTCACACTAAACTAACGCTCATCACGGACAAGGCCGGCAAGATACCCGTCAAGAAGTAAGTTCTGGGCGTGTTAATTTATCGCATAGTTGTTTGGACGCTTGTAGTTCGTGTATACAGCTCTATTCATTGAAAACTAGATAATGGCACGGGATGCGTACGACAACGGTTAGTAATGGAGATTTTGCGGTTGGAGGGACGTGTTCTATGTAATAATTTTGAAAAGTTACACATTTTCGCAAGAAGTACGCGAGAATTGAATATTCAATACAAGTGACTTGAAAAGAATAAAGAAATATTTGATTTTCATATACTGCTGATTTTACATTAGGCGCCAACCTTATTTAATTTTGTCTACAAATAAGGAGCAGGCATTCGAAATGATACTTGAAAACAACAAGCTTTTGGAATTTATTATTAGGCTGTTTTTCTTGTGGCTGTTCGGGCATACCCATTAGTCACACACACAAGAAACCAGTATGTAATTGAAAAAACACATCAACTGCCACGACAAACGACAATGGGCAATGGAAATTTTTGTAGAATATTTTGTTTAAAATATCGCCCGTCTCGGTTATTGCTTCTGCTTGGCTTTTGCCCATTCAATGCAATAAGTGGCAAATCATCTTCATCTTTTTGAACATTGGAATCTAAAACCAGCATTTATCTGTTAATTTATCCAACTTCACTACAAAGCTCTTAGTGAGATTTTACAATATTTCTTAATGATAGATTTTTTTTAATGCCATTGCACCTTTTGATAGCTTTACATAGTTGGCTGTATCATTTCCAATATTCTACAATAGCAACTGTTTGCGTTTTTATTAAAAAGAGCCGTCCTATAACTTGAAAAGATAAAGATTCGCTAAAGGATATGCTTATAGAAACTTTCCATGGTAGAACTAAAACTACGGTCTAAACAATACATGAGAACATGGAAGAAGACACGTTCCTTTCTTTACAAATATTAATTGTAGTGCTTAAAAGCAGAGCTGGTTTCAATTTCAAATAAAACCCTTTTCCCATTTTATCAAACCTCTTGTACCGTTTCTTACCCTATTAAATTCATCCACTTCATATCTAAGATAGGACAAGACCTGTATGAATTGGAAGAGAGAATACTACGTGATGTATTGGAACACACCAAATTTTATGCTCGCGTACGCACATTTAATACATCATTCGAAGAAAACGATGTTTTATGCCAGGCTGACAGTCCTTACCGTACGAACGGTAGTAAAATATTTTATGACTTACGTCTACATTATCTTGCACTTAATATACTCCACACTGAAGCCGCATTTACCGAATTACATCGTCTCCTTCACATCTGCACTTCTTCGTCGAATTTATGGCCTCCTAAAATGCACGAAACGGTATATTCTGGTATCAAGTTATCGAAAAGAACGTCTTGTGGTTTATGTAGTGTGATCTGAATAAATTGAACAGTAGCACCGTTTTACGGTTTTATTATCATATATTTCCTTTATTTTATGGGTTATCTCCAAAGTTAGCTGGATTAATTCAAAAATATGTTTATACCTCGGATTATATCGAATGATTACTCGGTTATAATATCCAAATATATCTTTAATTGAGGAAAGGAAAAGGAACGGTACATCTACATACCGCACATAAGAAAAGCAGATATCTTTCTTTGGTTTATAATGTACGCGTACGTGTACACAAACGAAACTCACTGCCATATAAATGCGTAGAGGTAGAAACCAAAAAATAAGTATATTATAATCTCCTAATATTTTAGGCTTCCACGGCCGCGGTCGATACCTTTCAGTTCCGTTTGGCTCTGTAAACTTGTTCAGTGTCGTTCAGGCGTATTTGGCTATGTTATAAATTTTGCAATCGGAAATTGTTTATATACTGTGTGTTATTTTGATTTGTTGATGTTGAAAGAGTCTTTACTGCAACTGAAACTTGAAATGAACTTGAAGTCGATGAAATTACAAGTTGATATACGTCGTATGTTAATGAACAGAAATGTTTTTGAGACGTGTAGACGACGGCCTCTTTAAAAACTTCAAGAATTTGAACATGCTCGTTCAATGTGTTTTTGAATGCAACATATATACCGAGAACAACTTACAAAGAGAAAAATGTTGAGACAGCAACCTTTGTATTTTTAAAACACAAACAATATATTCTAGGAATTACAACACTACTAATTAACTTAGCAGTAACTGCTTTGATCATTTACATTTAAACCTCGGACATATCAAGATAATACATTCCAAAGAATATACAGCAATAAAAGTGGTAAAAGTTTAATATCTCTATCCTTTCCTTTCACGCGCCATTATACCAATTTCGATCGTTTCTCTCATATTTGCAGCATCATTAAGCTGTTCGCTCAGAACAGGGACGACAAAAAGCGCGTCGAAAAAGCGCTGGACGTTTCCGGTCTGCCGTCGGGAAAAAACGATACCATTCATCCGGATAAGTTTCAGTTCGAAGATTTTTTTAACCTCTACAAGAATCTCACGCAAAGACTCGAAGTGGAGAAAGTATTCAATGATCTGTAAGTATCGATTCATTCGCCATTTATTGCCCTTATAATGGTATTAAAAAAAGCGGGAGGGAAAACGAGAAAGCATAAAAATAAAAATTTCCCTCCCATTTTTTCTCCTTGGTTTTTTTTTCTGGTCGTCTTAAAAGAGAACAATTTTCTTTTGAGTACGATCATTGCATGCGTATGTGTATGGCATACATGAATGCTATGCGGTGTTTTATATGATTTTTGCTTTGTCGGTTTCGGGTAAATGCTGGATAATTTTACGGAAGTGTCCAATAAAAGGTCCCCAATTTGCGACATTATTATGTACTGTACAGGGACTAAATTGGAGCAATTTAGTTTAGCAGTTAAGTTTTTTAGGTTAAGCAAAATTTTAGTGATTTGAAGTTGGCCAATTTATTGTTGTATGAATCCACTTGTTAAGGTGTTTACAAAATTGTATCGATTTGAAGTTTAACAATTAATTTATCTGAATGGATCGCTAAACAATTTCCCATGGGTTAGGCTTATGGTGCCGGATTAAATATTTCTGCAATAATTGACCGATTCAAATCAAAAGCACACTTATTTAATATTACATTATTAATTATTGCTGGTAACTGATTTACATATTTCGTTGTTAGAAATTTTAAAATATTCAACAAATAATTGACAACCAGTTCAATACCGACATGAAAGTTGTCTAGGATATTTTTCTCGTTTATTGTAATGTCAGTTATATATGTCTATACGTTCGATACGGACAGGTTACATTACCTGACTCTGACAAGTTAGAATTTCAATACCTTCATGAAATAAATATGCTTTCGTCGGCGGAACTTTCAAGCACCGTTTAACTGTAAAAGGCAGAATTTACGGCATGTAGACGATAAACTTGTACTCTCACTCCTTTATTGATTGATACCCCAGAACTAACGTTCCAGATTTTGATTGACATCTCACACACATAGTATACACTAAGCTCGTTTTAAAAATCTTGCGGCGGGCTAAAGTATTTGATTTAAATTCCTGTATTTTCTTTTAATTGGGATGGAGCGTATAACTCGAAGGAAAAGTTGACAAGTAATTAGTAAACAGGTTAATAATATTCAAGTGTCTCTAATACATACGGATTCTATAGTCGCACCTACGTGGTAAAATTTTTTCATCTAGGCCATTCTATCCCATTTATTTGAAATTAAATTCGAAAATACTGTTGCTTTTAAACTGCACACAGGGAAATACTTTCTTGCACCAGGTAAATTTGCTTTGAATTATATTTACTTGTTTGGAACAAGAAAAAAACTTGAAAAATCAAATGAATATCTTCTGAATCCTAGTAGTTATTTCGTTGTTTATAGTATTGTGTTTGTTATAATCAATAACTAAAATACGTGATCTAATACTTGCCATTCTTGCTTTTTTGAATATTTCTTGGGAATTGTGGGTTCGAACAAGTCTATAGTTCGTCTTTTAGTAAGTTATTTAGATAACGATCTTTAAGAAATTAAATTGTTCTTTCTCAAGAAACTTGAGTGTTAAATGAATTGTATAAATAACAAATGATAAAATTACATAATTTTAAACTGTGTAACACATAATATGGATTGAGATTCTGTAGAGCACTTAGATTTTGTCAAAGATGAAATAAGAGTAAAATGTCAGTGAAAATTTCTTGGAAACATATATTAATATGAAAACAGTTTGCGACATACGTGATAAGTTTTCGGCCTGATTATATTCCAGGTGTGATAGAAATAAAAATATGCATAATAGGCCCATCCTCCATTGTCAGTACATAACACAGATTTTAACAATAAACAAAGCTCCTAATGCATTCGATCATGATGGGGGAGACCATAAGACCTGCTCACATCATATAATTTACCAAACTTTGGATACCTGTTACGAAGTAATGGCGATTTAGCATTTGGGAACAAGAATATATCACTTTTATTTTTATAGTTTCTAAAATGTTGGTTAAGCTTGTGTTAATTGTTCTGGTGTTATGCAATTTTAGGCTAGCAGCTAAAACTACCTACGGAAACCGTTATAACTGTATTCGGTTGCAACGAATGAAATAAAATCATGTAAAACACCGAGTTCATATATACAATATGTATATCTAAACTTGTTTCTACCCATGTACGATATTTATTATAATCATTGCAATTAAATATTGCTTCTAGGTATATCAATGTATGTCCTCATTTTATAATATTTATATTTCCAGTGGAATTTTATTATGCAAATATTTTCTATATGTATAACAACATATTACATTCACAGGGCGTCTGACAAATATCTGAAAATGGGGTCACAGCGGCAAAGGTAAAGTGTAACTCTGTATTATAAATACCAATTTACGTGTTTTATTATTTAAAGAATCTATATGCTAAATATGAAACCCGAAACTCTCACGCCTTCAATTGATTTTGAGAACCACCAAGCCAGTAAAATTGGCAAAATTTTGATACGCTACAATAGTTATTTGTGCCGTAAGGGACATAAATGCAGTTTTGCGGTCGAGGGTGTTGTTTGCAAGTCGAAGCGGGAAATTTCAATACCCATATATAAAGCGCCGATAAGCCATTTAGGTCCATTTTCGTATTGCTGTTCCCAATCGTTTCCTGATTTTTTTGCCATTTTCCTCTAGCTCCTAATTGCCATCTCTTGTAAATCCTCCATTATTGCTTTTCTCCCTTTTCTTCTTGGTTCACCCTTTCTGCTTTTTTCTACGGGTATTTTCCAGCCTACTCTACTATTCTATTACTAATCTCATCTCCCATTCTCTGCAAGTGCCCTAACCGCTGAGGCTTTTTTTAACTTCGTTATAACTTCTTCATTGTATAGTTCGTATACTTCATTGATCATTAATTCTTCTGATTCAACCATCTGTTTTCTTCCCTCCCATAAATCTCCGCAAAATTTTTCTTTCTCACGCCTCCAACTTTTGTCCAATCGTTTTTTTAATTATCTGTCTCGCACATATATATATATATATATATCAGAATTAGGTCTAATTATAGACTTATGTATTCTAAACTTTGCTTTTTTGGAAATCTCCTTAGATCTTAATAACTTATTTAGTCCTCCCGCACATCTTTTCACAATTCTCTCAATAAGTATCCCTAGGTACATACGTACATTTATCCACCTCCTCAAACTACATCACTTTTGAATTTACTAACAGTTGTAGGCGTACTTTTTCCTTTTTCTCCCTATTTGTTCTTCACTTTCATAAATATAGTTTTTTGTTCATGGATTTCTCGGTGCTGCCTCTATCGATTCCCTGGTAACGTCTTCCAATTCCTTTTTTTCCTCGACATTAGTAGTAGGTCGTCGGTATACTCCAAACACTAGTGACCTCTATTAAATAGTGGATAATGTTATATAACACTGTGGATCCTCCCGCTGTACGCCTCTATTTGCTTCGAATGTTTCGGATGTCTTTGCATCAAACTTCCTTCTTAATGTCATTTCCACTACCTTATGACTTTCTCCGGCATTTTTAGTTCTTGGAGCGCTTCGATGATTTATCCCTTTCTATTGTATTGTACGCTGTGTTGAAATCGATAAACGCCATACCTACAGGGATATCGCATTCAGAGTAGCTAGTGAGTATCTGCTTCAACATGAAAGTTTAGTCCGTATTAATCTGTTTTAACAGAATCCTGCTTGATACTCACCCCTGCCTTCTTTCTAACAAAAATCTTATACTCCACATTCAACCTTGATATTCCTCTATAGTTTCCACACTCAGATGTCTCATTTTTTAATATCGGCCTTGCTCCATTGACGTGGCATAGTTTCTGAATTCCATTTTTCTTGAACGAGTTCGTAAAGTTTACTGGCCAGAACTTCTTCCCCATACTTTATATTTTCCGCTATCACTTCGCTTTCGTCAGGGCTTTTAATATTTTTTAGAACGTTTATAATTTCCAACACCTCCTCTTTTCTTGGGCGCATAATATTTATCGTTTCTTCCCTACCTCTCACTTTGGTTAATAATTGCTTTTTGTTCTCTTCTCCTAAAAAATCTAAAACCTTTTATGCCTTTATACAAATTTTTTATTTCCTTTTTCCTGTAATTTTTGTCTCCTTGCCTTTCCATTTCTTTGTCCTAAACAGTTTTTTTTTGTTTCTATCTTCTGCTTTTTGTATTTTTCCATGTTTGACTCTTTCTGTATATGTAGCACCTCGTCCCATAGCGTTTTATTTATTATTACTTTATCTCCCTAGCCCGAAAATCGCATTTACGTCCCTCTAATCAAGGCAGTAATGTAATGAGCTTACGTAGCGCACAGTAGGAAAAAATAATTTTATTGTGGATGTTATTGTCAACAGAATGATCCTTCATGAATTGCTTTTGTTGAAGTTTGAGTGAAGATCTTAACAATTAACAAAGATTAATTTCTCTGTATACAACTTGGATTAAATTTACATATATTAATTTCTAAATAGCTTAATGAGTTAACAATACTTAATAACTTTGCAACAATTAGGATGGTGTTGTATTATTATTCTCTCTTCAGTTGTAATTACTGTCTTGATTATTGTAATACGACGAATTGTACTGGGTTCTGCTTTCCGTCTTGACGAAATTATATTTTTGCATCGAAATTGCTTCATTAACATACTTATTTTGTAAGTAGGCGTTCCCCGGGGAAATATTTTTTGTAACAACCGGTTGATCAGTTAATTTAATTAACATTCTCATGTATTATATAAAGTTGAGTTTAATCTCTTAGTTATCGATTAAATATATCGGGAATATCTTGCAGATTAAGGTGACGCACTTACAATACTCAAATGATTTAATTTTATTAACACCAGTGGTGTGTAAAGGAAAATGATACAATTCAGAATGTTTTTTTTTTGTGGGTTATATTTTGAATTTCATTCACTCTAGCAATAACTACAAAAATTTTGCAATTTCCATCTTCAAAATTTTGTACTTACTCCAGCTGTTGATCCAAAATATAAACCCATTGACATTATAAGACATTGTTGTTAGTGAGTAGCTATTGCAAATTTATAGGTACAACACTAACAGAAGATCAAAACGTCATAGAAAGAGAAGTCTATCCTACATTATAAGGTATTGTGTTATTTGTAATTTAAATGAGGTTCATTTCATCAAACTCAAATTTTAACTGGTCAGAAACATCAAATCTATTAGCTGTAGTTTATGGCAGAAATTAATTAAAATGGGAGATTTCATAAAACTGTTGATTCTTGTCCTTGATTTTTTGCTTTTACGGGCAATGTTAAGAACACGAAGAACAACCGTTATCACATTACGTTAATGTAGTTCATAGGATAGGGTTATACAAAAGTAAGTTTGAATTGGCTGTAACCCAACAAAATTTTCGAATAAAAGTCATTTAAAAGAGGAAAACATACATTTTATTACAAAGATCAAAGATGAATGCTGTTATCCAAGAGATAAAATAATTGTTTCCTTTAAATTAAATGTTCGAAATGCTATCCACCTGCTCATAAATTGTACCACCAACAAAAAGGCCAGCAAAATAGGTAAAGATAAGTTTTCACGTATCAAATAGGTATTAATTAAAAATACAGAATAATCAATTTTATATATATTGTCATGTCCCAAACACTCGTTACTGTTATTAACATTTTTTTGAAAGCTAACTAAGTATGGATCATAGTGAAGCTCATGGCATAGAAATTTTAATTCTCGTTGGATGCTGCAATAAAACCAGAACTCAGCAAGAAGTGTGTGACTTGTATAATGCGAAATATCCAAATAGAAATATTAGCCACTCTACAATGAGTAAAATCAATAGAAAATTTAGAAAAACTGGGTATGCCGAACACATTTCAAATATAGGGCTTCCTAAAAAATGAACGAAGATGTGAAACTTGATATTTTCTCAAGTGTGGCTGACGTTCCTCATGGTGTATCTCGATCATTTGCAGCAGATAGTGAAGTTTCTCAACGATCAGTATTACGTGTGTTAAAAAGACAAAAATAGCATCTCTACAAAATACAACTACTGTAAGAACTCAATGGAGATGAACCTATTCACAGAATGCAGTTTTGTGACTTAATGCAGAATTTATGCAACCGTTAACTCACTTCATTGGCCCATTTTCTTTTTGGATGAAGCCTCTCATTTTGCTTAAGTAGAACAATAAATTGACAAAATTGCTAGTACTGGAGTAAAAGGAATCCTCACTGGATCATTGAAGCATGTACTCAACATCCTCATGAAGTTAATGTATAGAGATGGTTGACTACAGAATTAATGGTCCTTTGTTCTCTAACGAAACTCTTAGAAGGCAGCGACATCTGGATTTTTGAGGGATGCACTGCTCCTGTAGAAATGTTTTCAAATAAGAAATTAACTTTATTCGAAAATTTTGTTTGAAAATTGGTACAAAAATGTTTAGAACGTTTAGAAAATAAAATTGACCACACAAGCATTTCTTCGGAAAACAGGTCGCTCTAACTTTAATAAATTTTCTCCATAATTTTGCCGCGCAGCATATGTGTTTAATATGTATGTAGGTTTGTTACTTTACCATTTACCATATTTTTACTTTTGCATCTGCATGTTTAAGAATAACGTGATAGATTGTATTAAGAATTGTCCTTTAAATCTATTCAAACTTGATTGTATAAATAACCGTGTCACCATCCAGTATTACAGTAGTACATATATAACCTATGTAGATCGAGTATAGATTTTTTGCAGCTATTATCTCTCATTATAAATTGTCAATCAAAAATAAATTGTGAAAGTAAAAGTTTTGCATTTATATTGCTTTATTAACATACGAATATAAATCCTTTTCGCGATGGATTAATTAAATATCATATGTCATATGTAAATAAATAATTTACACATGACAAAATCTGGTGACTTATACGCCTTAGAAATATTTTTATCAAATCTTCCATACCCATCAAGAGTTTAGAAAGTTTACAATCCTCAGTTTCATTCATTTTCAATTTAATTTAAAAAGGATTAATTTTCTCAAGCTGTGGATAGTCCTAATACGCCGTAACGTAAAAATATAACCCACTCCATTTGTAAGCCATTGTCGCTTAGTGAGTAGCTATTACATATTTATAGGTGTAACACTAGGATCAGACCAAAAATGCGTAAAAAGAGACGTCTACTCCGGATTATAAGGTACTGTTTAATATAGAATTTAAATCGGAAATGGAAACATCTTTTGGAGGGAACTTTAACGATCTTCATTTCATCCATTTTTAACTGTTAGCTTATCCATCGTTAGAAGCAGCAAATCCATTATTTATATTCCGTGCTTCTTACTTTGAAAACATTGAATATTTGAAAACGCTCGGCATACAGTTCATTCTATTTCAGCTGTACGTAGTTTGTTCTGCATTTTTCTTTTATACAGGTTTTTGTAACACTTTTCTTGAATATAAATACATACCAGGATCGTATTTAGATTATTTATAAATAACCAAAGCGAATTTATATGAAACATCAGTAAAATGATAAACTTCCAAAAAAATCTGGTCATATAAATAATCTTTATCTGATGCATACAGTGTCATTCATAAAGTTTGCACCTTTGTATATTTGGAAAAAAATCCAAAAAAACATGAAAACAAAAAATCTCTTATAATTGAAAAATTGAAATGCTTTTTCATTAAAATTTATTTATTTAAAAGTACTGTGTAATGCCGACGTCCATCGCCATCTGAGGAAGTTGGACTTGGTATGAAGTTGAGTGTGCAGTAGGATCCTTCTTCCAGACGTTTCTATCGCTTTCAGTCACTTGTTATCTGTAGTACTTCATGTATTTTTTTCCTCCTCTCTCTGTTATGCCACGTTGCCAAAATATTTCTTGGTCTTCCTCTGCTTTTCTTTTTGTTCATTGGTCTTGATTTGTATAATTGGCAAGTTATTTTTCCTTCTTCCATTTCTGATATGTCCGAACCATCTCAGAGGATTCTCTTCTGTTAATCCTTCTACTGATTTTGTTTTGAGATACTGTCTGTCTACGAACATGACCCATTATTGTTTTTCCTTCTTTTTTCCTCGAGAATCTTATTTCTGTTACCTGTTTTCTCCTTCCTTATCTATCTCTTGTAGTCCATGATTCAGAGCTGTGCACCACT
Organism: Oryctes borbonicus; assembly: GCA_902654985.2. Classification (NCBI taxonomy): domain Eukaryota; kingdom Metazoa; phylum Arthropoda; class Insecta; order Coleoptera; family Scarabaeidae; genus Oryctes; species Oryctes borbonicus. The sequence continues at coordinate 1,692,963 of LR736896.1, read as the reverse complement.
ATCAAGATAACGATCTTTATGAATATCTGAACTCTGGTATCTCTTAGAATGTTTTTATCGATCGAGGACGCTGAACTTATGCCGTTGAAGTCCACCAGTAGTAGTTATTTTTTCTTCTACTTCACTATCCGTTTTTTTTGCCCCATTTTATTTTCCAGCTGTATTGAATGTTATTCCATTTCTTTGTCCACTATCATCGTATTGTTCGTTCTAAGTATTCCACACGGCAAACTTTGGTGACGTGCGTTGTTTTTTTTTATTGCTTCATCCAATACTAGGGAAAACAGTAAAACGGTAGATAGTTCAATATATGTTGCTGTCTTACTCATTTGTGTCCCTTCCCAACATGTTTGATGTTGTATGTTTTGTCCTGACATAGTTTTTATATAAACTTCTGATGCCTTGTGTTGTGTTCTGTTTCTTTATTTTTTATTTTCCGTAGGCTCCTTGTAGATGTATAAACCAGATATGAATTTTCTTCCATTCGCTTAAAACCCAGATGAGAATAGTTAATTTTAGCATTTAGTAACCCTATTTTTCATAAAATATTACCACGAATTCACCTTGATAGTTCTTTGGTTTAACTGGCGTAAAAAGCGGAGTATTATTGACGTACAATTAAAAAAATCATTGTCACCTTAATTGATATATATTGTAAAGTGGCTGAACTTTTGCAATATTTTATTTTTAGAACCAGTTGAATCAAGAATTTAATAAAGTAATTTTTTAATATCTTGTAGAAAATAATGTTGTTAGTCCCTGAAAATAGTTAGCCAAACATAGTTTCAACTAAATACATTTTACTGGAAAAAAGGTAAATAAAACAATTTCCCGTATGCTATGGTGTGAACTTTCCGGATGGTATTCTACGTAATTGTACCATTTACTTGAAAATAATTTTGTATTTCATAGGCGCAACATGCACAATCATCATGCCAAAGGTGTTTGATAGCTGCAAGTCTACCTAATGCTTTAAGGTACAAGGAATAACCGGAACAAAGCCTGAGGATGAGGATCTTTTCCTTTTATAATTGGCTCTTTTAAAATGTAACATTCTCTAATTCTACTTTCAATCTTTCCTTCGTTTAGAGTCGGAACACCAAAACGCCATTGCATGAACATCAGGCAGGTCGTCGACTTCCTGAACAAGACCCAAAGGGATCCGCGACTCAACGAAATCCTCTATCCCTACGCGAATACGGCGCGAGCAAAAGATATCCTAGCTCAGTACGAGCCCAACAAGTACAATGTGCAGAAGGAACAGCTTTCGTTCGATGGCTTTCTGAAATATTTGATGTCCGAGGATAATAACATAATCTCGCAGAACACCTTCGATTTATCTGAGGACATGGACCATCCGCTCGCTCATTATTTCATCAATTCGTCGCACAACACTTACTTAACGGGACATCAGATTACGGGTAGAGCGAGCGTGGAGATGTATAGACAGTGTTTACTGGCGGGATGCAGGTAATGTAGAAAAATGAGTGCTCTCATAGAAACGCTTGAACCAATTTTTTCAAAAGATTACTGGCGTATATTAGGAGATAAGTTTACAACTTTTGTTTCAATTATGCAGATTTTATACTGACAACCTATAGTGCCTAACCTATGGTTACATGTTCGTATTTTCGCCTACATTTTACTAACATTCTCTAACGCTGAGCTTTCGTTTGAATATTTGAACATCTTTTATCCTAACGTCAATCATAAATTGCGAAGAAAAAATAACCTTAAGATCCGAATCTGTTCGTTTCTTCTTTGTATTTTCTGAAACCAAAGAATTCCTGCTTACGTTGTTGTATATAAATTCTTAGGAGAATATTTACAGTAGACTTGCAATAAGATGGAACTACCTGCTGTTTGGTAAAGACGTTCGGCGACTGCTGATTTATACGTGTGTTCTTGTTGTGCATCTCTTTGATGTTCCTGGATTATGCGTAGTATACTCCGTCAATATATAATTTGCCACATTTGCATTGCAATTCGTAGATCACCTTATTTTGTAACTTAGGTCTTTTAATGTACTTTATTGCAGTACATCATCGTTGCTCTATCCGTTATTCGAACGACGTATACTAGATAGATGTGGCCAATTGTTTCTTCCTTAGACCAGTTATTTGTCTTACCTCTTTCTAATAGGTGACTCTGCCGAAGAGTATATCTTCGAAGTTTCTGAACAATCCAAAATTTCGAATCTCCCTTTAATATCCTTTTCCCTATGTATTTAAATTGCAGGTCTTTATTATTTTTTGAAACTCTTTTGTCCACTTCTTTAAACATTCTCAAGAAATGTGCAAATATCAGGACCAATCAGAACTATGCAGATGTGTATTTATATCAATTTTGGATAATTTTCAGGTGCATTGAACTGGACTTCTGGAACGGTAAAACGGAAGAACCAGTGATAGTTCACGGGTACACGTTCGTTCAGGATATACCGGCGAAAGAGGTGTTAGAGGCAATAGCGGAGAGCGCTTTTAAGACATCCGATTACCCGGTAGTGCTTTCGTTTGAGAACCACTGTAACCCAAGGAAGCAAGCTAAGATAGCGCACTATTGCCGCGGCATATTCGGCGAGATGCTCTTGTACGCTCCCCTAGAATCCCACATGCTAGAGCCAGGTTGTATTATTGATAGTGACGCGATCTCCTGTCGCTTTTGTTTGATGGGGTTTTTCATAATAGCGTTTGTGCGCAGGTTTGCCGTTACCGCCACCTTCTTCACTCAAACGGAAGATCATCATCAAGAATAAGAAGAAACACCATCACCATCATCACAGGAAGGCGCTGGAGACGCCTGACCAACCCACTGGAAATGGGGACGTACCGCATCATGCACCAGCACTACAAACAAGGCAGGTAAGAGGAGTTATAAATAATACTTCCTCGATGAGCGATGAAAACGAGTTATTATCACTGTCAGGTCAAAATTTGCTACGCCGGTTTTATATAATTTACATTTGGCATCTTGTTCTGCCAGATAAGCTCTTTATTCGATGAAATTCTATCTTCCGAGCGATACTTAGAGCCTAGAAAACGGAAAAAAAGCCGCTTTTGGTTTTGGTGGAACCAAACATTTTTTTCTTCAAATGGGACAGCTTTTCCGCAATTTTCACCCTTCACCTTATCAAGTAATGACGCCCCCTGTTACTGCTTTTCTCTTTTCGAGATTAATACATAACTATCCAAAAAAGCAGTCGCCATCGCATTTCCACCTTTTTCGGACCCGATTCACAGTCTACTGTTTCGATTGTGGCTTGGCTTTAGGAGTGTACTGGCATATTCAAGTTTCATCTAATAGTTATTAATCAAATGCTTCGATTTATTTCGACAGGGTCTTGGTAATGTTCATTCGAATGCGGTTTTGGTCTTGAATGAACAAGCGCGACGTGTAACGCGTGGTTAGCTTTTTTACTCCCGAATCTTTAGTCAATATATGATAACACATTCTTTTAGGATGCTCACATACGCTGCTATCTTTCTACACTTCAACGCAGCATGATCTGATAATTAGATCATACACTAGAACAACGTACTTGGTCGATTTTGGTTTGAAGTCCAATAGTGCTAAGAACTAAGAGGCAAAAGAACAATAGCATTTTTTCAGACAACTGTTGTAACACGGGCATAAAAGAATTTTCAAACTAAAGTATTATAAGATGGAATAAATCATCAAACATTGACTTGATAAGGACGTTACATTGATAACAAGCTGTCATAATTCCAAAGTTCCGTGGAAGGTAACCAAGAAATAATTGATCGCACGAATGAATGGTAGATTTTTCATCACTTTCCATGCATAAAATTTGAACGAAGTATTTTGTAATGTATGTGCTTTCGAAAACGTATTTTTAGTTCGTTAGCGTTTTCCATAGGACGTAACACATTGATTTATATCTTTTTTTATCGGAAAGGTATGCAATAAAGTTGAGGATTTTATAGTTTTATTCAAATGGGAAACAATATAAAATTTATATTCAGCCAACCTAAATTTAGTACCTGTATCTGTGAGGAACGTTTCATAGTTTGCTGTTTTAAAGGGGTCACCTGCAATAGCCTATGATTTGAATTACCTTGTGTAAGACTTTCGTAGGTATGTAATAGGCAATACTGTTGCCTACCAAGTTGAATTTATTTGTCTAGATCATCCATTTCGAATGTCACAAATACTGCTTTTTTTTATTTTCAAAATCAACTGATTTCAACAAATTTTTTACCAAGAAACTCATTGCCATTTCCTTCTGCTTCCTTGTGATAGGGCTCGAAAGATTCTACGGGTACCGAAGATGAAGACACCAGCAGTGAAGAGGACGGCCAAACTGGTGACGTAGAATCACTACAGCAGGATCAAACGGATGGCGTAGAACATAAGCAGCAAGCAAAAGAAACGGAAGCGGGGGCTGAAATATCGGCTTTAGTTAATTACGTTCAACCGGTACACTTTTCCAGCTTTGAAAATGCACAAAGTAAGTCTAAATACTTCTTCTTTTCTAATTTAATATTTCTTATAATAAATCCCTGTGAATAAATACCAGATATACTCTTAAGTTTATTTAGCATATTATTTAAAAGTTTTAATTCGCTCTTTTAAGTTTGTAGCTATGCTGTTTCTAAAATATTCATTTTTTTTGATAAATTACCAAAACCTTCTTTGATAAAATTGACATTAATTTGTGAAGAGGAATTCTTCAAATCGGTTTTACATTAGGTTATACACTGTGTATCATTTAAACTACCTACAATATTTTCAACTTATCCACATTTTTAGAATAGAATAAACGTACAGGCTGGCATCTGTATCAACTCAATTCTAAGAGCTGTTGAAGTAAGACTTCAGTTTTTATTGATTAGACACCTATTTTAAAACAGACAGTTTTTTTACAGGAGTTAATCAGTTATCAATCTTTTTGAGTTTCAAGAATGAGTTGATTTGAGTTGATACTTGTTCGAAGCATGTAAAATTTTCATTCAACTTGAATTTGGTTTTCATAGATATAGCGATTTCATTGTTACTCAGTGTTATTACCAAAGCTGGTCAAGCTGCATAGGATGATTTACACGCAGTTGGCGAATATGAATGAAGTGCATTATTTTTGTCACTTCCACAGTTGTGGCATGCAATATAGATTTTATCGTTCTGGTTTTAGAATTTGTGGGTACTTATTTACAATATTATTTAAAAAAAACATCGTTCCTTTCTTCCTTACTTCAGCGTAGTGCTGTTCCGTGATTGTGCTTCCCTTCTCCAAACAGTCAGTTAAGACTTTGCCTTGCGAATTCCAAAAAAATCGTCGCCATAATTTTTCCGGCTAAAAGAATCCATTTTCCCGACTAACTTTTGGGTCCCGACATGCAATGATGTATCCATGTCTCAGCTGCAGTCACATAATAGGATGTTTTGCACACGTTCAACTGAGATGTTTACCATATCGGCAATCCCTTCAATCTTCACCTGGCGGTCTGCTAACATGAAATTTTGGCAGGCGTCGACTAAAGATTAGTACCCACAATCGGTAATGCAGATTTTGATATAAAGCGCCATCTGTCTCCAAACACGGGTACATCTTATACCATCCTCGTATTTAAAATAATTTATAATCTTAATAATAAGATATATTTTTTATAAAAAATCCTAATTCTACGTACGACGCTAAAGTAATCTTCGCTAATCTGAACGTTAGCTGTCCCATGATTGACATTTAAAAACCGGAATTTCTATTAAAAAATTGTCAGTTTTCATCCGTAAAATTGGATATAGCATTACCTCGCGTCTCTTAAAGAATTTCCCAAATCATATCATACGTCACATTTTTCACTATTCTTTTCTTTTCCTATATTTCCAGAGAAGAATCGCAGCTACGAGATGTCGTCGTTCGACGAAAAGCAGGCGACCACGCTGCTGAAGGAGAAGCCGATCGAGTTCGTCAACTACAATAAATTTCAACTGAGCCGGGTTTATCCTCAAGGCACGCGATTCGATTCGTCGAATTTCATGCCGCAGGTATTCTGGAACGCCGGCTGCCAGCTTGTCGCCTTGAATTTCCAGACGCTCGATCTAGCGATGCAGCTGAACCTCGGCATATTCGAATACAACATGCGATGCGGCTACCTCCTCAAGCCCGAATTCATGCGAAGGATGGATAGACGTATGGATCCGTTCGCCGAGTCGACGGTGGATGGAATCATCGCCGGCACCGTTAAAATAACAGTGATCTCTGGGCAATTCCTCACCGATAAACGAGTAGGAACCTACGTCGAGGTGGATATGTACGGTTTACCGGCCGATACCGTCCGGAAGAAGTATCGAACGAAAGTCCTACCGAATAACGGAATTAATCCGCTCTATGATGAGGAACCTTTCATTTTTAAAAAGGTTAATATTTTAAATTATGAAATCACCCTACTTTGTTGTAATATTTTCAATGTTTTTGTACCTTTTTTGTTATCTTCTTGTGCTATCAAAAGAACCCTCCTTTTAGTAAAAAAGAATAAATCTTATCTAATAATTATCGTACAATAATTCCGTAGGTATGTCAATACATTCAACATTGTCAACTAAATCGCATACAGTAGCTATACAGAGTGTCATAAGATTGGCCCGCCTATATACAGAGTGCTTGAAAAAACCTGGCATATCACAGTTTTTCTTTTTTAATAGTTATATATTGATGCATTTTAGGATTGGTGTTTAATAATAGATAGATCCAGTCGATATGACAGAATGTACTCGTAGTCCGAGGACTTTCGTGCTGAATTTTAAAGCATTTCTAGTTCAGCTAGCAGGGTCAATTATACACGAAACGAAAGAGCTTTTCTATTTTAGCGCAGTCAAAAACAATCGGTTGGTTGCATTTGATTTTTTTAAGCTACGGCGGATTTTCTCAAATTTCGTATCGCAATTCTTGCGACAGAATTCGATCCTCTAACAACAGCATAATTCTTTAAGCAAATCCCCGTTTGCGTATAATTATTCCAGTGCTAAGTGTAATACAGGCCTAAAAACCAAAAGAGAGTCGTAATGCAAAATAAAATGGGGTATTCGCTACTGGAAGTGTTGACGTAATCAGTTTTCCCATAGCCTTGCTACAAAATCTGTACCATAATGAGTCCTTCGGGCAAGTCTAAACCTTATATGTCGTTCTTTTGAAAGGGTTTTACAGAAGGACAACGCGTTGTACAATCTATGATTAATGTATTCTTTTATTCCTTTTAGGTTGTACTCCCTGAACTGGCATCGATACGAATAGCAGCATACGAAGAATCCGGCAAACTAATCGGACATCGAATACTCCCCGTCGTTGGCCTTTGCCCTGGTTATCGGCACGTGAATCTGCGAAACGAAGTCGGCCAACCACATCCAACCGCAACCCTCTTCTTACATATCGTAGTTAAAGATTATGTTCCAGATGGCTTCGCCGATTTCGCCGAAGCTTTAGCTAACCCTATTAAGTACCAAAGCGACTTAGAAAAACGCGCGCAGCAACTCTCGGTGTTGACTGATGACATGGAACCGTCAACAGATGGCATTTGCGACGAACACCCGAAAAAACTCAAAGAGAATGCACCAAATGGAAGTCCGACACTCAAACCGCTTCTGGAGCCCGGTATTGATTCGGTTGATATAGTGCCTGAAAACAACAGTTCGACTACGATCTTACCGCCTGCCGGTGATCACGTAGTTATGAATAGATCGGAAATTAAAGAAGAGAAAGTTGTGGAATTCGTAGCCGAACCCTTGGATAAAATCATGGAAAACAAACTGGTGAAAGAGAAAAAAATGGAACTGGATAAGAAACTGGAGAGTCTGAGGAAGAAGCATGAGAAGAAAAAGATTACATTGCAAACACAAAAATCGGGAGAGAAGAGCTTTATCAATATCAAGTTCAAGAAGCGGTTCTCAAAATCAAATCTGTAAGTGTATCTTGTAGTAGCGATAGCGATGATAGTTTATTCTAGTTATTTGTGCATTATCGGCATGGTTTCGTGCTATGATCTATTTAATCACATCTATAGAAGGTGTCTTAAAACTTCATGTTATACCGCAATAGTAGAACAAAATTTTTGTTGAAAAATTTTTTTTTTTGTTATGGAACTGCGTTATTCTGCCAGCAGGATCCTCAATTATGGTAGTAATTCTAAGAAAATTGATTTTATACAGCAAACTAATCTAAAAAAAGGTATATACAAATAATCCACGTAAAAAATCAGTTTTATTTGAATAATAATGTCATTCAATACAACAAGTCGGTAGAATTTTTAAGACAACCGAGCTATTGATTTTACAATTCTTCAGAACATTAAGAACTTCAATTCAATCTCAAGTTATTGCATGACTGATTATGCAATTTTTATTAATATTACGTGAATTTGTATCAATCGTTTGATATATTGAAATTTTCATTCTACAAATTAGATTACACGTATTAGCACTAACATTAATTTGAGTTTTTTGAATCTTCATTTTAGTTAGTGTAAAACATCATTTAGCTAAATATTAACAAATCCAAGTCAAATGAAAAACTTTCAAAAAACACTGATTTGAATGAAAAGAGATATTTTTGCTTTACGTATATAACATATTACTTTCTATGCAAATTAGAAACTTGCAAACAGAAAAGAAGTTATCTCAAAGTATAATGGAACCTGTAAAAGACCACCGCTGTAAAAAAAAACGGATTAATCTTTTTCCGTTTTGATCTTCCGTTTGAATCTCGAGAGTATTTTTCATATCTCTCAGAGATATGAAAAATACTCTCGAAACCACGCTGATGACACCGGGTAGGCAGAAACATGTCCGTGTGTTAGTGTATTTTTATCTTCTTTTATTGCGTTTGCCATGAATTATTCCATCAATATCATGAGGAAGCTAAGCTATCTTAGCATTATTTTTTAGCTAAAAAACTATTAAAGAGTACAATGTTTTTAAGTTCTTATCCGCCTGCTTTGATATATTTGATTCGATTCGATTGTTTTTTTTTTTTCTTTAGTCTACTGTTTTACAGAATTCGAAATACGTGGATGCCATCGTCACTATTATCTTCTAACTAAAAAAAAACTATACAATTCTAAAAGAAGACGAAACCCTAACGTCATGCGTCAAAACGGATAAACAACATTTTTTCTTGCATAGCCCACAAAATCAACTTTTAATACGTAGATGTAGTTATTAAAAAGCGATTTCGTTTTTAACGCCGTGGTGTGGTAATTAGCACGCCTGTCGGGCAAACGGGCGATGTTAGGTTCGATTCTTCAAGGGGGTTGATATTTTCCAAAAATTTGATTACGTCAGAAAGACTAAGGAAATCACACGTTTTCACATTTCTTGGACGAAAGTTAATATGTATTAATAAAATTCGAAATGTTTGGGAATTGTTAGTGACGATGATTTCGATGATTTATCGGACGAAGAGAAGCGGTCATTTAGCAGTATTTTACTGGTGTAAATGGAGTACTTTGAACTTGAATATGGATATTTTGCTCTTCAATTACATTTCTAAAATTAATAGTTGTTAATATAATCCTTAATAAAATAATTTATCAATGAACGCAGTTATATAATGCGTTGCATTAAAGAAATCGGCGGTAAATGAAGTAGAATTTCCTCGATGCTACTAATAGTCACAGATATATTCCAGAACCAAGTGCTAGCGCATCTTCCGTCACCGTATTTGCGCACAGGCAACCCCACCGCTCGCCAAAATGCTGCATTTAATTTTTTTTCCTTTCGTTAGCGTCCTTTTGTTTCATTCTCTACTAAAATACTGTAACAATACTTGATCTTACGCAGGTTCCATTGCAAGTAATTCACTTTAATGATTACAAAAAAAAAAAAATATGATTAAAACACTATCCTCATTTTTACAAAGAAATGCAAAAAAAAAACTGTACTATTCAAAATGTATTAAATTACAGCAAAAAAAGTTAAATGACACAATTCTTTGCTAAATATTCGAAGTTTAACACCAAATTAATATTCTTAATCAACTCTAGGTGTTCTTTACCGGTACTATGTCCGGTAGCTTACATTTCTTGCTCAACATTTGCGCACTCGAATCTTCTACAGCGGTAATGTGAGACGTTTTTGTATCTTTTCTTTGGAGTTTGTGTGTAACGTTTGGCGCGTCAATAAGAAAGATGTACGTCTTTTGATGTAAGGATCGAAATTCTGCATTGGTTTTAATGTTCTAAAAATATGTTGATCCTCCGGAAATGACTATTAGCTTTAAAATGGAATGCCATCACTTTTATTTCAAATGCAGTATTGAATATTTTAAATTGCATTTACTGATCTAAACACTCTATTCAATGGACATTGCCGGCATGCAAAATAAAGTTACTTGCTGCGTAACAATTAAATACATTTAAAATTTAGTAAACCAGAGCATTTAACAAAATTGTCAAAGCATGTTATTTATGTACAAAACTGGCTAGGTAAACTTACATTAGATCGTCAAATTTGAAATATAAATGGCGGCATACTATTTCATATGAGGAAGATAACAATCACTTCCGGTATAATACAATGAAACATTTTCGGTATGTGAAAATATTTTTAGATTCTCCCGATGGGCTTTTATCAGCCATTTTTGTCGTATTGATATAACTATAGTATACTGAGAAAAATAGCGGGCAACTACTCCGAAACACTTTGTATATATGCATCTTTCTATTGTTGCTGGATCTGAGAAGTGTTAATGTCAATATATTGAGGTTTTCGTGTGAACATTTTTGAACATCGCTCTTTATGATCATCGTTAAATACTTGTGCACCTTCAGGAATTGTAAGCGATGTATGTTTCGTCAAATTTAGATATGTCAAGTTTGTCTGATAATTTCAGCATACATCACCACTATACACACCCTGAAGATGTAGCTTCTGAACCTAAAGTATAATGCATGAATTATTGAAAGTTTGCTTAGTTTTGTAGTCTATCGAATGTACAGAGAGCACAATCAAAATAATTCTTTCCATGAATGTACGCACTTTTACAAAGATATCGCAAGTGTTTTGTATGTGTTATCTGTACTCGAAAATCAGGCGCTTCCTCATTTATTTTAGACCTATTGAATCACCCAGTACAGAACCATTATCCGCAATGGGGGAATCTCAAGACGCGGGCACTACAACAACGACAGCGACAACGGCAATCGCAACAGACCAACAACCAGTCATTAAACGAAGCGAAAGCGAGAGGTTATTGGCGGTAAATCGCGATTTCGTCACGCAGGAACGGGAACTTCGGGAAAAATACCACGAAACGATTTTTTCCACCGCGGAAAAGATCATGCAAACATCGCAAGGAAACCAGATTAAAGCGCTGAAGGCGCAATTCGAAATGGAGATCATCGAATTGATGAGGCGACTTCAGGCGGATCGAAGAGATCAAGTGAAAGCGTTGGCGAAGAAACATAGGGATAGGGACGAATTGGTGAGAGTGAAAAGGGAAGTCGCGAGTAATGTTGTGGGTAGGGGAGTGTCAGAAAGAGAAAAGCTGAATCAAGCGTTCCAACATCGAATAGGAGATCTGGAGAAGCAGCATGAAGCTGTCCGGAATGCTCTAGCAGATCAACGAGCGAAGGTGAGTAAAGGAAATCGGTATTATATTGTTAAATCAAACAATTTCATTTAAATATTTATGAAATTTAAATTATTTACGCCACTGGATTTTATGAGAATTTAAGTACATGCATTCATTTTATTGCAAACTTTTCTTGTATTAATAATACTAAAGTAAATAATAGGGACTTGTACAACACCCACGTCTCCAAAATGTGTGAAACGTGTTAATCGTTGATTAATTTTTTTGCGTTTCGGTTTTCAGGCGAAAATGGCACTATCCAAGGAATTCGAAACCCGTCTAGCGCGAGTCGAAGCTGAAGCTAGCGTGCAGCAATGAGACACTGTCGCGCTAATTGCGAAGCATTTCTACACGATCGCATCATCGGTATACGTTTTAGGTACTCGTCGATGCCAAACGGCCCAAGGTGATGGTAACGACGAGAATGACGACGTTGTTATCGTTCTTACGACGAAGACTATCGGAACGAACCCGGACGACAGTCAGTAAACTAATCTCCTACCCTTCATGCATAAACACAAGAGTACCAATATAGATAAACACATAATATTATGCATTATTCTTCCTATCGACGACGGTATGTGTGGTAACCACGACAATCAATTCAACGGAAGCTCGATATATCGATATAGCATCGGTTTGCAATTAGTCGCTTTATCGAAAACAACAAAAGAAAACTGAATAATAGTCGCTGTTGTCTTATTTGTGATAGTAGTTTAATAGTCGGTCGAAACAATGGAAATCCATGGCCAGTTTCGTTCATGCGCGTTCGTTTTTAGGTTAATTATTCCCTTCATTATTGTAAGTTTCGTTTAAGTTACCTCAAAGGCTTACTAGTAGCCGCTTTATATTCGAGAACTGAGCTAGTTTGTACATAATTACATATATAAATGTATCTAGGAAAAATTAATAAAATAAAATAGCAGAGAAACATATTAATAGGGAATTAAATTAAAAAAAAGAAGTACGATGAATATATCTACCTATAATAGTAATTATAAGAACAATTAATAATGCTGTACATTAACGGCAGATGTACATAGTAAAAGAAAGGTTACTTGTTATTTATTGATCATGATAAATGTGTTCTCCAAATCCCTTTCTCCCTTAGTCCTATCTCTCCCTCAGTATATATCTACTTGTGTGTGTAGTCAATCATCAAATCGTTCAAAGGTAGTACTCGAGTAAACGATTAAATATAACACAGGATATGCCGAAATAGGAATACTAGGATAAAGAAAGAAGCAAAATAATAATGTGCCATGTTGCCAAATTACACGAAAAAAATAAATTAAATCAGTAAAAACGTGGAAGTTACTTCTTTCATGTTGTAGGATGTATAATGGATAGATTGTAATGAAGAAATAAAAAAAAAGGAGAAGAAAAACATCTATATTACGTGTAACAATAATATAAGTGATCTCAGATAAATCGATAATTCAATAATTAAATTAAATTAAACGTGTTTACGAGGTAGCAATTAAATTTAAAATTAAGGAAAATGGTTTAGGATTTGTGTGCAAACATTGTAATTAACACCAAATCGTAGGAATATTTCTTTAATTCTTCTTCCTTGAATTCTCTTTTAAATCCTTCTATTCAATTCTTTCTTTCAATTGTTTTTATTTAATTTTGTCGTTCAATCTATTCACTATCGAAAATACGCTTTAAATGAAAAGTGTAGCGCCATCTTTCTATCACCTTCGTAAATGGGTTGACTGGACTAGTTAATCCGGGCTATGGTCTATATTTTATACATCCTTGTACATCTTCATTGTTCGGTGCAATCAAGTATTCAGATCGCTGAGGAAATTAATATTGTGGAATGTATTTGTGAAAATGAACCCTATGAGATCATTTGTTTAATATAGTATAGTAGCGCCAACACAAAATTTTGTTTCAGATTTAACTAAATGTTTTCCTTGGGAAAATATGCTTTTCCTTCTAATAAATTTAGACAAATATAAAACAACTCAAATTTGTTAACGTTTTCAATTTATTTTAATTTTATTATGTAATAATAATTTTCTGGAATGTAAAAATGTTAAAATTTAATAATTCAATTTAAAATTAAAAATTGCTTTTGAGTTATATTATGTTGTGTCCTCAACAATGATTAAATTTAAAATAATTCTAAAATATAGAGAGAGATCGAAATATTAAGAGAATGTATTTGCTTCTTGTTATTGTAATTGTTTTGGAATAAGAATCAAATTATGGACTGTACTGTTATTGTTGCTGTATAAGTTTACATAGTATAATCCGAAATTTGCGTAAGAATTACGGCAAAATTACTGCAATATTTCGGACTAATTTGACATCTTGACGATGGAATTCAAAAACAAGTATGATGCAGCCCTTATGTTCAATGCGATGTCGAAGTTCGACGTGAGTACAGTTTCGCACTACACTAATTCTTAATTCTGCACTACTCCATGCCAACTTTCGCAGTATATCTTCATCCTTGGACTAATTTTGTACTACCGCATGTGAATGCTACTTTACTCCATATTTTTTTTACTGCCGGTAGTGTAGGTAAAAATATCATAAAACAACTTTGGCGAGTAATTTAAATTAAACAAAAAAAAAAAACGTATTTTCAACAGAATGCCATGTAAGTACTTTTAATTAATACAAAGGATTAATAGCCCGGAACAAGTAAACAGATTTTGAAATATTGGGTCTTAGTATATTAGAAGAAAAAGTCGATTTTCCCAATTATATAAATAAATCTAATTGGTTTATCTTTGAGTTGTTATAAAACTGCAAATATAAAGTCATGTAACTGTAACTTTGTATCTATCATTTCCGGTCGTAACGAAAGAGATCGAGTGTTTTCTTCTTGGGGTAAGCCTTTGAAATATTCCTAAACATTATTTTTCAGACTCAGATTCTAGTGGTATAAAGACAGGAAAAAATAGGAAAAAATAAAGCCTGTCTATGAAAAGGATAAGATCAAATACAAAGATCTTAGGTTATTTGCTAAGACGTTGTGTTAGCTCAAATTCGAAATTGGAACTTTAGCTAACTGTAAGGCAACAAGAATTAAAGATACGTTTAATATATGCAACTTTCCTAATCCATTAATTTTTTGATTAATCAATATGATATACTTTCCTGGCAATTGTTTAAGCTGATTTAGTTTTAGGACCGAAATCATATCATATTAACCCAAATTATAAGCGAAACTTACTTATTTCTTTCATCAAAACAAAGTGATAAGCATATTGATCTGAATACTTGAGCCTCTTCACCATCCTGGCTCGTAAAACACTACAAAACAAAATAAACGAATGCTCGATAACGCGTGTGATTCCGTGTGCTAGTATAGTGTTGTTGCTATTTGTTATTACTCAATGGTTGTTACTTAGGATTTAATAGTAATCACTCGTTAGTGTAGCGATGAGGTTTGTTTGGCCTCTACCGCAATATAAACATGAAAAAAATGAAAGCTAGATGAGAAGTTTTAAGATATTATATATACATATACATAGTGTATTATTGATTTTTGTTACGTGAATTTTACTCATCTGACGGCCTACACGTTCTGTTTGTGGGAATATGGGACGCCTTTGGAATTTGTATGGAAGTGTATATTCTTGTACTGTTCTTTTCAGAGAATTATACATGCTGATAATGTGAGTTCAACCAAAATATCAAAGCTAAAATACTAAAAGCTTAAGATTTTTAATCACGTAGATGAAAAAATCCTAAGATCAGATTCGTTGTTTTCTGAAAAGAACCGAAGACGCGTTTTGTTGGTTTAAATCAATAATACTCATTTATTTTTTTAGCTTTTTTATCAGTTGTGATTGACATAATGATTCAATAAGGCATATAAAATAAGTACTGCTGATTGATTTATCGCAAAGTTGAATTAGAAAGTTGCAAAATTTTAAGTGTATGTTAATGGTTCGTATTCTTTCTGTTGTTTCTCAGATTTGAGTTCTAACATTTTGATAAGAGTTTTTCAATACTTAAATTGTAATACTGAATGAAAAACTAATTTACATGATATTCGATCCACAGCAGTTACATTTGGTTAGAGGTGGGGAGGTCGCCTTTTTACAAAATAACTAAATGTTTTGCAAGTGATTGCAAAGTGAAGCGCTTGAACTGAAAATTGTGATTAGATGTTACCCCTGCGTAACTAGCCACTAAAGTAAATGATTACAATTTGAACTTGCATGTTTAGTATTTTAGTACTGTACGCGAGAGAGGGCGATATAATATGTGTAAAAAGAATTGCAAATCTGGAGTAGATATTATATGGTGATTTTGAAACTTGTGCTGTTCAGTGCCATGTCCTGTCCATGTTACAAAAACAGCTAGAACTGACTAAAAAGAGATAATCACGAAGTTATTCCAAAAGTAATAATAATAAGTTAATAAATAGATGCAAGTTCTTTCACAAATATCATATATCTTTGTTCATATGCTTTTATTTGATGCAATCCTATTGTGGCCTACCTACGCCGACATGTGAACATTTTGAAAATTTTTCAAATAAAATAAACTTTTATAATAAAAGTAACATAAAAGTATTTGCACACTCCGCACCACACAAGTATAATTAATAAAATCCGGGACAGCTTACTTAATAACGCGCAGCCCCACTTACATGCCATACCAATTAACCAAGGTCACAACTAGAGAATATAACTACTATTCTTGATCGAATTTAATTTTTGGACTTAAGTTTGGTGAGAAAATGTTTTCGCCAATGCTGTGAATATGAATTTAGCTATTTTTTTTTTATATAAAAACTATGATCCGATGCAAAGCACTCGATCCATTTAAATTTCTACTGGTAAACAATTGTTTTGTACAATACGTAAAATTCAATAGAAAACACATTTCCAAGAAAAGACAAATTAATTTATAGAATTAAAATAGAATATTTGGTAATTCAAAAAATGAAAAGAATTTTATTAATTAAAAAAAAAAAACAATAATAACACAATTTTGGAGCACTTATTATAACTAGTACCGCCTATTTCCACCTCGAGCCCCTTTGATATTTTACAGACGTTTTGGCGCGGAGTTGATTAAATGTTGAGCTAATTGCTTCCATTCGACGCACGTTATCGTAGATAAAAATGAAACTAAGTACCAAAAGGAACCGCGTGCTCTTCTAAAATGGTGTTTATGTACCGTGTAGCTATCACCCATTCAATTCAATGCTCACTAGTTGTATAATGATGCCTCACTATAGCTAATTTGTTCCACAATATTTAATTGTGTAAATCCCACACCCCGTCTTCTCCAAATTCTTTCCCGTCCATCCGTTGATCTTAGGCAAAATTGCTTCAGTGGACGTGATTGCAGTTTTTGGGATCTTGTGTATAAACTGGCCAAGGTGTACGATGTTCTACAGATAACTGCGGATATTGGGCTGGTTTTGTATGCATTGAACTAATCTCGGCTAGTTGTTGACGAACTACCCATTCACTTATATGCATATTTCCTACGTCACCCAGCTGGTTTGATACCTCAACCGAAATTATATGTTTATCCTTCAAAACTGAAGAAGCCACAAATCAGTCTCGTTCCGATTTCGCTCATTTACGGCCCGATTTTAGTCTCCTAGTATAGCTGCCTGTTTCATTAAATCGCAGAGCGCCTGTTTGGAGTTCTGAACGAGCAACGGCTAATACTGTACAGCATAATATTGGCTACGACCATCATACCGCCTTGGTTGCATCCGTTGGACTTTTTTAGAAAAAAAAAAGTTTTCCACTTTAAACACTTCTTAACTGTCAAAATATCCAGCTCTAGAAATAACCATAAAGTACACTGAATTTCTTTTCAATTATCGATCATAAATTTGGTCATTCCTCGTTTGTTGGCAAAATTCAAAACAAGAAGTCAGCGGATATGATATCTTTTGATAATACCAATGTCGATCTAACCTTACAGTTTTTAAAGTACAGACAAAGGTGAAACAAGTAATGGATCAAATTTTTTGCATCTGAGTGTATACAATATGCCATGTTATTTAAAGTTATACAAATAGATTTTGTAGGAACAAGCAATTATGTAACAATGCCTTATTGAAGTATATGATCATATTATGTCTTATGTAAATTAATACCACATGGTGTAGTGTCAACAATAGAGAGGATTTCTTAAATTTATGTTGTTTTATCGTAATTTGTTACAAGATTCTCTCAAAGTGATTTTTTATAAAGTTTATAGGTGACAACACCATGCGATATTAAACTAATTATAACAGTTGATTTCAAGTATTTTCTGGACAACTTGAAAACAAAATTACCGTTGATTTTTTTAAATTTTATTTCAATTATTAATCTTATATATTATATATTTGTTGATTTCATTTCAGTTACTTTCTAGGAAATCTGTGTATTACTATTACCATTATGTGAAAAGATTTATTTTGTTGAATTTATAATAATTATTATGTATACCGTTCGAATGTAAAGAGAAAACATTCCAAGCCCGTGTGAAGCGATCATGTGTCTCGGAGTGTTTGTTATTATTATTTTCCTCTGATTTTGTTCGATCCGTACGGATAATATCGATACATTATATATATATATATTTATTGAATTACTATTACGATTACTATTGATTACAATTGAATAGTTAGTGAGGAATCTCGTTTTTTCCAACTGTGCCTTTGCCTCATTGATAATTTTATTCATACTATTCTAATTACCACCCAGTTATGTATTACGTGTATTTATTATGAATTTGATGTGTCTAAACTAAATAAATTCATGTCTAAGAGTTGTTGTGTTTATTTATAATAAATTATCTGGAGGTCTCGATGCTATGATGGTAAGTGTAAAAGAATAGAAATTTAGAGTATATTTGGGTAGGCTTGTCCTCAAACTCATAAAATAAAATACTTGTTGCATTCAGTGGTTTCGCTTAGATTTGTAATCAAAAAAATTAAATTGTATTAACAATATTTCAAGCAGAGGTTTCTGCTTTGAAACTGTGCGCCATAAAGAACCTTGAGAAAAGGATATTAGGTGCAACTGTAAATATATCCGGCAATGGAATTAAAAAGGCAGATAAGCTGGTCAGAGGCAGCGAACAAGTCTTTCATTGGTCCTCTCCAAAAGAGCCAAAACATGGGAGAATAATCAAAAGTGGGAAAGTGTTCCAAAACGAAAGCACTCATGTTAGACGCAGATTGTGTACCAATAAACCACAAACATATAAGCAATGAGTATCTCGCCAAAAGTTTAATATTTGTACATTCTTTGACAAAATGTGGTGAGCATACAAAGCAAGTGTTGTAAAGTTTTGTTTCGTCATATGTTAAAGTAGGATTGCCTATTCAGTCCTACTAAATTTTTCACGAGGAGCCTGTGGCTACAACAATTTTATAACTACTTTTTCTACTACATACTACAGAATGCTCAAAGTTTGTAAACCAAAAAGAACGAAACGGGTAACGAAAGTTAAGATGAACACAATTAAACAATAAACTACTAAAAATAAAACAAAAACATTTTAAGCAAAACTTTTTCAGCAGGTGCTATACAAAGAATGATGGCAAATTATTTTATACAAGTGGATGCAACCATGCAAGCGACGCTCCTAGAACTGTGTGCGTTTAGTTACCGCTCAAAATAACAGAGCTCGCGGCAATAGTAAATGGGGCGTGTTCAAGAGTCTCCACTCCCTGATTTGAACATTTGCAGGTTACGTTTGCTTTTTCCCGTCAATTTTCATCCAGAGCTTTAGTCAATTAGGGGGATGCAGTTTAGAGTGGTAGCAAATGTAGATTCAACAGAAATTAATAGGGTTGTATCTTACTGAACTTCTCACGTTGCATTATGTAAAGATTTGTAATTTAAATTGTATTATGATCTTGATCCGTATCGTAACAAAGCACGCCCCAATTTGAGTATTTCTTTTCTATCACATTTTTACTTTAACTTACTTTATTCTAACGCGATGAGACTTTTCGATGAGAAATGAAAATAACAAGTTAAATTAACAGACAAAAGAGTTTTTTTACTTTTTTGTTTTCCTGTCAAATTGACGATTTTTCCGTATTTCCTATATTTTACTTTTTTCTTCGAATTTCGATTTTTCCCCGCCAATTGACATCAGCGAACAATTTTGGTACATTTTATAAAATTTTCATTTTTGGCCATTACATGAACCGTTGCTTCTAAAAATGTACTATTCTTAAAATGCTAAAACAGATTAGCAAGACGAGTCGCTCGTATTCTCATATCATTTCTTTTCACGCTAAATAGATTGTCACATGCATATAACGCTTACTTGCAATCATGTCGTAATATGGGAAACAATTCTTTATTCTAGGAAATGGTAGTATACGAAACAGATTCCGCAATTTGCTTGGCACTTTGCTTCCTTCCTATAAAAAATTACGTAACCGTATATTGACAGAGATCTATGCTGATAACACGAACAATACCAATGTGAAAATTCATACAAGCCAGACTTGTAAATATGCAATCTCTGCGGAAAAAAAATTAAATGCATTGTAAAATAGCATGTAAAATAGCATGTAAAATACCATTAATTATCAGTCGTGTTGGAGAAATGTGAACCTTGGAATTGTTGTCCATTTCTAACATTTGAGATTTTTTCTTGACATCTTAAATAGAATCCTTTTATTCATCGTAGATAGATCGCTGATCCATAATCGTTCCGCTTTGCTATGGATCAGCAAAGCGGAACAGCAATGGGATATATAACGAGGAGCAAGAGACAACAACATCAGTCTTTAGAAATCTTCTGAAGAAGCTGACAGCATGGTCAGCAAAACGTTAAGTAAAATATTAACTGCACGATATCACCCGAAAGACATTTCTACTATGGATTACGGTCGTGAAAGCCTACACTCAACCTTTTATTCATCGTTTGTCCATGTCACTCACAATGAACAATATGACATTATAACTAATTTTTCTACTATTTTTAACAAAGCAATAATTTTAGAGCAGATATCTAATAGTTCACTTAGTTTCGTAGAAGCTCTAGAAAAGAACGTTTGAAGGGTTTTCATAGAGAACACAGATAAAACGATAGTTTATACCTCGGGCAATCTCAGGAACTGTAATATGATAACAAAGGGATTTTCGATTGGGAATTTTACCAAGGACATTAGCACGGATAGCTTTTTCATCTTTATCATCTATCATCTTTATATTTATACTTACTAACACTGAGGACAAGCTCAAATATAGCGTGTAGTACTTCCATAACGCTGCCTCATAACCCTGTTTATAGACACTTAGTTTCTACGCATTTAATGCTCGAATGCCTCTCATATTTCAGCTGAGCATACCTATAAAAGCGTATACGACCTTAAAACTTGCTCCCCAAAGGATCTCACAGCTTACGCACGTCAAACGGAGGCGAGTAAATTCCACGGTCCCCTTTACGATGTACATACATACAATAACGAATGTACGCTATTCATCTATCCAGCGAAAAAGGAAGGAAGGTATTTGTGTTTGGGGAGCGTCCGACCGTACGATTTGGCCGTTTTCTTCGTGAAAAGCTCCTTGGTTATATCGATTATACAAATGCAGATGGCGTGATGGGATTTTGCATTTCTTCCTTTACTTACTACCAATTCTTATTATAAATTATTCCGGGAAAGTTCGGCGGCTATGTCATCAAGCCGATTGCTTTTTCTCTTCGAAAATTAAAATTTTCACTGCAAATCTCAGCTTCCATCCGTAGACTTCAATGCTAATACTAATGAGGGTGTTTGAAGACCAGCATGGCTGAGGAAGAAGCTGTTGGGAATACTGAGGAGGATTGGCGCGTTTACGAGGTTCTTTGTAAGGACACCGAGGTGAGTAATGTTGAATGAAATAGTAGAGGAACTGCGTCAAATATAAAATAGTAATTATTCGTTAAAAAACTAGCTTCGCTTGTATAAAACTATTGTAAAAGCTTATATTCTATACTGATACGTTATTATTAACGACTAACGGCTGTCGATATTTTTGCAACTAGCATGCAAGAAAACGGTCAATACTTGTTATTAGTCGGATCATAAATGCATTGTAGGGTTAGCATATTTGGACGCAATCACAATTGTAGGTAAACATGAAATATTTCTCATGAATGCTATTCCTTGCTATCATCCACTCAATGGGAGTAAATCTTCTAGCATCTCTTCTGTGCTAAAGAGAATAATAAACTGCATTTGGTAGGTCAAGTAAATGTATGGTAACAAATTACTTTATTACTGAAAAAATGCTTTTGCTATTTAGATTACTACGTCTCCCGCTCTATATCTTAATTCTCTCAAGCACGGAATTTTTTGGAGACAAAAAACCTCTAGATGCACCGACTTTTTTTTTATTAATTTTGTTTGTTTGTTGTTTCGATATTTTGTGTAATGCAATAAATAGCTATAACAAAGATTTTTTCTCTAGGCCAGGAGACACGGAATGTCTGAGCATGCTTCATAGCAAAAATTATTTGTAAGACGAAACAAATTTATTAGAATGGGATGAAGCCTTATTTTATGAAGCGTACATAATCATACTTTTGCAAACGGTTTCCGCGAGAAAGTATCGGGTATAAATTTTATTTCATCATGCCACAAACAAAAAAAATTGTAGGGTTAAATTTTAAAACCACATATGCCTGAAAGAGTTAAATTATTCACTATTTCTTCAGTTCAGAGTCCCATTTATTTAATTTATTTATAATAGAGTCTTGTTGAAAAAGTAATAGATTCCTAGAAAGGGTAAGAGATTACATTTTTTTTTTAGAAAAAAAAAAAAAAAATTTTGAAAAAAAATTATAACCAAAAATATTTGTTATATACCGGTGGTTTACGGTCTTGTGATTTTATTTTCAAAGGGTGATTAAACATCTTAATATAAGATCATTAACGTAGAAGTATCTTAACAAAAGTTGCTTAATAAGAGAGGTATTACTGTTAATTTCTTTTTATTTTTTATTTATTTATTTTTAATGGGTAAAAAAAAAAAGTTCCTTTGAACGTACAACGACAAATGTAGTTTTTTCACTATGGCATTTTAATCGTTTAGTTCGCCAACATTAGATAATGTGTTTAAAAATAAGTGGGTTGGTCGAGGTGGTTTTGTTCCATGGTCTCCCCGTTCACCCGACCTTAATCCCCTTGATTTCTACTTATGGGCAGTTATGGAGACCATGGTATACACCAACGGAATAATTGATTTAGATGATCTTCGTAACCGTGTTGAGGCAGCTGCGGCGACAATTCGACGGCAAGACCAAAGCCTAGTAAATTATGCCAATTCATGTTTACATCGAGCGAGACTTTGCGTTCAACAACACGGCGATAACTTTGAACAACTAGTGTAAAGTGGATTCCACGAAGAACATAAAAAAAATGTTTAGTTTAATACGCTTAATCACCACTTAAAATTACATTAGCAAACATTAATTTTTGCAATGATTAATCGGTTACACACGATATTTTATGAAATTTATATTATGAAATTGTGGACGAATGCCATTCGAATACCTACGATCCCAAAATATTTTCTTTTAATTAGATTCTTCTTGATGTTGCCAGCGACAACTTTCACATTCTAGAAAGAAAAATTTAGTTTCCTTTCCAATGCTTGTAACACAGTAATGAGTCTAAGTTCATATTTCTGATAGTTTCCTTTGTGAATGACAATCTAGTCGTTTAAATGAAGCTAAGTAAAACGTGTTTATTCACTTTATGTAAGTGTCTAGGTAAAGACCGTTGGTCTACTAGCCTATTTGTCTTTTCAATTATCGCGGTAATGTTGTATGTCAGTGAACGCGGTAAGTGGTACCAGCACGAAAGTGAGCGTAATATTGATCTTTTACATGGCCCCACGTCTGGTTTATAAAAATTTTAATCGCGGCTACAGCTGCATAAATATTTGTAGAAAAAATGAGAATAACAAGCAAACGTAACAGGAAAGATTCATTTATTCATCTGGTGTTGTTCCCTCAAACCAAATTGGATTTTAGAACCAGTACCAGCAGATTTTCTTAAATCTTCGTGGAGAGCCTGCGAAATGGATTATTGTTGATTGGTAATTTTAATAAATTACAGAAGATGAAAATGAACTTTTCGTGTATGTTAATATGTTAATAAAACATTAGCGCAAGGGAATTTCATTTGAAATTAGCTTAACGAAACTAGAGAACAAGAGAAATTGAAATTAATATGTTTAAAGCAAAGAAAACACGGAAGAATGATAGGACTGATTAG
The DNA here is from genome assembly GCA_902654985.2 of Oryctes borbonicus. Lineage (NCBI taxonomy): Eukaryota > Metazoa > Arthropoda > Insecta > Coleoptera > Scarabaeidae > Oryctes > Oryctes borbonicus. Next base: position 1,669,165 of record LR736896.1, on the reverse strand, counting down.
ATTAGAAATACTTCAGGAATATCTAATAGTTTAAAAATATCTCAAAAATGATTTGACTGGAGAAATTAAATTAACTGTAAATCAAATGTAACGCCCAATATGTTTAATAGAGTGATTTTCTTTTTGTATCTTTAGTTAAAAGCGCATGATTTATTAATCAAGAAACATGTTCTATTTTAAGCGATGCAATGCTGATTGCTAATAACGATTTCCTTAAAGAACTTAATGCGGCCTTGTGTCTAATTAACTCTACAACTCTAAACTGTTATATACAGGTCATTGATAGTTATTGTTCTACTTCTAGTCTGTAAGTAAGATTATTTAAAAGAAGTCCTTCAAATGGCCTCATTATTGTTAGGAAATAAATAAAATTCGAAATTCCCGGCTTGTTAGCAACAGTTAAATATATAAATTGGTAGACAAAAACTTGTTGATGTTGATGATACGCAGAAGAAGGCTCCTAACATACATTACGTGTTTCCAACATTTAAAATAATTACTGAGTATATCTTTAACAGAATCCTGTTTAATTATTGCCTTGAAAGAACTTGGAGAAATAGGAGCAAATGCTTATGTTCTACGGTGTTGCGGGTAGGGTAAGGATTGTCGTTTCTAATCGTAACTCTGTGAATTCAATCTTTGTTTGGTGGTCGCCAGCTGTGTATTAAGACGACAAAAACGTACAATGTGTCTAAATATAAAGAAATCAGCGCAGTTTTCATTTGTTATTTTATTTCCACTAAATTATTGTTTTGTATGTTTTTCTCCAACGCTTCTAAGCACGCTATTCCTTTGATGAAATATGAAGCAATTTTGTTAGAGAAACGGTGCGCTTCTATGCGGTGGTGGCAATTGCCACCACGGGATATGATGAAAATGAAAGGCGATTAATGAATCGCGTTGAAAAAATTAGAAAAGGCAGCACTTGCGAATTATGACACATTGAGATCTTAAATATATCAATATGTTGAACATTTGGATTAAATTATCGAGTTAATAGAGAAATACAAGTGACCGGCTATGATTGGTTGGATTCCTTTTCGCGTAAGAGTTTGAGTGTTAGGCAATCACAAGATTTATCTGCTCGTACTAAGTAATGGAATGAAGAGAAGAGAGCCAAATGACTTGTTTAAAATATGGGAAAGTTGTTTTATTTAGCATAGTATATTCAACAAATTCGGGGGAAAGGTACAAAATGGACGAAATTCAATATTAAATTAATAATGAAGCAGGTACTGTTATAGCGTATTTTAATGTCGAGAGAAAGGTGAAAATGTTACTACAGTTGCGTGTTGTTTTTCTTAAATGATTGAATGAGTACTTTAAAATAAATTGGCAGCTAAAACAATTCCTACTTTAGATGATCACATATCTCATAGAAATTTCATCGAAAAAATAAATAATGCTAATTTGCTTTTCTAACCATATCCCAGGCAGTATACCACATAATTTATGGCTGAAATCGAGCCGGTGGATGGTCAACCATTCTAATAGACGAATTATTCGCCCTTGAGTGGGAGGGAATAATCCGTCTAAAAAAAAAGGCTGGGGAAAATCGGCTTTAGTGGAAATTACATTTTCCTGTTTCAAAGCCACATGCATCTTCCCATTGAATCCAGATGCAATTCACTTGATATGGACAGAGTTAATTAATTAGCGTCAGACCGCCTGTTTCTGAGCTGCCAACAAGATGCCAAATACATCAAAATACATCAAAAATGGCAATAACGTCTCCTAGAATGTCTTGAAAATATTTACTTAAGATAAAGCCAGTTCTTGTAATACCGAAAACAAAACTAGAAATTCGTGGAATTTCTGGAAACTTATTTCTTGCGAAGGGAAATTGATGCTTGTATACAAAGCATAATTTGTGCGTGAAACTTATACAATGTATCCAAACAACTGTAATTTCTGCGGTTGGGAGAAGAAAAGGAAATTAATGTACTGTGTAAAGGGGTTTAAGAAGTTCGCTCTAAGCGGAACATCTCTCCTTCTAAGGAAAAGCAATTCACCCAGATGTGCGGAAGAGACGTTCTAATTTATTTTTTTTTACAAATCCTTGATTTGGTTTTATTTCTGGACATATACGAAAGTTTATGATATTTGTCAAGTTATTTCGTATTGATTTTAACAAGAAGTATTGCATACATTTCCTTAATAACCCTTTTTTTTACAAGAAGCAAATCTTCTGGAATTACCTTATATATAATGTAAATTCGCCTTTGTAGCTCCCAATCATTGTTTCTTGATAAAATGTCAAAAATAAAGTGCTAAAATTCCAGTTCTTTTCTTTTTAAATTCATTTAACAACTGAATTATGTATTAAAAACGTGATAGGCATCTCAATAAATCTCGTAATATGCACGTCATACAATAATTATGTAAATATGTTAATATTGCCAATTGACTTCATATGGATGCAACTGTAAATTGCATAGTTGGTAGCATAATAGAAAGGGCAATTCATTAACACGTCGTTAACAATGCATTACCCGTTTTCGCTTATACAATGAATAGCTTTCACAAATTTGGATTTTAATTTCAGTTGTGGATAGATATTGACATACGTATATTATATATATATGTACACTGCTGTTCAGAGAAGTTCGGTCGGTTGGTAAAAAACATGAAAAGGTTACAGAAACAAACGAAATGCAATTTTATTGTATGTACAGGTAAAAAAGACAAAAATAAATAAATAAAAAGTTATTCTGGCCTAATATAACATACTGAACATTTTATTCTTTTTTCATCGAAAAAACCTCCTTTGCTGTTAATCGCCGCTCGAATTATTATGGGCACTCTTTCGATAAGTTTTGTTAAAACGGATTGTGGAATATTAATCCATTCATGTTGCAGAATATTCCGTAAATGTTCTTGGGAAGTTGGGCATATTTTTCGGATCTTCCTGTCCAGTTCATGCCACAACAACTCTATAGGGTTTAAATCTGGGCTTTGTGGGGGTCATGTCATTACTTTCAGGGTGTGCTGTTCTTCTTGCTCCTTTAGATAGTTCTTACACACTAACGCAGTGTGTTTTGGGTCGTTGTCATGCATGAATGTAAAGTTACGGCCTATTATACGCAATCCTGATGGCACTGTATGATTCTGGAGTATTGCAAAATAATTTTCCTTCCTCATTACACCCTGCACTCTGCATAAATCTCCCGTCCCAGCAAAGGAGAAACATCCCCACACTAACACAGAACTACGCCCTTGCTTCACTGTAGACTCAATGCAGTTCGGGATCACTTTTCGGTTTTAGATCTTCGGACATAAACTCGTCGATTTTCCCCAAAAACCTCAAACTTTGACTCGTCACTCCAAAGCACGTGTTTCCAATCATCTAACGACCAATCTAGAGGAGAACGGGCCCACTGTAGCCGTTTTGCTCTGTTGCCCCGACGTAACAAGGGTTTTCGAATGACAATGCGTCCATGAAGGTCCGTTTATTGAAGTTGACGTTTTACCGTACTCGCCGAAACTTGTTCTTCACGGCCGCGATTAACTTCGGCTGCTATTTGTGGCGCTGTTAATTTTCTATTGCGTTTGCTTAATAATACAATTCTCAAATCTTCAGCTTTTGTTGTTTTCCTAGATGCTCCAGGACGAACACGATTTTCTATAGTTCCAGTTGTCCGATATCGTTTTATGATGTCATTTACTGTTGAACTTCTCATATTTATTTTTTCAGCAATTTGTCGCCCCGAATATCCTTCTTCAAACAGCGTAATAATGCGTGAACGTTTTTCTACACTGGTAGGCTTGTCACGTGCCATTTTGAAGTAAATTTTCTTAAAACTTTCGCGCAAAAACGACAGATGCACACCAACGCACGTTTAACAGTAAAATGAAGCAAATTTATATCTTTATGCCTGTGATAAATAAACAAGAGTGATACTGCGGTATATTTTCTAAATGTATTGTTCGTTAATAATCTCCAAACGACCCGTTTCAAAAGATCGGTACTTCCGAGAAATTCTTGGAATGATAATAAAAGGGACTTTATTGTGGTTGTCGCAATATTTCTACTTTACATAATAATTTATGGTTTTAATCCCTTAGAAAAGAGTGTATGCTTAATATTTTTCTAATTTTATGTATTAATAATTGTATACAGTGTGATATAATAGATTTTTATTATATGACCGAACTTCATTGAACTGCAGTGTATATATGCGTATATACACTATCGTTATAATGTGCATTTAATATCAACAAAATACTCCTTCCTTTGCATTTAATTTATTATTTAAATTTTATAGTCTCTACTCTGTAGACCAGCGTGGACCGACATAAGACGGACAGAATGTTGTTTTCTTTGTTGTAGCAACTACGATCCTATTCCTACTTGCTATATCCCTTGCTTTGTGACAACCCTATATTTTTTGTGTTATTAAATTAAGTTTTACATCTAACTAAAACTCATACTGGCACATTTCCATTTGTATATCGCGTATTGTATTCTTTTTATTTCCACCATCTAATCCCAAGTTACGTTTTTTGAAACTCCCATTCGATGTCAATGTTTGGCTTCAATCATCCGTCGTAAACAAAGCAAACAATGGCATTAGGGAAGTATCCATATCGGTAAATTTCGACACGGAGACATTAAATTGATCAAATAACCTGCGTACACCGTAAAGCCCGGCGAACTTCGTGATTTGCAATCTGTCGAGGGAATTTACTCGGCGGCTCGTAGCGGTACCGTCACCGGAGAATTCCTGTATTTAGTTGAACGAATTTCAAGCTGTGGCTTCTCGGTCGGCGAGATCGCGTGCTACCCTTACCGCAACCGATGCCCCCAATTGGGAGTTTTTACGTTTACTATTAGTTGTTATTGAAAATCCGTACGTTTCCTCATTCATAGCTACGCGAGTTGTTTTGAACACAATCATGGATTTGTAAGCATTTACTTATTATATTTCTTTTAATTTTTCTTTAATACGTCAAAGAATCTTATTCGATTTCCAGATGGAAGCTGAAGATGTAGATGTCGCAACGTCGTTGCGTAGCGACCTAGCAGCCTTACAATTTAAGAAGGAGCGCTTAGCAGAAGAATTGAAAGACATGCATTGCCAACTTAGAAGTAGAGAGCAAAGATGTATGGAAATGCAAGTCGAAGCAGATCAGCTACGGGAACAAAATGCAAGACAAAACGCTGTTATTATTTCTTTAAAGAAGAGATTGGCTGAATTAGAAGAACGTGAAAGGTCTTTATACGCATCTCAAGGAAGGAACGAGATAGCAATACAGACGTTGCAAAGAGACAACAAGTACCAGGATGATAGGACAAAGGAGTTGGAGAAGAAGATTCGAAATTTAGAACTGGATCTGAGTACTGAAGAGCAGAAGAAGGAGACTGCTAGGAATGCGTTTCAGGATTTGGTGAGGAGGTTGGGTGTCGCTTTAGGAACCGAACCGTGTGAAAGTGCGCATATGTCAACGGAGTCGCTGGTACATAAGGCTTCCGAACTGGTGCAGGTAAATTGATACTAAACAAGTAAATTTTGAAATTGCACGATAAAAAACAAGTTTAATTGTGATTTCGATGATTTTGGAAATGAAAATCTACATTTCCTAAAGAATAATTATGCACCAAAAACAAGTGCCGCTCATATGGAAACTGTTTTCGTTGTTTTCATACGAAAGGTATCTTTATCGCTAATTAATTTTTGATTTTCTGTCGACTTGCTTCCATCTGTCATCGCCTACCATCTGTGACGTTTTTTAACGGTAACCCTAAAACACTTGGAGCGCAAGTTGAACATTCCATTGACAAGCTTAGAGCAATTGTTGACAAACTCAGAGCAATTGTTGACAAGTTTAGAGCAATTGTTGACAAGTTTAGAGCAATATTGTTGCGATAACATTTGTTTAAGTTGGGAAGTATTCCAAGTTGACAGTTTTGTCTTGTTAGTTTATTTTAATTGGCGGAGCAGTGTTGGTGATTTCCTCTCGTTTTGATTTTCGTGCTCGTCTTACACATCGTGTAAGATAGTTTTTCGTTAGAAAGTTAATTAAATTTCTCAATCATTTCAGATTCAAACAAGCGTGGAATGTAAAAATCAAAATTATTTTCATTATTACGGAGCCAGAATAATTTCGTTGTACTTGATCTTACCTGGACATACATGCCATTTCCATGGATTTTTAAATGCTTATTACATCAAGGGTCTCAACATTGCTCAATATAATGTATATTCGAAGTGACCACCATTAGATTCCAAACATAGATTAACTCATCTCTTAACATTGCCAAATTGTCGCTGCAATTGGCTTTGATTTATACTACGGACTTCTTGCTCTATGCATGCTTGCAGTATTTACAAGTTGTGAAGTCGATTTTGATGAAATTTATTTTCTGTATACGCAATACATAAAAATCTAAAGGACTTAAGCCAAGTGACCGTGATGGCCAAATCTTTACAGAGGTGGCGCCGCATCTTATTGAGAATAGCCCCTCCCTTTCCAATTCACTATCATGTAACTTAGGTGGTTTTTAAACACTTCCAAAATTTGAGTGCGATATTTTTTCGCGTTGACATTTGCATGAGAAAATATCGGATCAATTAAGCGGCGTCTAGACCTAGCTACCTAGACCGCATTTTTTTGTTGATCTGAAGCACCTTCAACAAAGTTACGTAGGTTTGCTGTAGCTGTGTTCTCTAATTTTGGCTGTCAATATAGCTTGACAAGTGGAACCAAGCCTCATCTGACATGAATGGCAGATCAAAAATATCATCGTTACGAGACTTTCGTTAAACCATTGATAATATTGAATTCTTTGTGAAATATCAATAGGCGTTGTTGTTTTATAGTTACTCTATATCAATGCTTTTCTTGCACTATTGAACCTAAAACAATGAAAATAAATCAAATCTTAGAGATCGAAAAAGCACCATACCAGTTTAGCTGCTAATTTGCAAATCGATTTTTTAGGACTTGCAACGTCATCAACTTCTGTTACAATTGTCGGTCGTCCAGAGGATATACCCTTACAAATGCAGTGTTTCCTTGGAATAATTCTATCTCCGTGTCTAGCAAACACTTTGTATTGGTATGCTATGAATAAGTCAATGATCCATCTTCTACATTTGACGAGTACCACTATAGAAACGCGCCTTTAAAATATAGGCGTCTTGTTCAGCCATTAAAGGCATCCCAAAAACGACAAAAAATAATTTAATATAAATTATGAAAAATGTACCTAGGCAATGAAAATGATAAGCAATAGCAATAAAAAGAGCAGATTTCAAGAAAAAACGGAGCAAGTAATATAAATAATGAGTAATAAATAGCATGCCATATTGAATGTTGACAGTGAAATGCCCAAAAATCCAGGAAAATTTAAATTATCGTCAGTCTTTTAAAATCACTCGTATCTCTACTCCAAGAGAAACTCTTTATCAGATGTAACAGGTAACTAACACCTGGCTGACTGGATTCCAGCTTTTACTTTCAGGGAAATATCTTTTCTTGATTTCATTAATTCTTGTAAAACAATGATTTTACTAATTCCCAGGAACATCTTTATAAAATTAAATATTTTCACCAGTTAACAAAATCATTATTTTTATTGCAACGTTAATTCTTTGCAATAAGTAATTTAGGAGTATAAATTGAGATACACATTTTATAGAAGACCTCGTTTTATGGTACCCAATTTCTTTTAAGAGTTTCAACTCTGTTTCCTCTTCTAAACATCTGGTGGTAAATTTTTCAATATTAGACTCTGGCTTCGTTCGACAATTGCTTAATTTAGTTTTACGGTCTCCTTTGTGATTACCTTGGCGTTTACGATAGCCGTGACCATTTGTAAGGCCCGACGTTACGCAAAAACAGAAGAACAAACGTTTTACTTTAAGCTATTAAACCTTTACGAGCGAATTAATTCCGTTTTTATCGGAATCGACGGTCGTAAAGCGATAAATTTAAATTACCGAGAGAATCTTAAGAAGAACGACTTGACGCCGTTGGCAGGAACTAAGCCGCTTAAGAAGTCGCAACCTGACGTGCAACGACACCCTTGCGACCCTCGAAATAGAACTGCGGACGTGCAGGGAGAACTTGGAGCGAGCGATCGCCGATAAGGAGTGTCTGCAGAGGCAATCCGCCACTCAGCTGCTCGACCTCGATCGCCTCAAGCAGGAGAAGGATGGCGTCGAGTTGCACCAAAGGGTCACCGAACGCGAACTGCTGGAAGTGAAAGACAAGTTGACCGCGTCGACGAGAAGCTTGGGATCGGCCGGAACGAATATTGCGCAACAAGAGTCCACTATCTGTCAACTTAGAGGTGAGTATATAGGTTTTTGGACAAAGCGGAATGGATGTAAACTAATTTAGCGAGTCATTTATTTTTAGTATCGCGTTTAGATCTCGGGTAGCTTTCATATTGTGGTTATATCGTTAATGGAGTAATTTTTTCTTGACACAATGCGGTACCAGTAACTTTTATTATTAGTTCTTGCTATGACCGGCCCTTTTATCTTTATATGAGATGTGTAAATTTGTGCTAAGGCTTACATTACGATTAATAATACTAGAATTGCTTATTACAGTTATATTTTTCCTAAATTAAAATGTGGGGGTGTAGTGAATAAACTGATAAAGTTGGAAGTTAAGAATTAGTAACCAATGGGGAAGAATGTCTTTTAGTAAAAATTCACGCCGGAGCGCTTTTCCTCTATATACAGGGCGAATCACCTCAGCCGGCTGCGAAGATTGTGCCTTTGTGAATAGACATATCTCAAAGTCTGATTGTGATACACAATCTGACTTTGTAGCTACCTAAAGTCGTATTTTTTTAATGAAACATGTTCTAATGGCTTACTTGCTTCTGTTATGTCACATCGATTAAATGAATATTAACAGTGTAATAGTAGCTTATTCATTCAATTATTGAAAGTAGATGATCAAGAAGTAATACAAATTTCTAAGTATTTGAGAAACATTTTTTCTTGTCGCAGATGAAGTAAAAATCAGAGAAGAAAGATGTCAAAAGCTTCAACACGACCACCACAAATATTTAGAAACCATATCCGCCATGCTGAGCACTCCCGGGCATTTCGTCGAAACATGCGAAGGAGCAATTAAAGATAGGATCAGAGAACTAATAACAGAGAATAAGGACAAATGCGCCGTAAGTAAACGATCACAAATAAAATATTGCTATCCCACTTTACTGCCGCCATCATACTCCACCATTACGTCTAATAAAGAAATATGTAGATCAAATCATTAATCCTGTCGTCTGAAAAAAATATTATAAGCCATAACTTTCCTATGATCCAACCTTATCTCTTATCGATACCCTATTAATCGTGAATTAATGCGGCTCCTTTCGCTCAGCAAATGGAGGCGATGCGGGAGAAATTGGCTCACGACTCGGCGCAACTAGATCGGCACGTTTCGATGTGCGAACAGGCGAACGGTCGGATTCGGGTGCTCGAAGAAGAAAAATGCCATTTCGAGTCGAGATTACGCAAAGCCGATGCGGAGATTAATTCCTGCGAGATGTCCAGGGAAGGTTTAAAACGCGATAAGAGCACGGTAGGTATTAGTTTCTTTTCTAGAGTCGTTGCAGTGTTTCCACCTAGATCCTGTTTTTTTTCTTTTCTTGCTTGGTTATCTGATTTATTACAAGAGAATAGGGTAAAATGTAAAATGGATGTTCGGTTTCCAATTATACTTAGAAAACCACAAAAAATATAGAGGGACCCGTTTTGTTAAAAGCGTCCTTACATTCAAAGGAATTGTTAAAATATTTTGCAGCCAGATAATCTCCGAACATTCATTACCATATCGTGATTTTTTTCTATCATTCTTGATATGGTGACCTCAATTGGACGACCTGGACGTCCTTCATCGAAAATGCTCGTACGGTCTTGATTAAACTCAGCTGTCCAATATTTACAGAGTCTCCATAAACTTCAATGCTTCAAATCTTGACAAAATCCTTGTAAAAGGTTACTTTTACGAAAAATAGTTATTTCAAATCCAGTAACGCCATCTGTTGCCGAGGCCAGGAAATTATCGAACTCTCCTCGTTGTTCTGGTATAATTTGATCGATTTGCTTTTATCCGACCATAAAAATTTCATTCAATACCTTTCATGATATTGCAGAACCATACGTTCAATAACTTTAAAGCAGAGTCACATATTCGACACTGGTCAATTAAATATTTTCTTTGGATAATTAAAACGAACTCTTAAAAGTGGTCCATTAAGAACACATCAATTTGATCGCCAGTTCCCCAAATTGCAACAACTGGCGGGCTTCATTGAGAGAGCAAATACTTCTCACAGCAAACATATTAACCTCACAAAACCATGGCGGGCTTACGATTTGTTTGCATACGTTTATCGCAAACCGATTCTTCGTCATATAATTGCAGTTCATGAACTTCTTAGAACGTCTGGCGAGGGCCCTGAACATGGAAGAAATATCGCACGATGTTGGTGTGGATCTGCATACAGAATCGTTGCTGCTACGCGCTGAACAGTTGGCCAGGCTCGAGAGCGATAAGTTAGTGGATAAGGTAAACGTTGCTACTTTATACAGGGTTAGTTACAACCTCGTAAGAGAAAATTAATTCTATATAGTAAGTAACGTGGGTAATATGGCATAATACTGAAATTAATGTTATCTATTTACCCAGCTTTTGAGAGCTGTTAGGCGTACAAATAACACTTGTAGCGTAAGATTATTAAGCAAAAAACAGAATAAGAACCGTGTAAGAACCATACATACCTAAAAAATTACGCAAATACACATAACGGCAAATTTAAAGGAAACGATGATAAACTCGAATTTGATTCTCCATTATTTTTTTTTCTAGATTTAATTGGTACCTCTTGAAAGTAAAATTAATATCAATATATATTAATAATAGTAGGAGTAAAATTAAATTGTCAATTTTATGCTCTTGGACGTCGATACGATCTTTTTTTGAACAAAATTTGACCCCACCAAGCATTATTCCAATTTTAGTGTTCATGGGCGACGGCTATTCACTATACTTGACGATGTCTCTGAAGGTTTCGAACTTCTTTTGTCCTATATGACCGCAAACCAGGTTGTTTGTCTTCTTCTAATTGCATGCTCACTTATTGTGGTTGCACCTCGATCGTTTCTTGTCTGAATTTCTGCCTGACGTCTATCTCGAAGTGCTTGTAACGCTATAAATCGGTAATCTACAGCCGTTGTTAAACGTTTTCTAGTTTGACCTCGTCTTCTGGTATGCTCTCCAGATTGCTTCCAACAGATAACATTATGATGGATTGTCGATTTGGATTTAATAGATATCACTGTAAACGCGACAATTCTCGATCGATGTACTACAATAAAAACAAAAGATAACCGTAGTAAATAAAAACTATTAAAATTTAAACAATTACCAATCGAAACACAACCAACTTTAATATAGAGAAAATACGCGTTGTAAATGTACTGCTGAGACTAATTAATATTTACACGTTCATAATCAATATCTTTGACACAGTCTAACTCATTAAAAGTTATGCAAAACAAAAACAAATTGTAGTTTGGTATTCATGGCTATATAGACATAGACATAGCTCAAACAAAAAAATACCTCGAGTGCCAATATTTACCTTCATTCGCTTAAATTTGCCGGGGTGTGTGTTTGAACTGTATGTATGTAATTCGCCAGGAGAGCTAATATGATTAATGAAAGTGGATGTAAACGGGACGATAAACACCGATCAAAGTAGGGGTTATTAATAAACGTAGAACAATAAAATATTCACAATTCGATAGCCTTGCCTTCTTTTGCTGACCATTCAAGGTGTCTTACTGTTCAATAATCTTGAACAAATATGATGTGATCGCAAGAAAACGTAATCGAAAGGGCCAAGTTTTTGGATTATTTTTATGTTGGTTACAACTATGCATGGTGTCTCACCGACAACCGCACCAAATTGCTCTTACAATAATATAAAGAAATATGTTAATTAGCCAACTAATATTGATACTTATCTCGAGGAATGTCAGATTATTGAAAATACTTTGGTTTAATAATACATATTAGCTATAATAAATCACCAAGTTTTCAGAATTTTCCAATGTATAGTCTTTCATATATCGATCGATGCAGTTCCCGATGTAATACCCTGAATCTGATAATTAAATCTTGTTTACAAATCATCAAGATTGAAACTTCAAATAAATTACGTTTAACATGTTTGGCAACTTTTACATCAATGATACAAATAAGTTTCTGTTTAAAAATAAATGGCGTAAATAGTAACAAAGCTAGTAGAATAAAAATTATTATTATTTCCTAATAAAAGTAAAACAAGGATTTAGCATGCAATTATAGTAAATGCCCAAAGTAATCTCCTTCGGTTTCAATACAAATTTCAAATCCTTGCTTGTTGTTTCATGTTGTTAAATGCGTTGCCGAGGTGTTGAGGCGCTGTCGTATCACATCAAATGATCTAAAGTGGTCAGGAGAACGTGGAGGAAAATTACTACACGATTATCGTGTAAGAGATTCATTGTTGGTAGTGTCGTTTGAGTTGTTGCATTGTCTTGTTAGGAGTATCCTTATTTTCCTTATTTTGTCTTAGTGAAACTGGTCTAAAAAAGGTTGCACTAAATTATTGGGATACTTTTCTGCGTTTACTACTTCATGAAGAAATAATGGACCAATAATTTTCCAAACGCCAACCCTTTCAAAATGCCATTTCACTGGATGGCTTGTTTGTTAGTGAAACCATTAAGGTGGGACCAAGCTTCGTTTGGGAAACAGTTTCTGTCAAGGATATCATCATCATTCAGGAGATTTACAAACTAATTGCAATATTGTACTCTCATCGTGATCACGTGATCAATGTACTTTTCTTTTTCACAACACTAATTGTACATGAACACTTTTCGAGATCTTTTGTAGGTATATGTTGATAAGAACCATATGACAAATCAGTTTCTTGTGAAAGCTCACGATTGTCTTACTAGGTGACCTACACGTCTCATCACATCCGCCCACTACTGGCATTGCGACTTAGTACACCAGTTTCACGAAATTTAGTAACCCGTTCCCATTGTATTGCTTATGTGCATTATGAGAATATTTGGTGATCTGCACTAAACATGTTATAAAAATTGCAGTCAAACTTGTTAACAAAAGTCAAACGTAACTTGAAATTTCAATCTTCTATAGCTATGTATATTCTAGTGACACTCAATCAGCCATATGTAATACAAAACGTATTATTTCCTCCATAAATTGTGCGTAGATTTCTTTATAATGCATTTTAAATCTTGAAAAAATATGAAAAGCTCCATCAGAGCTTGTGGCTAACCCTGTATGTTGCGGTCGCAAATAGCCGATAAATCATTGCTTCACTTACGTATTTGTATTTACTGTTCGTGAACGTTAAATGTCTTTGTTTGTTTGTGTGTCCTTACGAATGTGCCATCACCCATCACCATTCGCGTCCGTAGCTGCTGTGTTGCGGATACGGGACATTGCCGCGTCTACGCCGCGAAAAATCATTTCACGATACGCCATGCCGTGAAGTAAGGGACGCTTTTTGTTTTGTTTTATTTCATTTTTTGGTTGCGTAGAGTACATTGGCAAATATGTAGGCTCACCACGTACAAGACCTTGCACTTAAGCTCTGACGTTCGATAACCATACTTTTACTTGAAAAAAGCTTTTAATGCATTCAAAAATGTTTTTGGTGGAATTAACTTTTTAAAGTCCATTTAATGTAAACCCCTGAGATGGATGGAAATATAAAAAATAATATGTTTTGGAAATTTTTATGAATGTAACGGTAGAAAATAATGTAGCGAATATATTTGTACGGCAGCATACGAACTGCAATTCCGAAAATGGCCGAATAGTTCCTGGAAAGTGATATTGATATATGGTCGAAAGGGAACGCGGGTATTAGCTTTTTGTGTGGTACGCTATACAAAAATTTGTTATAATTGGAAGTATTGAAATATAAATCAACAAAGATAGAGCAATAAATGATACGAAAACCATGCGAACAATAAACTGCTGACGCACTCACTTTAAGTGAAACGCGGATTAAAGTAATGATCAGTGTGTTAATACAACACTCCTGTTTAAGTTATCAGTAAACCTGCAGAAACGAGTTGCGCTTCATGAAATTGGTAGAGACTAGACAGACTCGTCTTTATTCGTCTCATGAGAATGGGTTCGTGTTACCTACTGGTTTCCCTGAGAGTCAACAAAACACGAGTATGTCTAATCACTGCTAATTTCGTGAAGTCCACTCGTTCCTGCAGGCTTAGTTATCAGTTATCATTCTTTTGAAATTGGAATTATTAGAGGCAAAAGCTTAGTGTTAGACTGTTCTATGGTCGAAGAAGACCTTATCTTATATTGTATAAATCAATTTAACGACAAGTAAGTCACATCCTGCAATCCATTAAACGAGATGTACTCATATCAAGATGTGGGCAAAAAGGAAAATGTAGAATTCACAAAAAGTGATGAGATCTAGGGTCCCAAGCCACCAAAGGGTTGAAGGAAATGGAAAGATCGATAAGTTGTTCAAAGAAGCAGCGAATATGCCTTTCATTGGTCCAAGCTCTTATTGTTGTCACATAAAACAAAGAATGGAGGGAAAAGATCAAAAGTACTCGTACTGGCAAAAAAAGATGGTGCTACCTTTCAATAAATTGGATCGCAGAATTCAGGTGCATTGACTGACAATCCAAAGCTTAATAAATTTATTTAATTGAGAGATGACGATCAAAATTAAGGAAGCAGAAGTTGCCAAGTTCGATTTTTCTTGACCTCCCATTGCTTTAGAATGGGAGAAATGTTAACGTTTGGAGGAAAGAGCCTTACTGTAAGTTTATCGCGCATGTCAGAGATTGGTACAATTAAAAAGATAGAGTTGCTACACGTAGTACAGTACGGACAACAAAAATATTTAGTCAATATTAGCCGTGAGTCTTTTTGTCCATATAACTAGTGTAGTTCTTTATCTGCGCAAGCTTCAGATGTAGGAAAGTGTTGTCGATTCAGACAAGTAGAATATCCAACCAACCAACAAGTTGGATACGATTGAATAGAACAATTAGTTATTTCATTAAACATACTTTTTAATACTTCATACATTGGTGTAATAGCCAAGGTTGTCATTAAAGATAACGCGAATATTTTGAATACTGGTTGATACCCATGTGCAACGCCAATCCCTTCAACCTGAAAAGTTTCAACCTTTAACATTCGTCATGTTAAAGTCATGTTCGGTCGTTTTGGTCGTTCGGTTGTGGAAAAACGGCCACATTTGAAGAATGTTTTGTTCCAAGACAGCCAAGACAACCAAGACATTATGTAATGCTGGACAAGACTAAATCAATAGTATTTTAATTTAAAATTTAAAAAATATCATATATATATATATATATAAACACCGTCGTTGGGTCAATTTAGCTAACAATAAGTAGCCCTGACAAGAAAAATATACATATTTTAAACGAAGGCAATATATTTCTGTTCCCAACAAATTAATTTGTTGTTTGAACAAAAGCAAAATAATAAAAACTTTTGGTATCGTAAACAATCTTGAAGGTTTATTTTTATTGAAGTTATTGTTATGTGAGTAATAGAAACTTGACTACACTAATTTTGTTGGATACCAATCAAAGTGTATAATTTCTCATCATGCTATTTTCTTTTAACGTTATTTGCAGTAATAAATAAGATAAATATGAAAAAGTTGTGATGCGTAGCTTTCCATCTTAACAAAAACTAGCTTCGTTTAATTTAAGTTTTGAGGTGAAATATTCGCGAATACTTCTATATTAGGACAAATTAGAGAAAACATGAGAGAAAAATTACGAAAATTCTTCTTTCTACGCTTTCTAGCATTAATCAGTTAATTTACCTTACATAAATATACATTTTACAAATATCTCACGTTTTCATTGGCTTCTAACGTATCTAAGCCGACTCAGAAAAAAAACTTTTACTCAAATACGTTTTTAACGATAGCTCGTAACACGTTTTATAACTTTCATCTAGAACGCTTCGACAAATCCGACAAGTTTTTAACGATAAAAGACAGAAAAGATTCTTAAATATATGTACTTCTACAAAGTAGTCCATAAAACAACGATCTGTTTATGCGCCAATAAAAACTTTCTAAGTACTTGTACCAACTAAGTACCCTTCGTAATATGTTAGAAATGAATCCGTAAAAGACGTATTATATCCCGTAATAAAAAGATTCGTTACGTATATTTGACGGAAACTTTTAGCTCTCAATAAACTTCGAGATAATGGGCCTTATGGGAACCGCATGTTTAGCTTGTATATCTCTGTATCTACATTTAACGAATAATAATGTTGTGGACCGAAAAGGTCGATGGAACAGAAGACTAGAGGGAGAAGAGATTCGCTATCGGCGAATGAATCTATACGATATTCGTCGAGCCAAAACGGTATAATCAAAGTTTTCCAATTATAAAGTGAGCGATAATGTTTCGATAAATAATAATAGGATGAGGTGAGTCGGCTGGGTTAGTTTATAGATAATTTTGTAGCTTACAATCACGATTTTGGTGCAAGTTTCGTGTTGGTTAATGTACAGCACTGACCGAAGGTGTGGCGCCATTCTAAGCGAAGAATCAATGCAGCAACCTCGACCAAAAAAGTATAATCACGTAAAATTATAAACTGGGAAAAGAATTAACAGTAGTTTTATTTTAATTGTATATTATCACAACCGTATCATAACTGTAGCATTCCCTAGAAGAAGGGTTTTCGTTACAGCGGCAAACTCCTCAAAAATAAGTTTTTATTTGTTATACGAGTGTGATCTTAAAAAAGCTTCAAGCTTCAACATGAAGATCGCGTTACTCGACAATAATATTCTGTTTCAGCCATGTTGGACGATCAATTGTTGTTTAACAGTCGATGTTAATGTTTTTGTAAAAATTGAGAACATCGAATATCGAGCCGTCATCAAATTCTTGTATTTGACCCTGTACCATGGCTGTGGGCTTCTCGAAAGAACGCATTGATTGAAGACTCGTGCATGGGTGCCGCCTTTGTTCACTCAAGAACAAAAACTCATTTGAATGAACATTTCCAAAGCTCTAATGAAGTAGTTTAAGCGAAATAAGTGAAAGATTTGGCGTCGATAGCTATAGATGAAACAACCCATTCGCCAGATCTGCCCCCAGCAATTTTTTTCTGTCTCTTAGGCTTAATACTTCGTTCGGAGGACGGAGATTTTCGCCAAATTAGGAGGCCACCACATTAATAAACGTCTATTTTGTGGAATAGGGTGGCAACTATCTTTTGAACAGAGGAATGGGAACATCGTTGGGAAAAGGATGTAGACTTGCAAGGAAACTGTTTTGAAAAATAAAACGGAATTTGATATGTTGGATGGAAACTTTTCAGGCTACCCTCGTAGTAGTAGTGGACTTGTATGTAAGTGTGTGTGAATTTAGAAAACCCAGAATTTTCATAGGGGGATCTGTGCTCTCCGAAGAGCAAAAGTGAGCGATAAATTAAAAAAAGTGTTCGTGTTTTTGTTACTGCATAAATAGTCTATACGTGGGAATTTGGTAAGAGGTATAACTTTTTTGGTTAATAGAATCAGTCGGATGTTATTAGTTAGGTAGATAGTATTACACTTTTAAGATAAATTTCTTATTTTAAAAAAACACCACTTTTATGGCTAATACTGTTTTTAGATAATATTTTTTTTATATCTTTCGTCTCTCCAGAATTTTGCGTAAAAACATTTGAAACACTGTGTCTATTGACGGAAGTAAAAGCCATGTAAACTCAGACCACAATATTAGTTGATTAATGATTAATCTTGTGAAACTCCTATGGTGATATTTTTTTAGCGACACCATAAGACCATAATACACTATTCTTCCAAGGCTTTCCAAAATAATCCCTGAAAATATAGCTGTATATGGGTTTTTCATCATCGAACTAATAAATCAAAGGCATTACTTGCCAGAAATGAGATAAATTTATTTCTAAGCTTTTAATTCTACCAAATAAATTGCGTTCAGAAAGATATTTCTAGACATGGAATAATAGAAATACTGAACCATTACGTAAGTGAAGATTTACTAAACCTAAGAAAATGAAATGATACTACACCGGTTGTCAATCAAATTTGATTTAATAGCTGCATACATACGTATCTGACAGAGAAGAGAACACTTCATAAGTGTACCTAAGATAGTAGGCAGCCAGCACCAGCTAATCTCTCCACCACAACACCTTTTTTTCTGTTAGATACATAGCTATTAAAATCATTTTCGTTCGGGTGAATGTCCTGTATTTTCTTTTTTCTCAGCGCAAGATTTGAAAATGTTGAACAGGAATATGTTAGGAATAAAACACCTACAATTTGCACATTGGCCTGCTTTGCTTAATCAGCATTATCAGCTTCGTATTCATGCTCATTTGTAGATATCCATATGCATCTGTTTCTTTATTTAGCTTCCACCAGTAATAATATAATGGACCTGAGCATATCTACGTAATCTATTAAATAATTTCTAGAATTTACAATTTGTAAACTTTCTCTGAAGGCAATGAAGATTTCAAAATCGAAATAAAAATCCATCTTCAAAATTTCTTACCTGCTAGCTATGTTTCTTCTGTAATAATTTTAGCCTAATATATAATTTGTTTTTCGAAAACAAATAAGTTCAATTTGGTACCATCCCAATAGTCAAATCCCCATTAAAACCCAATTAATGCGGGCCTAAAATATACTTCTTAATTCTCTCTCATCTTCCACACTCTCCCTTTTGTTAATTCTTTGGACTGTCTTTCAAGGAAAGCCTTTTTAAAGAAATTTTGCTAGTCTTATGAAGCTTAATTAAACGGCATATCCCAAAAAGACAATTAACCAAGTCTTATGAAAAATGTTTCTCATTTGAACTTATTAAATAAAATCCTTTCACACCCTAATATCATCAGTTCCTCTGGTGGTATTTTAAATTACACCTCGTACAATCAAACTTCATTACGCGTTATTACAAAATTTTCCATTCAAAGGCCCTCCTAATTTAAACGCTTACATAAATGAGCACCACTACGAATGACAACGACAACGGTTTGAAATGGAAATTATTTGTCCAGACTGCTACGGTATATCAACTTCAGCGCCGCGTGCGGACATTACGCGAACAGCTACAACGGAAGGACCTACATTTGGATCTATTGCGCAGAAAATTGGCGCTGCAGGAGGACAATACCAAGACGAAGTGTCTATTGCAGAGCGAACGGGACGAGGCGACTATGCGCTTCAAGAAGTTAATGAAGCAAGTGGACAGGCTTCAGCTGCAGCTCTCCGACGCTAAGTCGCAAATCAGGGATTTGAATGCCCAACTGGCGGAGGCGGCGGACTTCAAGGTAAGCATTGCGGAATGGTAAATTATGCAGCTCACGTTGTTGAAACGTTTTCCTAAAAAGATGTACCATTTAACCATAGATAGATCGATATATGGTTGTATTGCCCAAAACTCCAAGAAATATCTTTTTCTTTACATTTCGTGGAAATATTTCCTTAGAAAACCTTCGGAAACAATGCTATAAAAAATGAAACCAACATTTTTCACAGATTTTAGGTCTAGTAATAATACTAGACGGCCATTGGCTTAAATGGTTTCCAAAAGAATGAGATAAGTTCCCACCTATAAAGGTGGGAACTTATCTCATTCTTTTGGAAACCGTTTAGGCCAATGGCCGCATTGGAGTCTTCTCACATCCTTTGATGGCACGTGTTACATAGGATCCCGTTTCTTTCTTCTTGCAGTGCAGTTTCACAGCCAACTTTTTCCTAAAGTCAACTGAGTCTAAAGTCTTAGTAGATGCTTTTGAATTCGTCTCCACAAAAGTCAGGCATTATTCATGGTCGGGTTCAGAAGGTGTTGGAATATTCTAAGATGAGACCAGTAGGTTTTTTTCTTAATGATAGTTTGATGATAGCTGTTTTCTCAATCTACGTACCTTAGACATTATTAAAAACAGAACGCAGAGTACTTCGCCGCTACTATTACGTACGCTCCAGACGGCAGCGAACTAGATACTGACTAGTGTTTCGCATGCGAGAGTCCATTCGTTAGCTGCGCCGATGGTGCCCACCCGAATTTGCCTACTCTAATAATGACCCATAATACAGTTCAACAGATTGACGCCTTCCATATGACGATTGTGTTTGGCCACTGCATATCTTCTAACAGAGGAAATTGTTACTTTCTTTTCAGCAAATTTCAATACCACCATGGATGCCAATCTGTTCGACAGATTCTGATCCATGGCAGATCTGCCGTATCTTTCTTGAACAATTTGAGAGCTGGTAGCCTATGGTTCGGGATATGTACTCAAAGGCGAAATTTCATGGTGCGCCAAGTATTCAATCGAAGGGAGCGTCAATTATCTTATAACCTTTTTAAATTCTTTAGAATAGCTGGGCATTTTGGTTTCCTACTAAATTTATAAATTTGGAGAAAATATATTAATAAAAGTATGGATTGTTTTTTAAATAATATTTAATAATTAAGAAAAAAAGCTTTTCTGCAAAAGAAAGGGTACATTATGATAGGCATCTTCATTCGGAAATTGTGCCGCTACAATTTCGAAATCTAAAGAAATAATAAAATAATGAATGAAATTTGAAACAGAACAAGCGAATATTTCTAAAGGAAGAGAGATGGCGCCATTTAGCGATACTATCTGGATCTTATCTTACGCAATCTTCCCAAATTTCGTCTTACAACGCTTCCCGAGCAACCTTGATTTTATCGCTCCCTATTTCCTTTTGTTTTCTTTTACCAACTCTCGAGCCTAATAAAAAATTTCATTTGCAGATAACCGCTTTAGAACGGGCGAGGAAGATAGAGGAGCTCCAAAAACGGCTCATAGAATCCGAAACGCTGCGCACGAAATACAACCGAAAAGTCACGATGCTGAAAGACCAGGTTCGGACCACCGGAGAAACTATCGAGCAGGAGCGTAACATGAGCGAGCATTCGATGCAGCTACTACGCGACGAATTGGCGCGCGTCAAGGAATCGCTGGTCGAAATCAATCGTAGGGAGGCGCAGCTACAGAATTTCCGGGCTTCGATCGCGAAGATCTTGGGATGCGTGCTGCCGATGCCCGATTACGAGCTGGTATCGCGGCTGCAGAAGTTGGTGGACGCCCATCACGATTTTACGATCGTCTCGCGACGCTACGACGATCCCGTCCTGCGGATGACGTCGCGTAGTCCGACCGGAGGGAGTCGTTGTACCACGCGGTGTACGCCGGATAGGTCGCGTTACGATGATTCCGGGTACACGGATGCGGCGGATATCGACGATATTGAAGACGATCTGTTCAAGAGACGGCCGAATTTATGACATACGCATTTTAATATATAATTATAGATAATTTGTTCGTTCGAGAAGAGGAGGATTTTTAACGCTTTCGCTGCTTTAGACGAATATATTTCCACGCGTTATCATGTGTTTTATGTGACGGCTGAAGCGAAAGGGTTAATATAATTACTATAAAATTGAGAATTGCGAAGAATTAGAATAAGTCTATGCTATTCTTAATTTTTTACTTAACCTTTCAGTTCTAAGAGCAATACTAAAGCGAAGGAAATACAATTTATTTCAATTTAGGCAGCACAATTTCCGTCCACCTTTTCTAATTTCTGCCTAAATTCACGATTTGGAGTAGGTATTTTCTCCTTGATCCATTATAAATTTGTATCGAAGATATTTTCACATACCTTTTACTTAGTATGTCCAAAAAAATACAAATTCATGCATGTCAAACCTGATGAGCGACTCAGCCAATGTATTGAACTAAAACGATTAATCAATTTTTCGGAAAGACAGTTTTTAATTAAATTAATTGAGTCTATAGCACATCCATCTTGTTTAAAGTCAATTTCTCCCACCTTAGTACCCTTGAAAGACGGTAAAACAACATTTTTAAACATTCAAATAATATTATTTTCGTAGAAAATAGGAAAATTCCACATAATATATTCTCTTTCCTAGATCGTTGATTTTTCGTATTAATTCTATAATTTGGATTTTCATCTACTCAGAATTTACAGAGAAGAGACAGTACCATTAGCTTCAAGACTGACTTCATTCGAAATTCATCATCATCAGTTTAAAGTAGATTCGAATTGTTAACTAAGGAACACCAAACAAGAAAGTTTTAACAAACATAGCGCAGTCTAGTGTAGATCGGTTTCCTGTCTAGCATGGCTGCTAGCAGCACCAATAGTAGTAGACAAAGGTTCATGCAATCAAGAGCAAAACGTTGGCAGATCAATGCTACTTCTTCGCACTTACAGTCTGGAAACCAATCTACATTGTACAATGGTCGCGGAAGTCGATAGTCATATGAACTATAAAGCAGGTTTCTTGGTAAAGCAATCAGGATGATCTCGTAAACTACGCATTTGATGACGTATGTTTGTTAGCACATCTTTTACTTGTTTTTGTGCAATCAGTGACACAGCTTACGTTTCATGGAAATTTACATACCTCCTCTTCCAGTGATATTAATTTTTTACTTATTGCGCGGAGCTAATTCTATTTTCCCTTCTTATTTGTTTGATTAAGAATTAAGGGATTTGAAAGATGCACTCTAAGCGAATGTGTTTGATGCATCTAAGATTTGAAAAGAACGTTATAACTTAAACTTAACGTAATGTTTGGCTAATCCTTTTTAACGTAACACCGCTTTCGTACTTGTTCGTTTGTGTCGTCTACTGTTGTTGTGCTTAATATATAAATATGCCCAACATAAGTTTCACCTTGTTCAATACCTACCTTATACATATTACCATATAGGATCCCTTTATACATATTTATACCGTCACATTGATGTTCATAATTTATTTCACAAAATCACCAATTGTGTTCAGACAGTATTATAATATTAATGTACCTATCTATTGAATAAAAGCATATCAATATATTGTTGTTGCATTTGCTTTTCTTACCATGCCACACAGAAATACTCTCGTGAAGTAGAAACAAAAACTGTCACCGGATAGAAGATTTAATTACACGCACTGTTTGCTCACTGTTCCTATCGCACTTATAGTTTCGTGTCTCCACCAGATCCGTACATTGCTCTTTCTGTGGCAACTTTTAACAAGATTTCTGGGTTTATGTTTCGAAAAGTTTCTCTGTGTTATAAACGAATCTTTAAACATGTCCCATTGAGATTAAGTCGGGTGATCTGGGGGGTCAATTTTGAAGTCCATTTCTTTCAATCCACCGGTTTTGGTTAGAAAATGAGACTTAAAAATGCATCGGAGCTTCATCCATTTGAAACCACATCTTTCCTCTTAAGTCCAAACGAATTTTTTGTAATTATAATAATGTAAGAATAAGAAATTGATTTATCAAAAAATCTAAAAACAATATTCCATTTAAATGTTCTTCGAAAAAATAAGGATCAATTAAGTATTGACCCGTTATTTCTCCACACATTCTCTGACCATATCAATTTATTAACTGATTTGGATTGAAATCGGAATAATAATGGAAATTATGTCTATCAACAAGTCAATTGTTATGAAACATGGATTCATTACTAAAGAAAACAATATTAAGGAGGCTTTCATTTTCCGCCACCCACATACAATAATCAATTCGTTTCTTAAAATCGCTTTGCGAAAATTCTTAGCAGGGTTGTATTTTAAAAGGATTGTAACCATGTTTCCAAAGAATAGTTGAGACGCTTGCTTGGTTAATGTTGATATGGGGATTTTCAGAGATAATCAGTGCAAATTTGGTTTCATTGTTTTCTGATACAGATTTTCTTTCAGGGGGATTTTTGTACCGAACACTTCCGGTTTTGCTACAAAAGCTTTACATTTTGAAAATTTGCGATTTCTATGAAATTGTGAGGAATTAGCCATAATAATATTTGATAGATAATTAATCTCTATCAGGTGTTGACATAAAATACTCTTGTTTACTTTACGTGTAAAGTGAACAAGTTATTGATATTTAAAATATACAGTTATTTAGTCTTGGTTCTTGAACACCTTGTATACGTAGTAAATTTTTTGTAGGTGCAATATAAAACTTAATTAAGCAGTAGATTCTAGTGTGAATTTGGTTTAAAGAAGGGAAAAACATATTGAGAATTTAACCATTAAAATTGGTTCTAAATTTTCATAAAATACAGGACATTTTAAGAACCGTTAGGTCTAGGTGAAATAAACCTTAATGAAACTCCCTTTTATTACGATCCTAGAAACCGAAAATGAAATAATATACAGGCTGTTCCATTAAAGAATGTTACCTTAATATGTTTTGTATTTTTGGGACATCCTGTTCACTATGAAAATAATCTGAAAATGTACCTGTATTAGGCCCCTATTCAGTTCCAAAATAAAACTTTTACATTAGTTTTTTTTTTCAGTTTATCTGTCTATCCAATTTATTTGCTTCTTCTCCAAATTTCTTGAAAGTTTTCCTGAATTCTCTTTTGGATCTTGGGAATAGAACTGTTGTATTTTGTGATGGCAAATCGTGTCTGCTGTGCGTACCTTAATTTATTTTGTTATTACTTCCAGCATCAAGTCGAATAAGTTTGTCAAAAGCGCATCTTTTTTTTAACCCTCTTTCAACACTGAATTGACCTGAACAACTACCATCTACTAAAATTTAATTTTTTGTAACATTAAAGTCATTTTCACTATATTTATTAATGTCCATATTCCCTGGAAATTGTGTCTAAAATCAATAAAAGTCATTTTTCTAGCATCTTTTCTTCTCACCACGCTCTTCGTATCAAGTGGACTAATTTCTTTTGCAGTTTGTCTCTTGTAAGTAATCATGGATAAATTGAGATTATAGGCAATGCGACTTATCTGCAAGGTCACCACGTTGTGTATATTCATCTTTTTTTTTTAATACAACCTAATTTTTATAATATTTACAAACTTTATTAACCAGTATCGTGCCAAAAGCGTCTTAACCACAGGTTATTTTATCCTTTTTTTGTTTTCACAAATTTGCTCTCACTAATTCTCGAATTTCATTGACCTCGTATAGCTCCAATAACAATACATATAATAAGTTAGCAATGCTGAGGAAATAACCTTCATGCGATATAAAGTATGATATGCGCAAGCAATAGATAACATGTTCGTGATTTCATACTAATTTACGGTTTTGTTTACATCTTTAAATAAACAACTCCCATTCATCTTACGTCACATGTACAAATCATCGCCATTGTTTTCCTTAATTAATTTAAATTTTAACCTCCACGATCCGTTCCAATGCTAAACAATCCCAACGTTAAACTCATTGGAAACGAAGCGATAAATTTATATTAGCGTTACAAAATCGTAGTTGACTCTGAGCCAGTCGTGAATTCATCTTTAACGAGCTGGTACAAACCGTGTATAGCGCTTTAGGATTCGCTAAAATAGCCCGAGAGAGCGCACGATGTAGTTTATGGACGACGCGCGAGATCTCGAGACCGCCCGCTTTAGGAGTCGCCGTTTGAACCTGACCATGAACTTGAAGCGAATCGAGAGAACCTGTTTCGAAAGTCACACCGGCCGACGCCGCTTTACCCATTTTAAAATTCTCTCTTTGCTCGATAGGTTCGCGTAGGCGGCGAACGCGATTTTTTCCCGTTATTAAACTTTCGTTTGTGCGCGAGGGATCCAAGAGATAATCTCTTCTATCTTTGCCGAGAAAAGTATTTCCTGCGTTTTTAGGATGACGGAAACGATCGTAAAAAGAAGATGATCCGATGTTCAATGTAAAGCTCGAAAAGATTTAAGAATCTTAGGAATTTCAAGCTTAGGTTGTATTATTCGAAATACTATTTAAGTTAAAACATACCTCCTTCTATAAAGAATATTACTTTATTTATTGTTCATGTGTTTTGCTTTTGAAATTGCAGTTACAACATCTTTGTGACCAAACTGCAAACAACATATTAATTCGTTTATTACGAAAGAAATCTTTCGGTAGGTCTTCAAAAAAGTAACCATTCATTTGAAGAAAAGCGTAATTTTTTCAAGTATTTTTTTTATTTACAGAAAAGATAATGTCGTCGGTGTTAAGTCCAGACTATCTCATTTCAATAAAATCGGAGCCGTTGATTACTTTTTGGACTTGGTGAGCCTGTCGGTTATTGAATACCTGTAGGATTCAAAGTAACACCCTCTACTCCGAAATCCAGCAATTCAGTTGCTAAAAAATTGCTACTTATTAGTCATATAGCAAAGATGAAAAATGATGCTTTTGTAAGCTATAAAAAATACAATTTTCCGTTATCAAATATTCCCTGTTTCGCGAGAGAAAGATTTTAAATTAAGGCAATTTCTTCTTTACAGGCACTCAGAATCTAATAAAAATAATTTTTTGCTGTGATTATTTGTCTTTCTCTGCAATTTAAAATATGATTCTAGCAACTTGTAGAGCAACCTTAATTAAAAATCTCCTTGCCATTAATTAGCATCGTCCGGCGTTTAAAAGTAAAACCGCAAAATAAAACAAACTAATTAGCTGCATTTCCATATGTTAGTCGGAGAATTCATTCGTATGTAAGAAGACACGAATGCGTACTCCCAAAAGGAAACTACCATTAAGGATCTGCAATTAAGTAAATTTTAGCGAGACAAACTGTTATTCCTACGGCAAGAAGAATGTTGGTTTTGTCTTGGGAAAGTACTCGAAGACTTCCCGTCACCGGGCCCGCGGAGGACGCTAGCAATGAAATACATTGGCAATACCCTCTCTTTAATCGCATTGAAGGTAATTGATCTCTGTCGATTTTGATTCAACGCATATCTCTTTGATATGGGCAGGGATTAATCACCGTTAAGTATTGGAAGGCACAGATGTGTAATACATGCGTATTTTTTTCTGGTAAAAGGTTTTTGCGAAACGAAACTTTCCTTATCTCCAGAAATACGAAATAAGATATCTGCTTTCCCTGTATAACGGTAAATTATCGAGAAGTCGATTATAAAAATTGATGAGAGCAAAAAAGGAATGAATATCACTGTATTCTAGCTTGAAATACACTGTAATATTATAATATCAGAACAAAAATCATTTTTACGACCGGTAAGTACGGGGGTGTCGCCTACATTGCCTCTTCCGACAGTTTAAACAAGTTGTACATTGCCAATAGTTATGTTATACAAAAATATTAATTGATAGAATAAAAATTAGCATTGAGTATGGACAACCCCGCGGGCTTTTAAATAATTGTGATTAAAGTAAACTTTGTACATTACATCACTTGAATTTGCCTTTAAAAGTAAGCACGTCGACAAATACGCCTTTTCTCAATGTATATTTGAAATAAAAGAGACAGGTTATCGTGATGCTGATAGCTAATTACAACGTACGTTTTCAATAGACAACATTCTATATTTTTACAAACAAAATTTCCTGAAAAATATCATATTGCAGCCAGTAACATGCCACAGGAGTTTGCGATCTAATAAACAAAATTAAGCAAGGATCAGCAACCACAAAACATGGACTTGATCACTTATTCCCTTACAAGGGATCATTCCAAACCCGAAAATTCGAAAAACTATGAGACTTTATGAACATGTAGAGCACATGTAGGTATGCATTACGCAATTTTATTTTTCTGTTAATATTCACTCTAAGTGGGTGAAATTTATGAAATTTTATAACTTTTCCACTCTATCTGTGTCTATAATTCACTAGTTGTAAGAGAGCAAAATTTGTTGAAGTAAAAACTATTTGTTACAATGAGTTTTATGAAGCCGTAGTCAATTTGGTCAGGAACAAAAGGTTATAAACATATCGATATTGTTACATATGCTTTCTAGCTGAAGTCGAAAGTGGAAATAAATGGAATTTTCTTATAAATGCCACCTGTTTCATAGTACTACTGGAAATATTTTCATTTGAAAAGTTTTTTGTGTATAAAGTAGGCATATGTATATATATATATATATATATATATATATATATATATATATATATAT